>CM077179.1:3810292-4363170 GCA_039654105.1 Coreius guichenoti | reverse complement strand
AAATATTTTATTTGTGGAAATGAATTGAACTAATCAATTCTAATGCCATTTTTGCTTCTAACATTTAAATTGGAGATATATGTAAAATTCAGTGTTGTTTGGTTTTATATCACTAGTAAAGTCACTGTGAATATATCATGAACATTATATATATCAGCTGGCTCTAGATCGTGTTTGCTCAAGGTACCTTTGCCAGCCAGGCAGCACGGTTCCACTCTCCATATGTCTGCAGATAACGACAAGCATCCGCCGCTTTGTCAATCAGGCAGAGCAACTGCACACCCTCTAAGAGTCAAGAAAGTGAGAAAATAAAACACAGTCAGAAGCATTTGTGTGGAATAGGGCTGATGTGCTCTTGTCACGTCTATGAGTTAATAAGCTCATACTCTGGCAACGATAGTTGCATCAGCTATTAATGCAAACCCTGAATAGCTGCACAGCAACAAACAGTCTGTTCTACATTTTACGTGATTAAGGTTGGAATCATGCAGACATGATCCCAAAGTGAAACAGTTAGTGAGTAAATCTTACAAAACCTGCTAAGAACATTTTCAGGTCACATTTTCAAAAAACGGTTTAATATGTTAAGTGTTTCTACAAATAGCTCTCTCTTTTCTTTATGAATAAAATTAACTATTTATCTTATTTTTTTCGTTTGAAATAAGGGCTGGGCATGTTTTCGTGACATTCACCCAAGCAGCAGAATTCTGCAGCCTTCTAAGATAGCGTGTTTTGACTAAATTCAGGCAGCATTGCACGTACAGTATCTTTTGTCAATAAGGCAATCCCAGAATACAATACAACAATGTATATTGTCTGCTCCTCACATAAAGCTGTCGTATGGCGTGCATCCTATGAAATATAGGGAATAAGTAGTACGAACTACTTTTATGACACTTTTTTGTTCTTTTTGGAGTTTACAGCAATTGATCAATGTCTGTTTTCATTGTATGGAAAAGAGCAGCTTGGACAAACTCCTTTAATGTTCTATAGAAGAAAGAAAATCATACAGCTCACACAAATCATACTCTACCTGCCAGCTTGCCATTGGCGATCATGTTTGTGGCCACCAGTTTAATGGTGCTCTGAGATGGGCCAGATGAGGTGATGGTGGTCACTAGACAGGCTTTGAGAGAGTCACAGTAGTAGCTGGAGTTATCTGCACTTGTCTCCAAAAGCAACTGCACCGCACGGTCCGTCTGATGAAGAAACAGAATACAATTGTATATTCTGATTATTGTCAGTCATCTGAATTTTTGTAAATATAAATTAATAGAACATTGATGTCATATTCCGGTTGGCCATATTTGATCAAAGTAATAAGACTCTAATGCTTAGCTTTCAGAGGCTTTAATCAATCATGTTGTGTTCACCATCAGTTTTGAGATCACTAGTAATCAATCATTTCTTTCAAGTAAATACTCTTTCCTATTAGTTTTTCTTATACTACAGTTCTCCAGATTGTCCCCTTGTTTACGACTCTTGAAAGGACAGCTATGAATGATGGATTTCCACCCAACAGGTCCTGAGATTGCAGAACAGGGTCATGTGTGAGGTGTGTCAGTTTGTGTGCTGTTCATAGGAAAAACAACTACCATTAACCGTTAAAGCCGCCCAGGCATATTAACGGCCACCAAAGTACTGTATATTTGGTGACATATTTTTATGCTTTCATTTATCTGAAAGAAAAACACCATCTGCAGTAGAACTGTCTTGAGAAAGTCTTGTAAGACTAGTCTAAGCAGTTTATGCAACCAGGCACAAAAAGTGAAATGATTATCCTTAGTCTGGATACAAACTGCAAATTAGTCGGAGATGTAAATTCAGTTCTGTACAGTAGAGGGCGCAGCTCAAACAATCAGCTGTGCTGCCATTCTGGATTGCAGAAGAATAAAATGCAGGCGAAGAAAGTTCAACACTCTTACTTGAGTCATTTTTGCTTATTAGTATGGTTGAATTGGATTATCGAAGGTCAGCAGCAAAGACATTGGTTAATAAAGTGAGATTAAATACATAAAGTGTATTTGTATTATTTAGCATATTTAATTATTGCAGGTTTGTGTAATATTCTGAGTTTGCATTCTTGAGTTTTTGTTCATTCTGAGGAATACTGAATCTGAGTTTTGTGCAAGTGAAATGAGTAAATGCCTGCTCACATTTAGTAGGGATGTTAATTTTGTTTTATTTCCCTAACCGACAATGAAGCGTTAGCCAACAAGATTATGTTAAATTAGAATTATATTAAATTTCAATGAATACGTGTCTGTGACCCATTAAAAATAACAAAATCTGTTTTCCAGGGGTTTTAATGATTGTATATGTGTATTAATGATTTTACTTTACCCTACAGTGACAGTTTTTTGGTTAATAATGATGTAATGTAAACTCCATCAGAAGTGTGCGGTTTCTTACCTGTCCCAGCAGCAGCAGCTGGTCAGCACACTTTTTGGTGTGTTCATAGCTGGACCTTTTCACTTCTTGTAGACGAACTCGCTCCAGTTGAAACCTCTAAATGAGAGAAAGAAAATGCGATTTGCAAGTCATTTTGTGTTCTGTAGATGAATGTTCTGGGTGAAATACAAATTCTGTTAGTAATTCATAAAAGTAATCATTACTGGGGAAAGTAATATTACTGTAACCAGTGGTGTAACTTTGTTTTGGGTGGGACAGGAGTGTGTGTGTGTGTGTGTGTGTGAGAGTTGCTAATACAATGTTATATCAGATATGTACAATAATAATTGCAGAAAAACAAGAACATTACAATGTCCAGAAATCAATTTCAATAGTGCACTGAGTTTTATGTAAGTTTTATGTTTTATGTTTAATGTAACGACATAGAACTCGTGTTTAATGTATGGAAGCTTGTATCCGCCACAGAATAAAACATTTTAAAAGATAATTGTGACTTTTTCATCTCACAAATGTGGGTTTACAGCTCACAATTCTGACTTTTTTCCTCAGAATTGTGAGATATAAACACACAATTGCATGTTATAAAGTCAGAATTGCGAGATATAGACTTGCAATTCTGACTTTTTTTCCTCGCAATTGCAAATTTATATCTCGCAATTCTGACTTTATAACTCGCAATTCTGACTTCTTTTCTCAGAATTGTGAGATATAAACTCGCAATTGCAAGTTATAAAGTCCAATTTTGAGGGGAAAAAAAGACTGACTTTACTCAGAATTGCGAGTTTATAGCTCACAATTCTGACTTTATAACATGCAATTGCTAGATAAAAAAAGAAGAAAAAGTCAGAATTGCGAGATATAAACACAATTGTGAGAAAAAAGGTCAGAATTGTGAGATATAAACTCGATAAAAAGTCGCAATTACCTTTTTTATTTTTTATTCTGTGGCGGAAACAAGCTTCCATATTAATGTGATAGTGTCATTCTTACATCTACTATAATAAAATGCATTGCTAGTCCCGAGATTCTTCACGTCAGTGAATAAATGCATAGATTAGCTGTCAACATTCATACTCACTAATGGTCTGGTGGTAGAATTTTTGTTAAGCTTGTCAGAGGTTCTGGGTCCTAATCCACCCTTGTATCGTTTTCTGCAGCGTGATAGTATATCAAGAGCAAGGACACATTGTGTGCATTTTGTTTTGTGATTTCACGGAAAACAACAGAGAGTCTCTGCAACAGTGTTTATGTGATAGATAGAAGCGCTCGTCTGTGTGTGAAGAGCACGAGCCACAAGAGAACGTTCCGTCACTGATAACAGTGGCAACGAACACTCAACATGAATTCAAAAACAAAACATTCCAGTGTCAGAATAAACAAACAAACGTCAACTGGATGTGTTTCATTTGCATTAGGTATATCCGTGCAGCGAGATGTTCTAAAAAAGTGGTGGGGACAATATCGACCCTGGCTAACACTGCTGGGGAGACAAACACCACACTTTGAAAACTCCTGCACTACAGCAATGGAGTCAATTGGTCTGACTCTCAAACTGGCCTTTGACCTTCACACCATTCGGGGGCTTTCACACCGGGCACGTTTGCATTTGTTCCCGGTGCCCCCCGTAGTGTTGGTCTGGTTTCACACTCACTTGACTCTATCAAACCCCAGTGCATTTGCATTCATCTCAAGTCATCACAGACATGATAGAAAACAGAACTCGGGTCAATATATTGTGATTTTTTTTATTAATTTGGTGCTATTATATGCAGCAGAGTGAACAACACTTTTGCTACTGTGTGTGCGTGCGTGTGTGTGTGTGGCATGAAGGTGGCTTTCTGCTGCTTGCAAATGGACTGTATCAACATCAAACTTATATTTCAAAAGAATGACCAAAAATTTTGTTTTGATCTGATCCACATTTAGAGATAAAAGCAGCTAAATCAGGACTGAGATTATTTGAAACTCTTGTTCCACTGCGAAGAGAAGGTTTCTAAAGATAGATGTACCTTATTTTTTTTCCATATATTATTACTAGAGAACTGGTAGAGATTAATTTGAATTATCAATTAACACTTCAAATGACACCGACTCGTACAGCTTCATTCTGCTGTTTTTCCGTCACACAAACAGCTAAAATATGCAGTGTGATTTAACAAAGCCACTTTGAAAGCCTTGTAGCCAGGTTTATCTCGCAATATCTTGGAAATCAGCAGATGAAGAAATTTAGATGGTGTCTTGAAATACATGCTTGTGAGAAGCATAGCATTATCAGACGGACAGCTTTCTCAAAACCACACATTGGAAAAACAAACTTTGCGAATCGAGCCCTGCAGATAAGTCTCATTGCATTCTGTGCAGTTCACATCTGTAATAATATGGAAGGCAATTTCTCAATTTTGTACTTAAGAGCTTTACACCTCAGGACAAAACTTGTCATGCTGCTATTAAAATTCAAAGCATTTTCTCTTATAAATGGGTACTTCACGGCTGGCAAAATGGGTTTTCAATAATACTTGCACAGTAGAAAGGCGGGGGAAAAACTTGAACTTGAAATCAGTGCTACCTGACTAGAGAAAAAAACAGAAAAAAGACTGTTGTCTTCCCTTTTGCCAAATAGGTAAGAAAATTTCAACTCCCTTAATGCACTGGGTGTGTCGCCGTCCAAGGCCACTCCCACCAGTCTCCTACGCTTATCAGAGTCAAATACCGCCTTGCTTTAGTAGGAAATACTTCTTAGCAAACTTTTAGTCATAATGGTGTCGACTTGCAAGAATTCAAAGAGTAAACGTTTAGCGGAGTGAGATACTTTCGGTTTCAGTGAAGGATCCAAAGCGTTGTAGGCAGCAGCTAAGGGCTGCAAAAATCGTAAAAATCTGGAAAAATTTGACCACAAATATAGTGTTTAAGGCCAAACGGAGGGGAAAAAGTGAAAGAAACTGCCGCCCAACCCCCAAAGCAAAACAGTGTCACGCACAGGTAAGAAAGCTGTTGCCATAGTCTTCCATTTTTACCATAATGCTGTTTAAAGAATAGACATGGTACAAAACAATGATTGTTTGGTTTATTTCAGTGATTAACATACCCTTACAATAACAGTTTTGTTAATAACCCTCCGTCAATCCGACTGTCCGCGGGCGGGGATACAAACATGCGGAAGTATAATCTGTAGTTTTCATGAAAGCCCTGAGGCTGTCAAAAATCCACCGGATGATGTGTTTTGCTGACAAATAAATATGAATTTCTCAGTCCAGGTAATAGAGAGCGAGTACACATTTTTTATTTACATACAATTTGATTGACATGCATTGAAAACCTGCAATAAGTGTGAGAGCTGGATGATTCACAAGCCAAAGATGGCTTTTCATACTCATGGAGTCGCATCATATTTAATCAAAACAACAACTGAACTTTCCGCGTTCTTTTGAAATAAAAAAGAAGAAATAAGAAAAAGTTTCATGAACTATAGAGAAGCACTACATAATAAAAATGTTCAAATTAATGCTTAAAAATCAAAACTCCTCATTTTAACCAGACCATTTCATGAAACAAAGCTGCAAAAACGGGCCCATGTTTGCAGCCACAAAGTGATCAGAAGTCTGATTATTAATGAGAGCTGGTAATCTATGACACTATGGACGTCAACGACCATTGTCTATGTGACAAAGTTGAGTAGAATATAAGACAGATGTGACCTGGAGCAGTAAGTAATCTCCTAGTAAACATCCATAACACCCACATAGCAACACCATATGAACTACACAGAAGACTCACATAACCACATTGAACGCCTTATTAACAGCATAGCAACGCCCTGGCGATCACACACAAATGACAAATAACTCAAATAACATGACAGCCTCTCTCCATTTAGGAAGACTATTAACTGGCTATTATAATTAAACCCCTGAAGTCCTGCTGAATATTGATGTGTTAATATTCAGAGAGTCTCTCTCTCTCTCTCTCTCTGAAGACCTCTCAAGAATCATTGTGTTATAAATTCATTAGTATACTTATAATCCCAGTCTAATTACTAATGCTCCATTGATGCCATTCAGTAAATTGTAGAATAGAACAACAAAAATGACACATTCTCTGTAGATGTAGATGTGAGTGGTGCTTTCTCGTGCTGGCACAGTGGTAGGGTGTTTTGGGTTGTTGCTTGTCCAAAGTGTCTCTATATCCTTGTTCAGATTGTCAGTCCAAATCTGATATAAATGTCTACACTGTATCACAACTGTTCAGATGTGATTTGTGTGTCTTGTGGCTCTCTTTAGTTTTCTAGAATATCTGCTTTGGTTTCCAATGCAATGACACTGCAAAAACAACATGGAGGGGTTTGTAATATAATGTGCCGTGCAGTGAAGACACCACAGAGATGTCTCCATTCTATTATCATTTTCTGCGTGACCCGCACATTGACAACAACACAACGTCACCTTGTTTCTGCATCGATGTCTGATGTGTTTACATTTTACGTGGCATGAGAAAGTGACATATAGGCAGAAAAGCTACGCGAAATCCGACCAGAGCAGTCAGACTGAAAAAGATTTCCAGAAATTAGATTTGAATAGGCTTTCAAAACACATATGAATGTAGCTTGAAATGGATTTATAAAAATCACATTTCATGTGATAATTTGCCATTCACACTAGCTAAATATGATCGGATTCCAATCAGATATGCACAAAAATCGGATTTGGACTGACAGTCTAAATAAGGCTTCTGTTATTCTTAGATACTCTATAGCTCTGTTCTCTCCTTCAATGCACATGGATTTTTTTTTTTGTTGCCTGGAAGTCCACCAGGGTCGTTTCTAGGAATAGGCAATGGGCGTCAATGAGTGTCCCAACAGCCCCCTTTACACGGTAACATAGCACTACATTTTAGCAAATAATTAATGTGTTAAGTACATTTAAATGGCAAACTTTTTGCATAAAAAATGTCACATTTTTCAAATGTTATCAGAAAAACGGTGATCAGAAATACAAATATTTATATTTTAAAATTATACAATTTTTAAATAAATGATGTTGTCTGCAAAATAACACAAGTGATGCTTTCCATGACTAAAGCTTTGGCTGTAGTATTGGGGAAAAAATTGGTCCAGAAAACAAGATTAAGTGTTCTGTTCTGTTCTGTTCATATGTGAAAATGTCACCAATTGATCTCGAAATCCTATGAAATATTTTGAATTATCATAGCATTATTTAAAAAAAATAATAAATAAATGAATATATATATATTTTTTTTTTATTTAATACATTTTGTTCCAAGATATTAGTATTAATTAAAAACACACTAAATTTATTTTACAGTGGAGCATTAACTGAGTGCATATGATTGACATTGGAGTGAAAAACCAAGCGATTTTTTTTATTTTTTATTAGTGATCAGGAAGCGTGCAGATGTTAAAGAGGAATGATCAACCAGGAATCTATATTGTAAACTAGAAACAAATCAATTATTGTTTGGCACAATTGGACGCATCATTCATGCCCGTAACACAAACAGTGTTGGACGAGTTACGCGCCAAAGCTAATACTTTGAAATAGTATTAGGGATTTGAACAAACCCCTAAGTATGAGCAATAATAATAACCATACATACAGTGCATCTGGAAAGTATTCACAGCGCTTCACTTTTTCCACATTTTCTTATGTTACAGCCTTATTCCAAAACGGATTAAATTCATTATTTTTTCCCTTAATTCTACAAACAATACCCCATAATGACAACGTGAAAGAAGTTTGTTTGAAATCTTTGCAAATTTATTAAAAATGAAAAAACAAAATCACATGTACATAAGTATTCACAGCCTTTGCTCAATACTTTGTTGAATCCCCTTTGGCACCAATTACAGCCTCAAGTCTTTTTGAGTATGATGCTACAAGCTCGGCACACCTATTTTTGGGCAGTTTCTCCCATTCTTCTTTGCAGGACCTCTCAAGCTCCTTCAGGTTGGATGGGGAGCGTCGGTGCACAGCTATTTTCAGATCTCTCCAGAGATGTTCAATCGGGTTTAAGTCTGGGCTCTAGCTGGGCCACTCAAGGACATTCACAGAGTTGTCCCATAGCCACTCCTTTGTTATCTTGGCTGTGTGCTTAGGGTCGTTGTCCTGTTAGAAGATGAACCTTCGCCCCAGTCTGAGGTCCAGAGTGCTCTGGAGCAGGTTTTCATCAAGGATGTCTCTGTACATTGCTACATTCATCTTTCCCTCGATCCTGACTAGTCTCCCAGTTCCCGCCGCTGAAAAACAGCAAAAAACGCTGATGCTGCCACCACCATGCTTCACTGTAGGGATGGTATTGGCCAGGTGATGAGCGGTGCCTGGTTTCCTCCAGACATGACGCTTGCCATTCAGGCCAAAGAGTTCAATCTTTGTTTCCTCAGACCAGAGAATTTTGTTTCTCGCGGTCTGAGAGTCCTTCAGGTGCCTTTTGGCAAACTCCAGGCGGGCTGTCATGTGCCGTCTGGCCACTCTACCATACAGGACTGATTGGTGGAGTGCTGCAGAGATGGTTGTTCTTCTGGAAGGTTCTCCTCTCTCCACAGAGAAATGCTGGAGCTCTGTCAGAGTGACCATCAGGTTCTTGGTCACCTCCCTGTATAAAGGCCCTTCTCCCCTGATCGCTCAGTTTGGCCGGGCGGCCAGCTCTAGGAAGAGTCCTGGTGGTTCCAAACTTCTTCTATTTACGGATGATGGAGGCCACTGTGCTCATTGGGACCTTCCCCAGATCTGTGCCTTGATACAATCCTGTCTCGGAGGTCCACAGACAATTCCTTGGACTTCATGGCTTGGTTTGTGCTCTGACATGCACTGTTAACTGTGGGACCTTATATAGACAGGTGTGTTCCTTTCCAAATCATGTCCAATCAACTGAATTTACCACAGGTGGACTCCAGTCAAGTTGTAGAAACATCTCAAGGATGATCAGTGGAAACAGGATGCACCTGAGCTCAATTTTGAGTGTCATGGCAAAGGCTGTGAATACTTATGTACATTTTTTCCTTTTTTATTTTTAATAAATTATTTTGGAATAAGGCTGTAACATAACAAAATGTGGTAAAAGTGAAGCGCTGTGAATACTTTCCGGATGCACTGTATATGCATATCTTATCAAACAGCCGTAACACCCCCCCCCCCCCCACCCCCCCCCACTATTCCACCACTATTCCACCACTATTCCACCACTGATTTTCCATTCGGCTACAGTTAATGGAAAACGCTGACAAAAGCCCAAAATCTGAGGCAAACCGATGCTCGTTCACAATCACTATGTATGAATTTTTAAATTATTGCTACAAGCGCTCAAAGCATTCTTGGTTCATTTCCTCGTCCATAATATCCATATCCATGTATTGTTCAGTACATGTCAGCAGCTCATACCTGGAAGAAGGAGCTTTCACATAGGGTGTCATGGCAGATGTCCAGGTGGCTGCCAGGGGTGCTCTCCGCTGCTGTTTGGCCTTCTGGGGCAGATCCGCTGGGCTGGCAGCTCTGGGAAAAGGACTGGATGTAATGAGAAGCCACCGTCCAGAACTGAAGGTCTGATTCATCCCCAAACAGCCTGATAAAATATTAATAATAATGAGAGGAACTCCAAGGCAAAAACATCAACAACAAAAGGTATTGGTGCTTGTGCTTGGGTGAAGGTGCTTGGGGCACTAAATCTGTATAATTAGAAAATCTTTACAAATACAGTAAGGTTCTATCTAATTTAAAGCTGAACTAGAATGCGTTCTCAATTAAACTGGTGCACAGCCCTGCTGAACTGACACTCACCGAGACACAAGGAGGCAGCGTTGCAGCAGGTTCAGATTTGGATCCTGGAGAACGCTTTTGATGTCACTGAGAGAAAAAAAAAAAACTAGTTAGACATGACCCAAAATGAAAGCATCATGTGAGAGAGGGCATCATGCGCTTTTAAAAAGCTCTTCACATAAAACAGTGCGAGCTATTTGAGGATAATTGTGTCCCTGCTTTTATTTATAGGTATTTCTTTGAAGGCAAAGATATGGCCCTGAATAGCCATACTTGAATAACAGAATAATTATAGAAACAGTGCTGCGCTCTTTTCTGGGAGTGAACATACTTAGAAAGAGAGTTGAGCTGTTCCTGGATCAGTCCCTTGATTTCATCTTTTTCTATGTAGTCTCTAAGGATGGAAGCACACAATACAAGTCAGCAGAGCTCAAAGAGTTCATCTTTTGTCTGGAATCAAGTTGCTGTTCAATTGTAAAAAGGCCTGTTCACACTAAGTTCGATAAGAATAGATTAAAATAGACCAACTAAACTGTCCAAACAAGGGTTACCACCCATATTGATTTATCAGTAGATTTCTATGACTTTTCGAAGACCCTCTGAAGCGTTCATTAAACTTCAAACCGTTTAATGAAGAAATTTTTACTTCTGACGTATAGCAACCCTCTACAGACACACTGAAGCTCAAATCGCCATTGGCTAGTATTTTTTTTTTTATTTACTCGCCAGACTTTTTACATGAAATGCAAGAACAATGCAAATGACATTTTTTAATATAAATATAATATAAAATATAAATTTCAAACATTATTAATGTATCCAATGTAAAACAACACTGCATAGTCTTTACTGTATAAATTAAATATAGATGAATCCTTATTAAAGTTAAAAAAAGTTATTTAATCAAGAGCAGTGAGTAATTGTTTCGCAGTGAGTCTTTTGTTGTTTGATTAACATTAAAAACACAGACAGCCGCAGGAATATTAGGCTGATGTCACTTTAAGACATAACGCAGAAGATGTGAAAAGACAATGCAATTCAGTTTTCGCGTGCTCTAAAGGCCAATTCACACCGCACAGACAAATGCCAACAAACACATTTGTTGGGTTTGTCAGATCAGTGTGTTACCCCTGTCGGCGTCTTTTGCCAATGGTCGGGATTGTTTTCACCCAACTGAACATGTTCAATCAGCGTTTTTCAGTGTCTGTTGGGGCAGTGTGAACTTGACAGTTATTTTTCATAAGTTCTAAATCCAATGGCCAACTTTGTTTGTTGGTGTTTGTCTGTGCAGTGTGAATTGGCCTTAAGACGCAGCTTTCTGGTGTGCGTTTCGAATGTGTGTGCACACAAAACTTCTCATACAGCGGCCGAGTACCGAATTGAGTTCTCTTTCGCGTCTCCTTGCGCTTGAATGTTTATGTTTATTGTTTGTTGCAATTGATAAACTTTCATGACGATGCAGCACTGTCCCAATTGGGACAGTGACAGTTCTGTCAACTCTTGGCCATTGAGTCCTGCATTTAGATCCAGTGCGTCAATTCTCTTTACGTGCCATGTGTAACCAACAGTGTAAACATGTGAGAGAAAGTGTCTCTCAGCCAAGCGACATTGTGTAAAGCTCAGCAGGCAATGAAATTATATGTGCGCTAAACTTATTTTTTGCCTCTAACTCAATCACAGGCAAGTGAAATCGTACAATTTACTAGCCATCGGCTAATTAATAAAAAAAACCACTTAGCGTGAAATTTGGTCACATATGCGAGAGATTTACTCACATTGTAGAGGGTTACATAGATTTAAACAATTATACTTAGTGTGTAAATATCTCCAATAAGACCTTCAACAGCATTTGTAACATGCTATTACAAGACTTTGACATTATAAAATCTCTCAAAAAAGCAATATATAGGTGAATAAGAAAGGACAAAGGTTTTATATAATTTTTCAGATGTGGAAATCACAATTCAAGAATTCACTTTGGGAATCTGAAAATCTATTCACAGAATTGTATCTAAAAGCCTCAAAAAAAGGATCATACAATATATCTGTGTGAAGGGATTCATAGAGAAGCACATTTCCCTTTAAAACATTGATATGCATGTCTGAGAACTTTGTGAATAGGCTTTTATATTGAACTCTCTGAAGCATGAAATATGAAATCACGAAAGAAAACAAAGTTTCTTGTTCTTCAAAACAAGAATATAATCACTTATGCCATTTTGAGAGAGTTACACATTTGTCAAATGCAAAATAAAAACTTTCCAAACAGAATGTGATGAAGCACGACCCCTAACTACTTGCTGAAATGATTGGCTTGTGGGGAGGATTTACTCTACACAAGCACTCAACATGAGCAATATTTTTAATATTTAAAATTTCTGATATTTCCAGGTTTTCCACGATCACAAGAACCCTGTATGAAATTCCATATGAATTAATGATAAGTAAATACTTAGAACTGGAAAAAACCCAAGTGGATAAAATTGATGCAAATCAATATGCCATTTTTGCAACTGCAGGAAAGATGTAATATAGTAAGGCCCAATCCCATTTCTACCCCTTCGCCTACCCCTTCTTTTTGCGCGCTCGCGTGAAGGGGTAGGGGTGTCTCGATTCTCTTTTGGCTGGAGTGGTAGGGGTAACGGGAAGGGCCAGATAGCCCTTCAAACGAAGATTTTTCGGGACCACACTTTGAACGAAGGGGTATGAGGAATTTCCCTGCATACCCCGACTACCGTGCTGCTATAATGTGTGTAGTGATGTTGCCACTCAGGATCGATCACTTGTGTGTTGCCTGGATGCCAGTTTCTCCTTAGCTTGTTAAACAAGCTATTTGAGTGATGTGAACACAAATTAATAATACAGTTAAAATAAATATCTGGTCATCCTTCATAACGCAGTCGCTATTTACATCACGTATCGTCTGTAAACTCTTGCGTTACCAAGGCAACAACTGACTCATTTGTTTTACATTGCAAAGAGCTCCCCTATCGCAGCACCACAGTGGAAAACAAAACCATATCCGTACCGGCCGGCTCGGATCAGCACTGAATGAAACGGTTAATAAACAAAGAGAACAGTTTGGCCCGATGGAAAAGCGGCTCCACCAGTCTTGTATGTTCTGTATCATTCTGTATCGTCTTAGGAAACTTCGAAGGCTCATACGTTTTTGAGCTGAAAACGAGCGCTGTTTTCTTAAGTCCAAATACGGCACAAAACAACGTTGGGGGTGTGTAATCTGTTAAACGTGCTCGCGCCTGATTTCTGTTAGATATACACATTTCATTGCTGTTCATACTGGTTAAATGTTACAGGACACTAATAAAAGAAACAGGGTATGATAGGGTATGATGACGTATAAAGACGTGTAATGGTGGTGTCCCATTTCTTAGGGGAATATTTTCACCCCTACAACTTGCCACTCTGTTTCAAGGGGCATAAAATAGAATTGGGATTGAGCCTTAGGTTTATAAATAGTAAATGTACTGCACATCCGCAAATGTACAAGCAAGGTGTTTTTAATCTACATGACAATGAAGCTTCGCTGACAATAACTTTTCATTGACAAGCATTTCATTGAGATGTTCTTGTCTCTGTAAAAACTGTGTGCCAGAAGGAAAGGTCTGGAGTGCAGGAATTAAAAAGTTCAAAATCTCAAAAATCTTCAACTTGGAAGCACATTAAGTTTTTACTGGGAACAGCTAATACATGATAGGTCATGTTTATGTGTATAAAACTCAGAGAGAGTGTTTGCTCATTCCTGTCAGTGCTGTGCACACTCGATTTCAATGCCATTTTTACTGTTTACTAAACTAATTAGGTCAACAATGTGATTCCTGGTTGTAAGAGTAAAGGTAAATTATATATTTTGATTTTATAATGCCTTGGTGATCAGTTATTGTGTCTCGTATTTGATGTTATTAATGGGGTTGATATTTCATGAAAATCAACAGGCTACCTTCAAACCATCAGAACCGTACTGGAAAGAATTTTGAAATCAGCAAGTACCAAAAAGATAGTACTGGTTCTTGTACTCTTGGTGCATCCCTACATAAAAAAGTTGGGTCACACTTTAGATTAGGGTCCAATTCTCACTAATAACTAACTATTAACTACGACTTTTGCTCCAAAAACTCCTAATTACTGCTTATTAATAGTTAGTAAGGTAGTTGTTAAGTTTAGGTATTGGGTGGATTAAGGGATGTAGAATATGGTCATGCAGAATAAGGCATTAATATGTGCTTTATAAGTACTAATAAACAGCCAATATCCTAGTAATATGCATGATAATAAGCAACTAGTTCATAGTGAGAACTGGACCCTAAAAAAGTGTTACCAAAAGTTTTCTTTTATGAATGCAGATTTTTTTTATTTCTCTCATATCTCTGCTCTAACACCTAAGGACTAAAACCATTGTGCCTAAAGGTCAGATTTTGTCAGTGGTTTCAGTGAAGACATAGTTATCACAACAGACTAGAGGAAAATGTGAATGGAAACGGATGTGACAGAATAATGAAGCCGTCACGCACATATGAGTGATGTCCATGGTGAATGTGTCAGACCATGGCTGCAGC
This sequence comes from Coreius guichenoti, assembly GCA_039654105.1. Taxonomy (NCBI): domain Eukaryota; kingdom Metazoa; phylum Chordata; class Actinopteri; order Cypriniformes; family Gobionidae; genus Coreius; species Coreius guichenoti. The sequence goes on along the minus strand of CM077179.1, from coordinate 4,348,418 downwards.
AGCAGAAAGGCCTTCAGTGTGAGAGCAGCACGTGGCAGCAGAAGATAGGGACACCATACTGGATCTGAAACAGAGACCACAGAGGCACGTATTCATACTAGTCTATTCCACATCTGACTGATGGCATGACCCACTTAAAGTTATAATAAAATTTCATAAATAAAGTGTAAGCATATGCACATACAAATTGAAGGATGAATGGCCCCCAAGATGTTTATTAGCTATCCTAACGCAGACTTCCCATTGACTTTTAGTGTTCTTAAAGTGATAGTTTTTACATTTACTCTCCCTCAAGTTGTTTCAAACCTGTATGAATTTCACAAAAGAAGATATTTTGAAGAATGTGGGTAACCAAACAGTTGATGGTCCCCCTTGACTTCCACAGTATGGAACAAAAAAAATACCATGGAAGTCAATGGGGACCATCAACTGTTCAGTTACCCACATTCTTCAAACAGCTTGAGAGTGAGTAAATGATGACATCATTTTCATTTTTGGGTGAACTATCCCTTTAATATAAACTTGTAATGCGCCTGTCAAAATGTAAATTCTTGGCCACTCTCACCACACAAGGTCACATTACCTCTTCTCCAGCTATATATCACCCATCAACATTTACATTTATAATTAGATCTAATTAAACCCTTTCACATGCACACTGTTTTTTCCACGAAAAAGAATCTGTTGGATGCTAAAATAATGGTTTCTAGTCACTTGTTCTGCATTATTGTATATTTAAATAGAAACAAATAAACAAAAAAAATCCATCCTTCATTTAAACTAATTATAACTGTTGTAGACCAACCCTAAAATACAACACTTGGCATTATTAGACATTAATTGGCTGACCAAGAACACACTTTCCCCAAACTTAAAACAAAATAAAAATAATCAGTAACACTTAAAGCCTTTATGTATAATGCATTATAAATGTATACACAATATGTATTATATCTCTTCATAAATGTAACCAAAGTTAAAATGCATTATAATATTTGCAGACTCCTTGTTACATCTGAAATTGGTCATTTATCATGTGTTTTAATGCTTTATACTTTCTAAAGGTGTGTTCAATGAATAGATAAGTATTATAACTGTTGTTACAATTATTCATGAGACCATACAATGCATTATAAGGTGCATTACAAGGCATAATTACTGCATTAAAAATACTTTTATAATGCATTATATATAAAGGCTTTAAGTAAAGTGTTACCAATAAATTTAGCACAAAACAAATTAAATTAAAAGTTCAGCCATGAAACTGTGTTCTGATTGGTTTCAATTTAACTCCCACAGACAATTGTACAGACAATATTATCCATTACTACTTCCCTTTATAACCACAATGCATCCAAACGAATACAACTCTGCGCTCTATGCAAATTCTTATTCTAGCCCCTCCGCCTCCCCAGCACCACCTGCCTAGATCTGCTACAGGCTCTCTCTCTCTCTCTCTCTCGCTCTCTCTCTCTCTCAACAGCAGCATGTTTCGATTCATTTTATTTTTGAGCATTTAGCAGAAGCAAGTTGTACTTGCTCTGCAGCAGCAGTGTAGTCCGCCAAACATATGTGCGTACCATTTGCATTAATAAAATTCTCAATAAACTATCCCGAGAGCTGTCATGACTGAAACCAATTTTAGGACCTTGACCATTTTTTTTACCCTGTGACCTTTTTTCAGCAAAAACCACTCACCTGTCAGGTCCTGCTCATCCATTCTGTAACTGGCAGACTTCATGGCCATCTCCAGCACTCTCACACAGCCATCATCTGATGCCAGCACCACTTTATCTGATGTACACCAGTCGATATCCAGAATCCTATAATTCACGTTCCGCCCCACTCTGATGCTGCTCACCATCTGCACCTGTAGAAGTATGTGATAGCATTATCTTTATAGAAAAATACAGACAGTGAAAAGTTCAAATGTTGATACTGGTGGATTATCAGCACTCTTATACTACGGGGCTGTTGAATGCTTGAATCTGATCAATTATTTTCAGGGAAACGCACGGCAAAAAAAGTTCCAGGCAGGTCTTGACCGCATTACAGTTCCGTATCGCTCCAGTTATTTCAAATGTCTTTACAGCCCACAACAGCAAAAGAACCAAAACCCACCAAGCAAATAAATGTAGTAAACAATAGGATAAAAACGACTAACTATTTCCATGTTTTTTTGCTACAAAATTACGTTTTATTATGAACAGAAAAGAATCAAAACAATGTTTTGACTTGACTTAGCCACCGTTGATGCTAAAAATAATTGTTTTTGAATTCTACATATAACCCCTTTGAAGAACCCTTCTTTCTCTATTCTGCATTTCACCTCACTGCTATAGCTTGTTTCCTAACCTAGCCTTCTGATAATCTCGGCATTGTATACAAATTTCTTATGTTCCTCATTTTTTTGGATGAAAGCGTCTGCTAAAGGAATAAACATAAATGTATCTTGTACCTCTCCATACAAGTTGCACACACTACACACTGGCCTGGTTATTTGAGTCAAATGTGCTTTATAACAGCATGGCTGTTCAGCCGTGACCAAAAGTTTTGGCAGTGACATACATTTTATGTTTGCTGCATAGAAACAAAGATTATTGTGCAGAGTGATCAGAATTGCAAAAAGCTTAATTGGTGGTTAAACCTCCCCACCCAAGAATCATGTGCACTCACACACAGGCCACCATCTCTGTGAAAGAGAAGGCTATATTTATAATCTATGGCAAAAATACTATTATAATTTAGGTTAGTGGATCATTCAGCAGCAAAAGATATTTAGCAAAATCATGAGTGCACAATAACTGTATAAAATCTAAACATTTAGTGAAAAAAAATATTTAGTGGGGAACAAATAAAAGCTAAAATTTTCCACATTGTTCTCTGTATTGTTATAAAATACACTGATGAAAAACAAGTAAATATATATTATAAAATGAAAAGACATTTATTTTAAATGTATAGCACAGCTTTTTAATGAGGCAACAACATGTGATAGATAGGACACAAGATACACTGTTAATAATCTTTTATTCCGCAAATGTATTATAATATGAAAGGCTCCAATATTGAGCGGCAAAGCGCCGAATGATGCGCTTAAAGCAACATGGAGTCACAGCGCGCCGCCGCCCGCATTGAAAAGATAGAGATATTGATGCTTAATGTATATCTATGCAATAATATAGTGCATGAAAACTTTATGGTGCTTTACAATTTTTTATGCCTTTAGTGGGGCTTAACAATGACACAGAATAGTACACAGAATAGTACGCAGAATATCGGACATCAATGAGAAGCTGCAGCAGTGGCGGGGAAGATTTTTGGTGTGGCGGCCCGCCACCGCCGAATGAATATAGCGGAAACACTGAAATATTTGTCAGGCGAAATCACTCTATCATTCTGATTGGATTATAAAACAGGGCTCCAGACTAACATTTGAGAGCAGTGCCACTAAATTCTACAGATGGTGGCGCCAGCACCTGATTTAATGGCGCTGGGGGGATTTTTTTTATGTCAATTAAATCATAATATTACTATAGTTTTGGATTAATAAGTGCAGATACTAATAATATTACATGTTTGTTTATAAGAAATTTAACAATAAAACACTGAGCTTGAATTGAGATGCAGATAAAATTTACTTTTATTAACAACAGTAACGTGCAAAAACCTTATTTTTATAGGGACATTTTAAATATTCTACTCTTATTAAATGTAGCATTGTTCTTCTATAGTATCACACTGAACTGACCGGCAGCTTCAGTGATTATAAAAGGAGCACTCTTTACTTGCTTCCTGTGTAATTCAGAAATTCACAATTGAAAGTTTTTCATGAGACTTCCTACTTTTTTCCATATATTAGGGGGTGGAAGTGCTAGAAAAAGTGTGAAGCACTTGAACACCCTTGAAAAGTGCTTGCATTTCATTCTCAAAAGGTTGTATACACAATAATACTGAATACAAAAAAATATTTGACTATTGCCACAATCCCATGGTTACAGTTAGTGTTGCTACATTAAATCCATGGTGAATGTTGGGGATTAGTGGACTGAAAAGCCTTCATAACTTTGATCTGATATCTGTGGTTTATAACAGAGAACTCTGCGCCGAATTTGAATGCATCTTACTTAATCTCGCTGTGATGTTATTAATACTGCAGCAAATTCAAACGCTTTCTCACTGGATCTCCCAGCGCTGTTTAGTAACGGTGTCACGTGATCACGCTGTGCTGTCTAATGTTGCTCCGAGCTGATAAACGCTCCACGCTGCACAGCTCAGACAAGCAGCGCAGTTTCGTTCCACTTTCACTTAGTTTGCCGTTTGATGTTTTTCATATGCAACAGAAATGGCAGCTCTTATCAGCTGCGCAACGTGGTGGAGGCACCAGTGTGACCTCTAACAAAATTTAGTCGCAGCAGCAGGAAAAAAGGACGCAAAATGTGACCATTTGGTCGCAGTCTGGAGCCCTGTAAGAGCAGACTGACCAATCATCGTGTTCTTGTGTTAGCAATGGTTACCTCCAAAGAAAGATGTGCAGCCACCATCACTTTGCATCAAAATGGCCTCACATACAAGGAAATTGCTGCAAAGAATATTGCACTTGAAATAACCATTTAATGGATCATCAAGAACTTCAAGACATGAGGTTCAACTGCAGTGAAGAAAGTAAGTGCCAGGACCATCCCCTCCTGAGGAGTCGGCTACAGAATCGTGTCACCACCAGTGCAGATCTTGATCAATATTGGCAGCAGGTGGGTGTGAGGCCAAGACTTTTGGACAGCGGCCTGATGTCAAGAAGGGCAGAAAAGAAGCCACTTCTCTCCAAGAAAAAAGAAAATCATGAACAGATTGAAATTCAGCAGGAAGTACAAGGATTGGACGGCAGAAGACTGGTGCAAAGTTATTTTCTCTGATGAAGCCCTCTTCAAACTGTTTGGGACATCTGGAAATTCAATTGTCCTGAGAAGAAAAGGTGAACGCTACCATGAGTCCAGTGTCGTGCCAACAGTGAAGCATCCTGAGACCATCCATGTGTGGGATTGCTTTTCATCCAGTGAGCTCTCTCACAATTCTGCCCAACATCATTGCCATGAATAAAGAACGGTATCAAAATGTAAACTTCTCCCAACAAGAGCAATTTGGTGATGATTTGTGCATTTTCCGGCATGATAGAGCACCATGTCAAAAGGCAAGAGTGGTAATGAGGTGCCTCTGAGATTACATTGAAATTTTGGATCTGTGGCCTGGCAACTCCCCAGATCTTGATCCCATAGAGAACCTGTGGTCAATCCACAAAAGGGGAGTGGACAAGCATAAGTCTTCAAATTGTGATCGACTTCAAGTACTATTAAGGAAAGAATGGATCGCCATCAGTCAGGATTTGGTAAAGACGCTGATATCCAGCATGCCAGAGTGAATTGCAGAGGTTATGAAGAAGAAGGGTCAACACTGTAAATATTGACTCTTTGCATATATTGAATGTTTATGTCAATAAAATCCTTTAAAACTTATGAAATGCTTATCATTGTTTTCCAGTATACCATTGAAACGTGAAAAAATAATCTACAATTACTGAAGCAGCAAACTTTGCAAAACAAAAAAATTATATCACTGCCAATACCTGGCCATGGCTACATACCAACAGAGTACAGCTCTGAAAGTAAGAATCTGGTTCATTTTCTCAATAAAATAAATCACATATAAACCTTTCAGGACAGACCTACTATTAACAGTGGAATTGTTAAATGATGGGATATTCTTCTGTAGAAGCCATAAGCAGATGTGGGTATCCAAAAACTGTACTCAAGTAAAAGTACAAGTACTTATAGAAACATTTACTCAAAGTAAAAGTAAAAGTACTAATCTGAATAGTTACTTGAGTAAGAGTAAAAAAGTATGCAATGAAAAAACTACTCAAGTAGCTAGTTACTAGTTACTTTGAATCATATTGAGCCTATATAACAACAATACAATAGCATGTTAATATTTAGTTAGATGTTGAGTTTAAATGGTTATTATTATCATAATTAGATATCTTTGCAACAAACACAGAAGAGACAAGCATTATTTCTGGCATCTGTAGCCCAAAAATCATTGCATATCCTTTGCTTTGTATAATAATAACGTTTTGGATTATTGGACAATGTCGAAATAAAGTGAACCTGCAGAGTTTTGCGTTCAAAGGCACGTAAAGGGAACTTCAGTGTTTTGGGTTGTATGTAAACTCAGGAATAAGCACTGTTTGGCCACTCTACAGATTAACTAGAGTTTAGAGTTTGGTCATTCATATTGCGCAGTAGGGATGCACGATATCATCGGTACGACATCGGGATAAGAAAAAATTATGCCGATATGATAACGTGTTGATATACGTCTGCAATAACTCACGTGTGCAAGGAGTGCTATAGCGATAAGATCATGTCAGCAGTGTGGTCATTCTTGAAGTGAACTTGTATGTCAACAAGCAAAAACGTTGCATGTATGGTGATTTATATTGACAGTTTTTAAATGCTGCCTTGAATTTGTGAATGCGCGTACAGAAGGACGACCATCAACAGTGACTCTCCACTCTGTAGCGCGTGCAGGCGCAGCAGCCTCCCTCCACAGCAGCAGAAGCCTCCTCCAGGTCCTAGTGCCCGCCCGCTAGAATGTTATATATATTTAGTGCGGGCGCTGTTGTTATAGTAATAAAATGAAAAGTAGAATACACAAATAACTTGAAGTTACTTCTTTTTCTGAATAAATAAAGCAGTAATGATATCACAAGTATGACACTTGTAAATTAAATAATTTTATATACAGTTTATTAAATCTGTAATAAAATGTTATGAAATGGATGATGAAAAATAATCCAAGGAGCTCTAAAATAATTGTAGAATTTTTTTATTTGAAGCTAAAGACAGCATCAACTGATGTCATGCCACCCCCACTTCATGTGCACAAACGTTAAATCCAAAAATAAAATATCTAGGTTACAACTGCATCTGTCTGGGGTGAAAAATTACTGCCTTCATTATTGTTATTTTCAGAGCTTTTAATATACTCTTATTATAAAAAGAACTTTATTAATATTTATTTATCTTTAACAAGTATCCTTTTAATAAGGAGACCTCAGAAATCTGAAACCGGTTTTTGCTCAAAATGGTGTTGTTTCCAAACAAAGGGAAAAAATAAACGTATACTGGTATCGGCATCGGCCGAAATGAGTTGAAAAATATCGGCATATCAGATATCGGCAAAAATCCAATATCGTGCATCCCTATTGCGCAGTAAACCAAAAGAACATCATTGTCCCGACTCTTATTTGTGTTATTTGAACAGTATTAAAACACATCAGAAACCACTGATAATATGTTTGGTTGTAAAATGTACTACCTGAATGAATTGAAATTGAATGTAGCTCGTTCACAGACAGCATACGCAGATGTTCAACCAATAAAGATGTTCATCGCTGACAAACAATAGGATGCATTTGCAGATTTGCTTTCAATTGACTATAACGTTAGGTCCACGGCCGCTTCATCCAACGCTCTTGATGTTCTTACACTTCCTGTTACGACTGAGAAACGGCTTCAGATGATTCAGTGCGTGTAGGGAACCGAACAAATCATTCAAACTGATTCGCGAACCAATTCAGACAGTTTTGCCAACTTGTTTGATCAAGTCTTTGAACAGAATCGACTCAAAAGAGTGATTCATTTGTGAATAGGGCATCGCTCATGTCCCAGAAAAAGAGACTGCGTGCTCTTGGAATAACTATACGTATTTCTTAACCTGTATTACATTAAACTAAAGTAACGAGAGGAACGTCGCTCAGTGTAACGGAATAAAAGTACAGTTTTTTCATTAGAAATGTACTCGAGTTAAAGTAAAAGATCTGTTTTTATTGGTGATTCAAACTATGCTTTTAAATGTGTTTACATTTTAGTTGTATGATTATTGTTTAGATAGAAAATGGCTGCTTAGGGGAATTGGTAAGATGGCGGCAGAGCGAACTTCCTTCATAAGGACTTGAAGCAAAATGAAGTAGTGATGCTTTTTCTCAATAAAAAAAAAAATAACAACACACACACACACACACACACACACACACACACACACACACACACACACACACACGCACCTCTTTGGTATCCCAGACCTCGGCTCCGTCTGTGTACATCACCAAAAGTTTTTGGTTGCCTTTGCCTGGAGCAAAACGAATCTTCTTCACCCACCCACGGTGTGTAGGTACACCCCTGAAAAATATAAATGAGTGTGACATTTTATCAACACAGTAAAAGAGTGTTTGATGCACACAGTTGTACTTTTCCAACTCAGTCCCTTATGATGTATCATTTCAGTTCAGTAAGTAGTTCACCAGTTTTAGAATTAAATCAGTTTACACACATACGTGACTGGAGACATGTTTGACTTGCTGAGTTATTAGTGATATATACATTTGTACCTTGAAAGACGGGCCTTTAGGTCCCAAAAATTGAGGTTTCCATCAACATCTCCCAGAACTAGAGTGTCTCCTTTCCATGCAATACAGGCAATACTCCCCATACTGCCCTGAAAAGTAGAAGTAGAAGAACTTTAGTTTCTTGCATAAAAGACACAGGACACAGTTAACATGCCACAACACCAATAGAGTTGTCACAATGTTGCATTTAAAGAAAAGGTTTTAAGAAAACACAAAGTTAATCTCCAAACTAAACCATATAAAGCTGTGGTTCTCAAACGTTTTAGAGTGAAGTACCCCGTGAGGCATTTAACATCCTTCTGCATTCACCTTTCTTCCACTTAGACTGCAGTCACACCTTTCCAAGTCATTGTCTCCATCCATCCATCCATCCATCCATCAACAAAGCAAGTGGCTGTATTTATGAATGTGTCATTGAATCATTGACTTTCCCAACTCATTCAAAGCCGCAGATGCGTTCACTAAACACTGCTGTGTACTGCAGTTCTGCTGTGGCTTTCATTGGAACTATTATTTAGTTGCAAAATAGAGCAAAAATACTGACAATACTGTTTAAAATGAACATCACTTAATATTACCCATTCATTTGCTGAACTGTTGTATAAAATCAATGTCACATTTGCAATCGTGTGGATATTCGGGAAACATTGCATTCTTGCTCGTATAATATATGATCAACATTAAAAACAGGAACTCACACAAGGTGTGTTATTGTATCGGACAAAGTTTAAATCTTAAATCGATCTCTAAGCACAGTCTGTGTCTATATTTGTTCTTTATGCTTGTAAGTGCTAAATCCCCACTTTTACAAAGGTACATTGTCGAGACACTGATAAACAAGAATATGAGTTCTTGTGTCACTGGTTATGCTGAAGACATATACGTGGCGTTTACAAACTCAAAATACGAACAGTGAAATAAAAAGCAACCGATCAGAAATAGGCATTGTGGCTTGGGAAAAAAGCCCTGCAGGAGATAAAAGGATAATGAGGATGAAGAAGGGGGCGATTTTCTCTCCATATCCTCTTTCATCTCAAAGGTCTGAAATTGCAGATTTTATACAAATTATTGCAAGGAAATGTTTGAAAACTCCTTTGATCTATACAGAAGAGTGTGTACAGCTGTATTCAGGATATTTCGCTTAACAAAATGTTCATCTGAAAATCGAATCTGCTTTCTTCATGTATGACTGATTCTTGAGAGATGAGACAAAGCAGGCTATAATAACACAAAAATAAAAGTTTATGTATAAAGCAATTATTTTGGATTAACTGGGTGCGACATTCACTTTCTCAAGGAAATCTAGCATTCAAAATGATGAATAAATTGAGAGTGCAGGATGGTTTTTAGCTTTATATATCAAATTGTCACTATCATCAGACAGATCATTTGACTTACTTGATGACCATATTTTTATCATCACATGTATCAAATGCAATAGCTTTTTTTTTTTTGCTTCATACTAGGATCTATTCAAAACCAGGGAAATTGAAATCCCAAGCAATTTATGCACACTTTCTACACAAATGTAGTGATGGTGTTGATACTATATGTGACATTGACAATTGACATAGATTTCATATTTCCAGCTGTATATTTAGGGCCCAAGGACAGATGGTGCAAGAACTGCCCTGTTTATTATTATTATTATTGTTATTATTATTATTAGGGCGTGTACTAATACTAATTTGCCAGATCTTCGTCAATCCTTGTATAAAGCAACTATAGACTATACTGACAAAAATTTATCAAAAGAATTCTGATATGTCGAAGCATTGCAAAGATATCAGCAAATTAAATTGGCTGGCATCACGCAAACGTTTTTAACGAACTGACCTAAAACAAAACTTGATACACACATACAAGAGGACACACGCCTAGCTGCATCTACCCATAAGGGGGCGCTACAACAACAAAAACATTCATGTTGAAAAAGGGTATGCCCCTTCGTTGGGGCAAACGGTAACATTCTTCAGATATTACACAGATAACCAAACAAACATGGCCGCCATCAGAGAATCAACTTTTAAGCATTACAGGAAGTTGGCCATTTTGGATTTTGTGAAAAGCACAAGCGGTGAACTTTTAAATACTCCTTCTAGGGTATTCATGAGATTTAAGACATTACAAGCTTATTATTGATGTCTTTCCACAGTTGAAACACTGATTGAGAGATTGCATGAGACATGAATCATTTCAGTAAGTTGTTCTGTTTCTTTCAACATTCCTTCTGATGTTCATTCATGTTTAGTTTGTGCTGTAACTAGAAGTAAAGAGGAAGAGATGATCAGTTCACGTGCAGCTTTAACTCTGTCACAACACATTAAAGAGCGCCAAAACAGTATTTATTGTTTGAATTTCGCAATAAAATGTACAGAATTTGAAAGCTGAGACTTTGCTTTATTTGAAAAGTAATTAAGCACAAAGCTTATTGCGATTTATTGGATGGGAGTCAGTAAGGTGTGCTAAAATTGAGAAATTTATATTTTTAAGCCAGCCCTAGAACTCATTCATCTTAAAGATGAAATTTTGGTAAACATACCTAGTTAATTTTTTTTTAAGCCGTACAATGTAGCAGTGTGATCACTGGTACATCAAGAAACAGCTAGTCATCTACAGCAAACACAACCTGCTGTGAAGCCAGTGTGATTAAATAATGAACAGTGTATATGCAGTGTGTGTGGTCAATTATTACTTCAGCAAAAACAGACTAGAACAATCTTCAAAAGTCCGTCACTCCCATTACAATGACTAGAGCTGTCGTCACTTCATTGAGCTCACGGAGTTCTGCACTCTTGCTGAAGCTAATAATAATGAAACCTTTGTAAAGCGACCCTGAGTATAAATAAGCACTATAAAAATCATTAAAAGGTGCAATGGAGTATAAAAAAAGCCAGTGAGCAACAGCCAGACCTGAAATTACTTGTGAAATGAATGCAGACTCAGAATTTCCACTAGGAATAAGGACTTCTTTTCATCAGTTTTTATTAAGTGTATTTGCTCAAGACCAATTAAAGAAAATTTAAGGAATAAATTGAAGGGAACATAACATGTCAATATGTTCTCTATATAGAAATGTCTAGGAAGCACTCAATGAGTTGTATTAGCAACACTTCAAAGTTTGAAAATACAATTTCCAACAGATCTCCTTTTTAATTTATTTTAAAAATAGCATAAAAGTTTGAATAGCTCTGCTCCCCAACACTAGCATATGGAAATAACTTTTACTGAACCTTCTGATCACACTGCAAAAAAAGTGATCTTCTTTTTCAGTAGTTCTTGTTTTCCAGTGCATATATCTAAAAGATTCTTAAATCAAGATATTTACTTGAGAAGCAAAATGACAAGAAATCTTGCGAAAGTGATTTAATGATTAAAAAAAGAACAAATATCTGCCAATGGGTTCAGAAATTGACAGATACTTGTTATCGTTTTTAAGCATAAACTCACTTAATTTTGTTCAATTTCTCAGAAAACAAGACTTAATTTCTTCATTTTGCATCTCAAGTAAATGTATCTTGATTTAAGGATGTTTAGATATTTGTACTGGAAAAAAAAAAACTTTTTTTTTGGGTGAACCATCCCTTTAAGTGTACTGACCCGTCCTACTTTTGATTTATTCATCCAAAAGTTGACAAATTCCGTGACATTCTGCACTGTACAGTAAATTCCATTTTTATGAAAGGATTCTGCGATTCCGTACCCTTTTTCCGGATCGTGGAAATCATAGGGCCCTAATTTAATGCCATGATATCTAATTTAAGACTTTCTGCACCAATTTAAGATATTTTAAGGCCTTAAATTGTAGAAGGTCAAATTAAGACTTTTTAAGACCCGTGGAAACCCTGAAATACTCAGTAAAACTACAAATAGTGTCTTAAAGGGGGGGTAACACACACAGTTTCAGCCAATCTCATGTTAATCTTGAGTACCTATAGAGTAGTAACTGCATCCTTCATATATCCGAAGAGTCTTTAATTTTATCATATTTATAAAAGACAGATACGCTGTACCAATTTTTTCCGAAAACAGCCGAACTCATGGAGGAGTGCAGTGGCCGGAGCTAAAGAGAGCACGCACACACACACACACATGCACAATACATTCAGGGCATTATCCCTGGATAACTTTCTATTCACTATACGTTCGTGTTGTTGACATTACATGCACTTTTGTTGGCCGATTGCCAACAAAACACACACATTTGATGCAGTTTCACTCACCGCCTGCGGTTTACACTCATGACCGGGAACAAACAAACACACTTGCAGAGCGCTGTTGCTGCTCCGGAAAAACAAACTGTTTCCTTAACGCTGGGATATTAGGGAAGCTGAACAAGGTTATCTTTCCCTCACAACCAGAAACACACTTCTTTAGTGACATTGTTGATTTCGTGGTCTAAAAACAAAATGACAGCGCCGACGGCTTCCGTAATCCGAACGAAGCTCGTTGATGTGCGCGCTCCGCATGCACTCATCCGGGAGAAATGCCCATACAAGCAATTCCACCTATTATGACCTCACACATGCCCATACTCAAAAAAAACTTTCCGAAACTTATTCGAATCCTGAAGGAGTGTATTTGGCACAGAAATACTAATTTTTTGAAACTTTGGCCATGTTTAGCATGAGAATCTCTTTAACAGTGTAAATAAGTCAGAATGCATGAAATAGCATTAGACCCCCCTTTAAGTAAAAGTCTTACGATGCATGTTGTAAATTGTGGCCCTTTGCATTTAATGGGGTTTAAATGCGGCCCTCTTGGCCTCCGAACTTGAGTACCCCTGCTTTCACCAATCATTTTAGTCTTAGTTGCAGTTTTTCGTTTACTAAAATAACCTTGGCCTATACACAATCCTGTCTCTGAGCTCTGCAAATGGTAGACATGTTTCAACATCATGTGCGGCAGGCCCCAAAAAACAGAGCAAGTAAATATTGCATTTGAGTCGCTGTGTACTTTTGTGATGATTTAAAAAAAAAAAAAGGAATATTGAAAAAATGAGAGAGTTAGTAATGAAACTGCAACAAGATTACTGGGTATTGGATGCATACAAAAGATGCAAAACGAAAGGACACTCACATCAGGTGGAATACGTGCCCCATCCTTCACGGTGTTGCCTTCCACGGTGATGTGATAGACCTGGCCGTCTGTGTCAGTAAACACAAAGTGTTCTCGAGCCGATATGCCCTGACCCGTTTCAGACTTACTTTCAGCATCCTGCAACATACTGACAGACAGCAACAGAGAGTTGATAAGAGTTCTGATTGAAACTGCAAAACATTTAGACTGGAGCGTGTAAAGTGCCGTACCAAAGGACCGATTTACCAATGATTAGTCAATCAATGCTAAACTCTTTTGAACAGTTTAGCAAAAAAGGAAAAATCCATAATATACAGACAATTAAAAAAAATCTATAATTTATCCATCATGTAATTCCAAACCTATATTACTTAATTTTTTCCATGGAACACAAAATAAGAAATGCTGAAGAACATACTGTCCACGCTTTTCTATATAACAAGAGGAGAGCTGAGCTCTAGAGCTTTAAAATGATAAAAAGCGCAAAAAGTTTAATAAAAGCAGGACATGCGACATTTTTTAACAAACTTTTAACAGACTAAAATTTAATAGAACGGCACGATAAATTGTTAAAAGATCGCAATCTCGATTCAAACAACCACACAATTTTATTTCTAAATGACAATGATTCGAGTGTGTCCATTAAAACGTTGAAAAGTACGATCACACAGCGAACATTCAGATCTGCATTGGCGCTACCTTCAGTTGTCAGGTATGAAACAGCTTCACAAACAGACTTTTCAACCGCACAACACAGTAACATTATTTCTGTGTTACAATAATTCAGATTAATCACATAAGTACCAGAGTAAAAGTTTATAATTTGGATATAAACACTGATGTCTCAATATAAAGTAAATCACCTTTTGAAAGTAACTTGACTCCTCAAATAAAGATTGTATTAACTACATCGTTACACCACTAGGTGGCGCCAAGTGACTGTTAATGCATTTGTCATTGGATCACTCATTCATTTATTCTAGTGTTGTCAAAAGTCGGTACTTAAATTTAAAAAAATGTGACGCTTTGAGCGCTGTTGAGCGGAATCGTAAACACCTCTGATTGGCCATTGTGTTCACGCGCTCATCAGATATGTCTGTGATTGGCTACAATGATCAACGCACGGAAAGCGGCGTTGAAAGTGGACCGGTCCGTGTGTATCCGTGTAAGCGCTCGGTAAAGAGCGTCATTGATGTATATTTACAACATGTTTTTGAAGCACTGATCATTGTAGCCAATCACAGACATATTTGATGAGCGTGTGAGCACAATGGCCAATCAGAGGTGTTTACGATTCCGCTCAACAGCGCTCAAAGCGTCACATTTTTAAAATTTCAGTACCGACTTTGGTTCTAAGTCGGTACTGAAATTTTAAAAATGTGACGCTTTTGACAACACTAACCGTGCGTTCACACCACCGCCGTCGAGAGCGTCAAAGTGGCCGGAAGTCATTCATTTTCAATGTGAGCCGGTGGCGAGCTCTGGCGAGCAGCGACGCGGGGCATTTTGGACGATGTGGGCATCAAGGAGAGTTGAAGTCAGGTCAACTTTATGGTAATGAGCTATGACGCAGTTCGGATGCAACCAATCGGAATGTAGAAGTCGTCCGCTTGAGAGGATTCCAGAGAACGGCGGTCCTGTAAACTTTGGTTACGACCAAACATTAGTTCCGTCTTCTCCGCAGGTAGAGCAATGTCACACCAAACGTGACATTCATCAACTTGATGATCCATAGTGATGTGAATTTGATAAGAAGCGCAACACTATTTATAGGCAACATTTTCGCTCTAGCGGGAATGCAATTCAGTTGCTCAAAACAACACCGATTTGACCAATTGCATTAATGCTGCACTTCAACCAGGACAGTTATTGTAATGTAGGCTACACACAAATTAATGTTAATGTTAATTAAAGACCAAGGCTAGTAAACGTCTCCTATAAACTGCATGTTGAAATTAGACTAGCACTTAACCATGAACACAAAAGCCACACCACACAAATGGCTTTTAATTGGTTTATTTCGTTAGCAAACGTAACTATAATTGTTAAGTTCTTTCCATCGATCAATTTCTTACTTTCACATTTAAAAGATTTCATGAGGTTAATTTATACCCTACTTGTGGTCAGTCTGCACAAATACCGATCAACATGCTTGTAAATAAAGTTTAAAAAGCATTCAATCTACTTCAGAGCGTCCACGTTGTTGGCAGGGCAGCCAGAGCGAATTTTGACGCTCTCGCCGGCGGCGGTGTGAACGTATGGTAATTCATTCAAGAAATTCATTCAAAAACGCTGATTAATCCAGTAATGAAACTAGTGAAGTCTTTATGAGCAAGTCATTGAATCATTCATTCAACCAGATTTAAAAATAAATAAATAAATAAATAAATATTTTTATATAGACTGCAATAATTAATATTTTGTCAGAGCCTCTAGTAATTTTCATGTCATTTTGTTTGGTTGTCTATTCAGAATCATGGGGAAATATTATTTTAAACAAAAAATTGTGATTCTCTATTTATCCAGAATCGTGCAGCTCTAAAATTTAAGTTCATCTCATTCATACTTCAGCATATTCAAACATGCAATAGTGCAGCTGGTCACGTGACAACCAATGTTATCAGTATCATCAAACATGGTGCAATGCATCTTCAAGCTTGAATGTGCATAAGCGCAAATAACATTTGAGCTGCGTTTGAGGGGAAGATTTTCCCTGAAATAATTAAATTTCAGTGTAGAGATCAGAAACGGTCAAAATTAACAGAAGTTTTGTAATATAATTTAGGAGTTATATAGTAATTTTATGCTGCTTTTATGTAGATTTCGGCGCTTGACTATGGAAGCCCGTTTCCGCCACAATTGAGTAAAAAAATATGATTCTTTAAGTCATAATAATGAGAAACTTTCTCATAATAATGACTTAACATCTCATAATAATGAGAAACTTTCTCGTAATAATGACTTAACATCTCATAATAATGAGAAACTTTCTCGTAATAATGACTTAACATCTCGTAATAATTAATCCACACATGCACAATTTGCACATGCGGGCAGCAACTTCCAGCATTATTATGAGATGTTAAGTCATTATTATGAGATATTAAGTCATTATTACGAGAAAGTTTCTCATTATTATGAGACGTTAAGTCATTACGAGAAAGTTTCTCATTATTATGAGATGTTAAGTCATTATTACGAGAAAGTTTCTCATTATTATGAGATGTTAAGTCATTATTATGAGAAAGTTTCTCATTATTATGAGATATTAAGTCATTATTACGAGAAAGTTTCTCATTATTATGAGACGTTAAGTCATTACGAGAAAGTTTCTCATTATTATGAGATGTTAAGTCATTATTACGAGAAAGTTTCTCATTATTATGAGATGTTAAGTCATTACGAGAAAGTTTCTCATTATTATGAGATGTTAAGTCATTATTATGAGAAAGTTTCTCATTATGAGATGTTAAGTCATTATTACGAGAAAGTTTCTCATTATTATGAGATGTTAAGTCATTACGAGAAAGTTTCTCATTATTACGAGATGTTAAGTCATTATTACGAGAAAGTTTCTCATTATTATGAGATGTTAAGTCATTATTATGAGAAAGTTTCTCATTATTATGAGATGTTAAGTCATTACGAGAAAGTTTCTCATTATTATGAGATGTTAAGTCATTACGAGAAAGTTTCTCATTATTATGAGATGTTAAGTCATTATTACGAGAAAGTTTCTCATTATGAGATGTTAAGTCATTATTACGAGAAAGTTTCTCATTATTATGAGATGTTAAGTCATTACGAGAAAGTTTCTCATTATGAGATGTTAAGTCATTATTACGAGAAAGTTTCTCATTATTATGAGATGTTAAGTCATTACGAGAAAGTTTCTCATTATTATGAGATGTTAAGTCATTATTACGAGAAAGTTTCTCATTATTATGAGATGTTAAGTCATTATTATGAGAAAGTTTCTCATTATGAGATGTTAAGTCATTATTACGAGAAAGTTTCTCATTATTATGAGATGTTAAGTCATTACGAGAAAGTTTCTCATTATGAGATGTTAAGTCATTATTACGAGAAAGTTTCTCATTATTATGAGATGTTAAGTCATTACGAGAAAGTTTCTCATTATTATGAGATGTTAAGTCATTATTACGAGAAAGTTTCTCATTATTATGAGATGTTAAGTCATTATTATGAGAAAGTTTCTCATTATTATGAGATGTTAAGTCATTATTACGAGAAAGTTTCTCATTATTACGAGATGTTAAGTCATTATTACGAGAAAGTTTCTCATTATTACGAGATGTTAAGTCATTATTACGAGAAAGTTTCTCATTATTACGAGATGTTAAGTCATTATTACGAGAAAGTTTCTCATTATTATGAGATATTAAGTCATTATTACGAGAAAGTTTCTCATTATTATGAGATGTTAAGTCATTACGAGAAAGTTTCTCATTATTATGAGATGTTAAGTCATTACGAGAAAGTTTCTCATTATTATGAGATGTTAAGTCATTATTACGAGAAAGTTTCTCATTATTATGAGATGTTAAGTCATTATTACGAGAAAGTTTCTCATTATTATGAGATGTTAAGTCATTACGAGAAAGTTTCTCATTATGAGATGTTAAGTCATTATTACGAGAAAGTTTCTCATTATTATGAGATGTTAAGTCATTACGAGAAAGTTTCTCATTATTATGAGATGTTAAGTCATTATTACGAGAAAGTTTCTCATTATTATGAGATGTTAAGTCATTATTATGAGAAAGTTTCTCATTATTATGAGATGTTAAGTCATTACGAGAAAGTTTCTCATTATTATGAGATGTTAAGTCATTATTACGAGAAAGTTTCTCATTATTATGAGATGTTAAGTCATTATTATGAGAAAGTTTCTCATTATTATGAGATACTAAGTCATTATTATGAGAAAGTTTCTCATTATTATGAGATAAGTCATTATTACGAGAAAGTTTCTCATTATTATGAGATGTTAAGTCATTATTATGAGAAAGTTTCTCATTATTATGAGATGTTAAGTCATTACGAGAAAGTTTCTCATTATTACGAGATGTTAAGTCATTATTACGAGAAAGTTTCTCATTATTATGAGATGTTAAGTCATTACGAGAAAGTTTCTCATTATTATGAGATATTAAGTCATTATTACGAGAAAGTTTCTCATTATTACGAGATGTTAAGTCATTATTACGAGAAAGTTTCTCATTATTATGAGATATTAAGTCATTATTACGAGAAAGTTTCTCATTATTATGAGATGTTAAGTCATTACGAGAAAGTTTCTCATTATTATGAGATGTTAAGTCATTACGAGAAAGTTTCTCATTATTATGAGATGTTAAGTCATTATTACGAGAAAGTTTCTCATTATGAGATATTAAGTCATTATTACGAGAAAGTTTCTCATTATTACGAGATGTTAAGTCATTATTACGAGAAAGTTTCTCATTATTACGAGATGTTAAGTCATTATTATGAGAAAGTTTCTCATTATTACGAGATGTTAAGTCATTATTACGAGAAAGTTTCTCATTATTACGAGATGTTAAGTCATTATTACGAGAAAGTTTCTCATTATTACGAGATGTTAAGTCATTATTACGAGAAAGTTTCTCATTATTACGAAATGTCAAGTCATTATTACGAGAAAGTTTCTCATTATTACAAGATGTTAAGTCATTATTACGAGAAAGTTTCTCATTATTACGAGATGTCAAGTCATTATTATGAGAAAGTTTCTCATTATTACAAGATGTTAAGTCATTATTACGAGAAAGTTTCTCATTATTATGAGATGTTAAGTCATTATTACGAGAAAGTTTCTCATTATGAGATATTAAGTCATTATTACGAGAAAGTTTCTCATTATTACGAGATGTTAAGTCATTATTACGAGAAAGTTTCTCATTATTACGAGATGTTAAGTCATTATTACGAGAAAGTTTCTCATTATTACGAGATGTTAAGTCATTATTACGAGAAAGTTTCTCATTATTACGAGATGTTAAGTCATTATTACGAGAAAGTTTCTCATTATTACGAGATGTTAAGTCATTATTATGAGAAAGTTTCTCATTATTACGAGATGTTAAGTCATTATTACGAGAAAGTTTCTCATTATTACGAGATGTTAAGTCATTATTACGAGAAAGTTTCTCATTATTATGAGATATTAAGTCATTATTACGAGAAAGTTTCTCATTATTATGAGATGTTAAGTCATTACGAGAAAGTTTCTCATTATTATGAGATGTTAAGTCATTACGAGAAAGTTTCTCATTATTATGAGATGTTAAGTCATTATTACGAGAAAGTTTCTCATTATGAGATATTAAGTCATTATTACGAGAAAGTTTCTCATTATTACGAGATGTTAAGTCATTATTACGAGAAAGTTTCTCATTATTACGAGATGTTAAGTCATTATTATGAGAAAGTTTCTCATTATTACGAGATGTTAAGTCATTATTACGAGAAAGTTTCTCATTATTACGAGATGTTAAGTCATTATTACGAGAAAGTTTCTCATTATTACGAGATGTTAAGTCATTATTACGAGAAAGTTTCTCATTATTACGAGATGTCAAGTCATTATTACGAGAAAGTTTCTCATTATTACAAGATGTTAAGTCATTATTACGAGAAAGTTTCTCATTATTACGAGATGTCAAGTCATTATTATGAGAAAGTTTCTCATTATTACAAGATGTTAAGTCATTATTACGAGAAAGTTTCTCATTATTATGAGATGTTAAGTCATTACGAGAAAGTTTCTCATTATTATGAGATATTAAGTCATTATTACGAGAAAGTTTCTCATTATTACGAGATGTTAAGTCATTATTACGAGAAAGTTTCTCATTATTATGAGATATTAAGTCATTACGAGAAAGTTTCTCATTATTATGAGATGTTAAGTCATTACGAGAAAGTTTCTCATTATTATGAGATGTTAAGTCATTACGAGAAAGTTTCTCATTATTATGAGATATTAAGTCATTATTACGAGAAAGTTTCTCATTATTATGAGATGTTAAGTCATTATTACGAGAAAGTTTCTCATTATGAGATATTAAGTCATTATTACGAGAAAGTTTCTCATTATTACGAGATGTTAAGTCATTATTACGAGAAAGTTTCTCATTATTACGAGATGTTAAGTCATTATTATGAGAAAGTTTCTCATTATTACGAGATGTCAAGTCATTATTATGAGAAAGTTTCTCATTATTACAAGATGTTAAGTCATTATTACGAGAAAGTTTCTCATTATTACGAGATATTAAGTCATTATTACGAGAAAGTTTCTCATTATTATGACTTAAAGAATTATATTTTTTTACTCAGTTGTGGCGGAAACGGGCTTCCATATTTGACAGCCCCTAGTCATTGCATGTTTTCATTATTCAATAAATCACCAAGAATTAGATGAGTGAATAATGACAGTTGTCTTTTGGCTCAATCAGACCTGATGACTGAGGACTCCACGCTGCTCTGCTCCGCATCAGCGAGGGTGGTCTGTCTGGCCATGGCCTCGCGTGCAGCAAGCTGTTTTTTCTTCAGACTTTTAAGGTTATGCGAAGGAGACCACTCCTGTTTACACACAAAGAAATGTTATCATAAGTCACTGCACAGATAGTGAGCAAATGCTCAAAAACATACATGGTGAAAAGTTTTGATGGAGGATTAAACGTTTTCTTTAAAGGGGGTCATAAACTGCATTTGATTATTCGCATTTGTGACCCTAGACCACAAAACCAGTCATAAGTCTCACGGGTATATTTGTGGCAATAGCCAACAATACATTGTATGGGTCAAAATTATAGATTTTTCTTTTATGCCAAAAATCATTAGGATATTAAGTAAAGATCATGTTCCATGAAGATATTTTGTAAATTTCCTACCGTAAATATATCAAAAATGTATTATTAGTTGTAATATGCATTGCTAAGGACTTAATTTGGACAACTTTAAAGGTGATTTTCTCAATATTTAGATTTTTTTGCACACTCAGATTCCAGATTTTCAAATAGTTGTATCTCGGCCAAATATTGTCCTATCCTAACAAACCATACATCAATTATTCAGCTTTCAGATGATGCATAAATATCAATTTAAAAATAATTTACCCTTATGACTAGTTTTGTGGTCCAGGGTCACATTTGGTCATGTTCAGTTAGATTATTATTATTATTATTATTATTATTAGGGGTTCAAGCTCAAAGCCTACATTTCCTAAACAAAACCTCAGTACTTCACAAAATTAGGATATGCAACATATGATTCTGAAGAAGCATACAAACAAATCTTTGTGGAGATCAGAAATGGGTGAGTGGTTTATGAGGATATTGATGGGAATACTTTTTCCCCTCAAGCAAACTCATATTCATGCAGTATTGCCTTTACAGTTTTATTTCATATTTTGAAGGTTTTTTGAAGGTGGTGGAAAGTTTTTTTTTTTTCTTTTTCTTTTCTGGCTATTGACAGTAATTTCTGATTTATGGAGTGATAAAAAGACATCAAAAATCCTTTCTCTATTCAAGTATGGTGAAATCTAGTAGTTAAAATGTTCTTTTCCCAATTCACCTGGGGTGTATTTTTTATTGGATTCTTTTTAGGTTGAATGTTAAAGGGATAATGCAACAACAAATATAACAGTGAAATACATCTCCATGTGTGACTTGTTGTGTTATCACCAGTTTTGGATGAGAGCCACCAACTGATCATGACATGACAAAATGTCTATTTTTCTTATAATTTCAAAAAACTGGTCTTTTTGGATTCTGAAGGACATACCGAATCAAACATTACTCAATTTTTCTAGGTCGGCCAAATGCTACCTAGATTTTACTGTGCTTAAAAGCACCTCAAACGCTGTGATTTCTGATCACTAGATATCGCTGGTAAATATTTTACCCCTAGGAAGTAATCAAGATGCAAATGAGCTGGCAGAGATGGAGAGGTTCCCGGGAGAGAGACTGCATTTATTACTAAGGTTATTGTCAGGGTTATTTGTGAGGCATCGCTAGTGGCACCATTACATTGTTTACAGCCCCTGCAGTCAGAAGCACACAGCGACTTCACCCTTCAATGAGTTTGTGATGAAGCCAGCCTCCTTGCAGAGAAAGATTCAGAGTAATCTCTCTGTTCAAGAATTTGTAATAAAATGGCATACTTGAAAAGTACAAACAGTGATGTAGATGGACTGATATATAAAAGTTAAAAACAATAATCAATTATATAAGTGATAAGCAGCACGGCACATTGTGAGCTTGATACAGTACCAGGGCAGTGACGGTAGGGAAGTTCTTGGCCATCTCGCGCAGCAAGGTTCCTGTGCGGACATCCCAGAGTTCCAGAGGTTTGTCTCTGAACACCACCACCAGGTACTGCCTAAAGAAGACCATGTATACATACAGTTACACTTCATCCTCAGGACTATACCTGAGATTATTGGGGGGAAAAAAAAGAAAAAAAAGAAAAGGAGTATCCTACATTAAAAGTAAGCATATCACACTTTTTGGAATTCTACTGTAGACCGTTTCACAATCTGGCTTGCTTAAAGTTAGCATTGATTAAAGTGTCCCTATTAATGCAGTGTGTAATATAGCTGTTTGTGAATGTAAACGTTCTGCAAAGTTGTCGAAAGTGCATGATAAATAAAGTTATTGGGCCCTATTATAAAGATCTGAGTGCATGATCTGAAGCTCATGGCGCAGGTGCACTCAGGGCATGTCCGAATCCAGTTTTGCTAGTTTAACGACGAAAAAAATAGTCGGCGCGCCAGGCGCATGGTCCAAAAGGGTTGTACCTAGTCTCTTAATGAGTCATGGGTGTGTTTTGGGAGTAACGTGCAATAAAGCACGTCTCATCTCCCATTCCCTTTAAAAGCCAGTTGCGCTTGCACTATTGTGGATTCACTATTTACATGGAGGAATATACACCCTCAACCGGACGAGTCAGTTTAAATACATGTCAGGCTGAAACTAGCAAAAAACACTTGCGACGCGCCTGGCGTCGCATTGCGCTGGGTGTGTGATAGGGCCCTTCGTCTCACAAAAGAAAGAATCGACTCTGAACCGCCTATACAAGTCGAATCTCACTGCGTTACGATTCTACGTCACTAGAAAAGACATTTGCATAATGCACGCAAACAACTTTTACTGACGAAAGCTTCTCAAATCTCAGAGTTCAACACGGGATTCGCAAAACGCTTGCTCTTGAAAGATGGGTAGGTACCAGTTTATTTGGATCAGCTGCTCCGCAGAACCACAGCCTGTAGGTATGAATAATTATTGATGTATATATTTTCTGCCAGGGGTTCAAAATACATAGTTTTGTGTTTTATATTGTGTACGTTTCCGACTAACTCACGTTATTACTGTCTTACTGAAATACTTCTACAAATCAGCTGTGGGCCACTATTCCCTAAAACTGTCTATTAATGCAGATTGTCTGTCGTTCTTACTACTTGGGTTTGTTGATGTCCTCACAAGGTCGAAGATTTCTGGTATTGCTATCCTTGCAGGGACATTTTGTCCCCACAACATAGGGTTTACCAGGACAACACACACACACATACTGGCTTACATGTTTTATGGGGACTCTCCATAGACGTAATGATTATTATACTGTACAAACTGTATCTTCTCTCCCCTTACACTACCCCTAAACCTATCACACACAACTTTCTGCATTTTTACATTTTCAAAACACTTCATTTTGTATGATTTATAAGCTGTTTTCCTCTTGGGAACCAAAAAAATGTCCCCATAAGGTCAAAATTTACTGGTATTACTAGCCTTGTGGGTATAACATAGGGAATACCAGGTACACACACACACACACACACACACACACACACACACACACACAAACACACAAACACACACACACACACACAGAGATCAGGAGATTGTGCTATGCACCCACAGACACATCCAGGAGCACAGAAACATGCTGTCAACGCTGCAACTTTTATTAACAAAATAGGTTTGCTACTGATTTGCTACATTACATTTCTCAGTAACAAAGGAGTAACATTGCTGTTTTTGAAGTAATTAAACTCACAGCTTCACTATTTACTACATTACTCCATCGTTGCTAAGAAAGATAAATGTAGCAATTCAGAGACATCAGACAAACGCAGGTAATTCACACATGCACAAACTCTCTCTCTAAAAATAAATTAAATTAATCTTACCAAACTACTTTATCTCGGTCTTATTTAAAGTGGGAAGAATGCTGATGATTTGTAGCTAAAATACCCGACGGCCATTTTTCCTTTCTAGTCAAATTTTGCACTGAAAACATTATCGACAGCTTTAACTTGTCAGTGCTGGAAATACGACCATATAAGCGGGATAATCCACGGCTAGCTGTGCATTAAATTATTTTAATTATACATTATATGTAATGTGTTGCTCTAGACTAGACCAGTGGTTCCCAGCCAATTTAATATCAATATTAGGATCAACTACTCTAGACTGTAGTGCTAAACAATGTAAACAATTCATAACCATCCACTCTAGGAGGATTTTAGGGTTTAAGAAAAAAATATTAGGTTGCATATGGTGTAAATATTTCAACTTGGCTCAAAATGGATCTAAAAATTCACAGAGAGTCGAAACACTACACTGTCACTGTGAGATTCTCCAACGGAAATCAATATTGTCTGTCATTTGTTGTAAAGAGTGAAAAGGTGTCTTTAGGGTTGGATGATAACCAGCAGACACTGACTGAACAGTTTTAAACTGCAATTTGGAAAGTGATAAAGGTGATAGTTTTGAAACTGTGGCAAACAATAAATAAAATCCCCTCTACTGCAAGGTTAAGCAATCAGACACATCACTCAGGATGTCCCCAGGTTAAAGTACTGCAACGTGAGAGTGGAAGTAGACAGAGCCAATAAAATGTGCATCCCAGACACCTGCCAGATAGCTCCCGAGAGTAGTTTGTGCATGTCCGTATTTGACACCACTAAACGTTAATCACAGATGAGGGAAACGTGTTTAAGTGCTCACTGAGGTGTTGGCGCCAGAGTGAAAAGCATATGTTACTTACTTCAGATGTGACACTTTAATCATTTCAATGGCTGGTTCATCGTTCCCACGCTCACCTCGAAATGCAAAGCACCGCCCTGAGAGAGAAGGCACAAAATATTCATTATACAAACAAACAAAAAATAAAATGAATGTAATCTGAAATATATAACAAAACATAAAAATTATGGAACTGCTTAAAATTATGTACTTTGCATGGTAGATTTAGGCCGTGTGTCCACCAAAAAGCAGTTTTAGCCAGCTGAGTCGCACTTCTGAAAATGCCCAGCTGGGAAGTTCAGCGTTTAACTGCTTACCCATAAACCTATGGCTAATGAAATTGTCCTCCAAGCATTATTTTTTATATTAATAATGTGGTAGTCTGGGGAGGACATCTGTTACAGACATTGATACTCTGTAACTTCTCCATTTTTGTTCAGTCTTTGTACAAGTAGGGTGTGACAGTTGGTAGATGTACAAACCCAATTCCAAAAAAGTTGGGACACTGTACAAATTGTGAATAAAAAAGGAATGCAATAATTTACAAATCTCATAAACTTATATTTTATTCACAATAGAATATAGATAACTTATCAAATGTTGAAAGTGAGACATTTTGAAATGTCATGCCAAATATTGGCTCATTTTGGATTTCATGAGAGCTACACATTCCAAAAAAGTTGGGACAGGTAGCAATAAGAGGCCGGAAAAGTTAAATGTACATATAAGGAACAGCTGGAGGACCAATTTGCAACTTCTTAGGTCAATTGGCAACATGATTGGGTATAAAAAGAGCTCTCAGAGTGGCAGTGTCTCTCAGAAGTCAAGATGGGCAGAGGATCACCAATTCCCCCAATGCTGCGGCGAAAAATAGTGGAGCAATATCAGAAAGGAGTTTCTCAGAGAAAAATTGCAAAGAGTTTGAAGTTATCATCATCTACAGTGCATAATATCATCCAAAGATTCAGAGAATCTGGAACAATCTCTGTGCGTAAGGGTCAAGGCCGGAAAACCATACTGGATGCCCGTGATCTTCGGGCCCTTAGACGGCACTGCATCACATACAGGAATGCTACTGTAATGGAAATCACAACATGGGCTCAGGAATACTTCCAGAAAACATTGTCGGTGAACACAATCCACCGTGCCATTCGCCGTTGCCGGCTAAAACTCTATAGGGCAAAAAAGAAGCCATATCTAAACATGATCCAGAAGCGCAGGCGTTTTCTCTGGGCCAAGGCTCATTTAAAATGGACTGTGGCAAAGTGGAAAACTGTTCTGTGGTCAGACGAAAGGCACCATCAATGCTGAAAGGTATATCCAAGTTCTAGAACAACATATGCTCCCATCCAGATGTCGTCTCTTTCAGGGAAGACCTTGCATTTTCCAACATGACAATGCCAGACCACATACTGCATCAATTACAACATCATGGCTGCGTAGAAGAAGGATCCGGGTACTGAAATGGCCAGCCTGCAGTCCAGATCTTTCACCCATGGAAAACATTTGGCGCATCATAAAAAAGAAGATGCGACAAAGAAGACCTAAGACAGTTGAGCAACTAGAAGCCTGTATTAGACAAGAATGGGACAACATTCCTATTCCTAAACTTGAGCAACTTGTCTCCTCAGTCCCCAGACGTTTGCAGACTGTTATAAAAAGAAGAGGGGATGCCACACAGTGGTAAACATGGCCTTGTCCCAACTTTTTTGAGATGTGTTGATGCCATGAAATTTAAAATCAACTTATTTTTCCCTTAAAATGATACATTTTCTCAGTTTAAACATTTGATATGTCATCTATGTTGTATTCTGAATAAAATATTGAAATTTGAAACTTCCACATCATTGCATTCTGTTTTTATTCACAATTTGTACAGTGTCCCAACTTTTTTGGAATCGGGTTTGTAGCATTTGTTCCAGGCCTCCTCCACTGTGACTGGACAGCTGGGTAAAATGTGACAGGGGCTGCATTTTTACCCAAAGTTGAACATTTTTCATCTCTCATTGACCAGCAAAAAAAAAAGCACCAAGCACGCAGCACTTCGTCACGCTGCTGGCTTTGGTAAATACGCAGCGCTCCTATTGAAAACAATTGAAAAATGATGCTTGCCTCTGGGGGAAAAATGCTTTGGTGGACACACAGCCTAATTATACTGACAGCGGCTCTGAAAAACTATTTGGACACTTAAGCCACACTTAAAAAAAGGTCTGAATGCCATAAAATTAAAAAAACAAAATATCAAACCAAATGGTATCTGTAAACAAATGCAGCAAACAAAGAGCTTTTCTTAAAACTAACTTTTCTGAGCCATTTTGGGGCCAGACAGGGCAAGTGTGAGAGTGCATTTCCATAAAAGCGCAGATGGGAGTGGACAGTTCTGTGCGTGATCAGTTCTGTGCGTGATCTACTGACGACGCGCAAATGAATGAACCAACCATGACCAACGCAATCTACCTGTTAGCGTCTGGTTTAAGACATGCTTTTTTTGGGCGGTAAATAATGGCGCAAACACCAGTAAATTGACGAGCACAAACCTTAGTAAATCACCTTGCATGATTAATTTAAATACTCTCCTCCCATAAATTTTGCACCTGAAAGGGAAACTCCTACAAATGCATATGCTATAAGGTCAGCTGCAAAATTAATCCTGTCCACACCTTTTCAGTGCTAATTTATCACTGTGTGTCTTTAATAAATCCTGACCGTAGTTTTTTAACGCCAAAAGAGGGTTTGCGCTGGCGCAAGCTGTTAGTAAATCTGGCCCTTGGTGTCAACTGGCATCAAGTGCTGTGTCTGAAATCGCTCACTTGTTTATCATTCACACTATTCCCTCTATAAATCAACGCCATATATACTGTATAATTAGTCAAAATAACCAATCATCAATTGCAGACAACTTATTTATTATACTTCAGTCACACCCAGTTCAGGACTTGGCCCTTCTACCAATGAGCTGATGATATAAATTATGTTTGGTAAATAAGAGGCACACCAGGACCAGGACCAGGACTGAGAACCACTGTATTGTATGTAAACCTTGTGCAGATCTGATGGTCTGAAAGAGGCTCTGTAGCAAACCCAAAGAATCTTGGGAACAAAGTGTCCATTAGTGTCCGAATTTGCTCGCTCATTTTGATTACATTTATTACCCATATAAACATCCCTTACCCAAAATGAAATCACTGTAACACACTGCCTTAAATGGCTTATTGCTTCATTGTTTTTCTAACTGCTCAATATTCTTCAAATGCGTCACAGGGCCATGATTGTTTGGAAGAGGTATGAAGGGCAAGTGTGGGAGAATAGTTTGTTATTTGTGTATACGATCACTGCTGCAAGAGTTTCAGATCAGGAAATATAACTCTTCACAGTCGCAGTCCTGTGAGGTGTTTTGGAGTTGTACGGCTGATGTACCTAAGAGCAATGGGTCTCATTCATTAAATGTGTGCATTATTCATATTTACACGCACATTTGAACTTCTCACGAAAACTTTCTGACTAATTCATAATAAGTGCATACGCACATACATTTGTTCTTAACCTTGTTCAAATGTTGATGAATTTGGAGTATGGGTATGCATTGACGTCACTTTCCTGCCGGAACACGCCCCCTCAGCCGGACTGAGTGGCAGAAGAGCTGCTGCATGACCAGAGTTAATAGGGGAAACTGTGAAAACGCGAGTAAAACAAACGATTATCAGTTTAAACTAAAGGTTGGACTCAGTAGTGTTCCTTACAACTTACTAAAGATCCAGTGATCAATGGACATGCAGCCAGGAATCGTGTTTCCTGACATTTATGAGATCAACGAGCTCAAATAGCTCAAAAAGTTAATGCTGGTTCTGATAGAAAGGTGTTAGAATACACAGTGCATCGCAGTTTGTTGTGTATGGGGCTGGATAGCCACAGACCAGTCAGGGTGCCCCACCGCAGAAAGTGCCAACAGTGGACATGTGAGCATCAGACCTGGACCACAGAGCAATGGAAGAAGGTGGCCTGGTCTGATGAATCACGTTATCTTTTACATCACGGATGGCCGGGTGCGTGTGCGTCACTTACCTGGGGAACACATGGCACCAGGATGCACTATGGGAAGAAGGCAAGCTGGCGGAGGCAGTGTGATGCTTTGGGCAATGTTCTGCTGGGAAACCTTGGGTCCTGCCATCCATGTGGATGTTACTTTGACACGTACCACCTACCTAAGCATTGTTGCAGACCATGTACACCCTTTCATGGAGACGGTATTCTCTGGTGGCTGTGGCCTCTTTCAGCAGGATAATGCGCCCTGCCACAAAGCAAAAATGGCTCAGGAATGGTTTGAGGAGCACAACAACGAGTTTGAGGTGTTGACTTGGCCTCCAAATTCCCCAGATCTCAATCCAATCGAGCATCTGTGGGATGTGCTGAACAAACAAGTCTGATCCATGCAGACCCCACCTCGCAACTTACAGGACTTAAAGGATCTGCTGCTAACATCTTGGTGCCAGATACCACAGCACACCTTTAGGGGTCTAGTGGAGTCCATGCCTCGACGGGTCAGGGCTGTTTTGGCAGCAAAAGGGGGACCAACACAATATTAGGAAGGTGGTCATAATGTTATGCCTAATCGGTGTATAATGTATAGTTTTTGTCGGTGTTTATTTAAAAACATCCAATTATGCAGGTAAATATTTAATTGATGAGTGTCAATGCAATATATAACAATACAATACATAGGGTATGATTTTACCCTAAAATTCAACATATTGACACAAAATGATAACTGCAAATCCACGTTTCACTGCCTGGAGGCCAGTTGTTTCTGTGAATTGCAGTAATCGATTTGCCTCTTTTCTGTAGCTTTCGGCAGTCTGTAAAAATATACCTCAAATTTCTTGTCAAATCTACTTGTACAGTCAATATCAAAGCTATTTCCCGTTTTAGATGCGTTTTGTGTGTTTTTCATGGCATTCACACTGAAAACCAATGCTGCCACTCAGTCTTTTTGCCACTCAGTGGGCGTAACTGCAGTCACTCCGGCCAACGGTGACGTCACGTGCATTCCCTCTATTCTAATTGAGTGACCACATTCCCCATTCCCTTTAAAAGCCAGTTGCACTCGCACCATGGCGGATTCGCTATTTACATGGCGGAAGTTGCGATGGGAAAGACTGAACGCTTCTCCAGAGAAGAATCCTTTTATTTTCAATATTTAAAAAATGTGTGTGTGCTGCTGCGTCCCTGTGTGTGTAATAAGCAGAGTGAACGTGCGTTGTGCACCCGCCTATAGGCACATATTACTAATGCAGCCTTTAAATAACACAAAAAAATACTGCGCTATTGACTTTAGACCAGGTTTGTGTTGGTCAATGGTGCAGTCGTTTTCAGTTCCTCAAAATAGCAACACACCAACAATGCGCCTGAACACACCTGGTTTTCAGACCAGCACGCCCATGGGTGAACAGATGGGCGCGAGTGCATTTGCTATTTAAACAACGTGGTGCAGGACGAGAAAATAATAACTGCGTCGGGCTGAAACTAGCAAAAAACACGTGGCTCCGCATTGCGCCAGGTGTATGATAGGGCCCATAGTCTCCAAATATGATTGCGTAATGTTGAACTTTGAAGAAGTATGAAGATCTGTCCTTTCTTTGTGGCTTCAGCCTTATGGTAATACTAGTTTTTCCTGGGAGTTTTTGCTAAGAAATTGATGATCATTCACACTTGTGGATAAGAATGATGGAGAAAAAGCAGTTCCTGTGATTGAGGGGGTCGCTCTGTATTCATGATAAGCCCCTGTACTCCATAAGAGATGTCGCTTTATCTGAAAGAAAATAGGCATTTGTTTGTGTTGTCCACAAAACCCCAATCCCATTAAATTGAAACCTTTTCACACTGTTGTGTGGAAACGGAATTTTGAAATGTGTCATCCTCTCTGCCTGCTGTCCGCTATAATGGTAACAGCACCATAGCAAAATCATTTGCTGCAGAAATTACGGAGGTAAAAAGCTTATTCTGTTTGAGTACCACCTGTATATTGTTGATGTTTGTGTTGAGTGCTATAATTGACGTACAGTATACTATTTATACTGTCTATCACGGTCACAAACTGTTATGTTGCTTGGAACTGCACTCGAGACTTTCACTCAGTGTTTAACTTGTTTATGTGGTTGGTTATTTGATTTAAGTAAGCTTTAATTTCCTGCCTTTCTACATTCTTGAATATTCTCTACAACATATTTATAGTAGTTTATTTCATAAAAAATACTCAAATGTAATTTTTTTTAGTTAAAGGGGTCCCTTTTTACAAGATGTAAAATAAGTCTCTAATGTCCCCAGAGTGTGTATGTGAAGTTTTAGCTCAAAATAGCCTTCAGATAATTTTTTATAGCATGTTAAAATTTTTTACTTTTTGAGGGTGAGCAAAAATGCGCCGTTATTGTGTGTGTCCCTTTAAATGCAAATGAGCTGCTGCTCCCGGCCCCCTTTCTAGAAGAGGGCGGAGCTTCAAGAGCTCGAGTTAGCAGCTCTGATTATATTACATAAGTTATAACTTATGTTGTCATCTTGCTTTTATGACATGCTATTGCATTTGTGTTACGAACTGTATTGCAATAAATGTGAAAAGACGGATGCGACAGCTTGAGACTCCTAAATGTGCTCAACTACAACAACTCTTCCTCTTCTCAACATGGCCACTGTTGTGTGTTCCTGGGGGCGGGGTTTATGTAAATATGTCACTAGCCCATGAATAATCTCATTGTAGTCCCTACCAGCCGTTTGTTGTAGTCCTTAAAAAGCGATTTCTGTAAAAGAAAATATCTCCCTTTGCTTTGAACTTTGAGCGTTGTAACTTTGCAGATGTTGTTTATGCTCAAACTGCAACATTACACACTAGCTAAAGTTAAAAAAGTGAAATCATAATCAACCACCCCTTTAACATTCAGTACCTTTAAAAAAGGTTTTTGTGGGTTAAAATGCAGAAAATTGTGCTAAAATGAATAATAAACAAAACTGATAGAAGTCAGTTGACATTTATCTTCATCAGTCTGCTCCTCTCTCGACTCATTAATGATTTGAGAGTTTGCAGAGCCCTGATTTGTTTTGTCAAGTGTTTGGCAAGTGTGTGAAGGACTGTGTATCCATGTGCAAGTGCGTGATATTCACTGAGACAAAGTTTGTATGGAAAGAGTGGTCTAATTAAGGTCCTATTCTAATGAAGACAGGGAGCTAATCAACCAAAAGAGTGCAGACAGCGGCGGAGAGTTAACAACAACAACAACAACAACAACAAAACACTGATGAAAAGGCCATGCCAGGATTTGCATGCCGTACATCATACACACGCACACACCAGACGACCCAGAAAACTGTCGTAAACAAGCAAAGTTCTGTAAACATAAAACAGAATTCATCTAAACCACTTCAACTAACTAGACATGCGCCGGTCTTCTGTAGTATGATATATCGCGGTAATGAACATGCATGGTAATACCGTAAATGATACCTTATTATGAATTGTTTCGATTTTAAAAGGGTACATAACACACACAGTTTCTGCCAATCTCATGTTAATATTGTGTACCTATAGAGTAGTAACTGCATCCTTCATATCTCTGAAGAGTCTTTAGTTTTATCATATTCATAAAAGACAGATACACTGTACCGATTCTTTCTGAACTCCGGAAAAACAAACTGTTTCCTTAACGCTGGGTTCTTTGGGAAGCGGAACAAGGTGATCTTTCCCTCACAACCAGAAACACACTTCTTTAATGACATTATTGATTTGGTGGTCTAAAAACAAAATGACAGCGCAGCCGACAGCTTCGGTAACCCCACCGAAGCTCGTTGATGGACTCGCTCTTGCTCTCGCTCTGGTTGATCCGGGAGAAATGCCTATACGAGCAATTCCCCCCTTTATGAAGTCATACAGGGCCATACTCGAAAAAACTTTCCGAAACTTATTCGAATATATTTGGTACAGAAATACTCCGTCATTTATCCAACTTGTTTTTTGAAATTTTGGCCAAGTTTAGCATGACAATGCACTCTTTAACAGTGTAAATAAGTCAGAATACATGAAATAGTATTAGACCCCCCCTCCCCACCCCCCTTTAAAATACTTTTTATATCAACCTGTTAAATTTAACAGCACTATGTGTATGCTGTGTAAAGGAGGTAAAAAGATGTGCATTCTGATGTTAACAACCCCAACATGAACAAGAAACATGGCGGAAGGAGTGAAGGAGACCGAATTAATGAAAATGCACATTCACACTTTGACAGTAGGTGGCGCTTAGAGAAAAGCAGAAATAATGTGGTCAATGCGGCCCCAGCAAACATAACGGTAACTTTATTTTAAGGTGACGTAGTTACACATAACTACATGTACTTACTACAGTAATAACAGTAAATTATGCATAATTACAAGTAACGGTTACACTTTATTTTAAGGTGTTATTGTTAAATTTAAATACTGAGTAATATTTAGTAACTACATGTACTTACTATAGGGTTAGGTTTGGGGTTAGTTGCATGTAATTATGCATAATTTACTGTTATTACTATGGTAAATACCCAAGTAACTAACCCTAAACCAAACTCTAACCCTAACCGCAACTCTATATTAAGTACTTGTAGTTAATTAATATTACTCAGTACTTATTTGACAATGTAAATGTGTCACCTTAAAATAAAGTGTAACATAATAGGCTGCGGAACTTTCTGTCACAAAGAAAGGAAGTCAAAGAGTATTCAAACAACCCTTCAGATTTTTGTTATGATATAGAGTTTATCAAACCACACCAAATACTTAAATACATTAAAAAAAAAAACTTTATTTTCAATAATTTGTTTACGCTTCAACAACAGGAAAATCGATTTTACTTAATACCCTGTTTCTGTAGTTTAGATTAATATTTGCTGCTAGAGTGGATTTATTTGTTTTAATGTTTATTGCTATTTCCTGTTTTTATTCTAACTTGCATTTTGATTGTATTTGTTTGTTATTAGAATAAAGGCTGTCAGCAAGAAGAAGCTATATGTTATTATAAAGGTATTCATAATATAAGTTATAATGCATTATATCTTTTCATGATAATTAATTAATATTTGTAACCAAAGTTAAAGGATTAGTTCACTTCAAAATGAAAATTTCCTGATAATTTACTCACCCCCATGTCATCAAAGATGTTCATGTCTTTCTTTCTTCAGTCGAAAAGAAATTAAGTTTTTTGAGGAAAACATTCCAGGATTTTTCTCCATATAATGGACTTCAATGGCAACCAACAGGTTGAAGGTCCAAATCAATGCAGTTTCAAAGGGCTTCGAAGGGCTTCAGAGGCTCTGCACGATCCCAGACGAAGAATAGGGTCTTATCTAGTGAAACGATCGTTCATTTTCTAAAAAAAAAAAAAAATTAATAAAAAATGTATATACTTTTTAACCTAAATTGCTCATCTTACGCTGCTCTGCTACGCGCCACGGATTACGTAATCACGTCGGAAAGGTCACGCTAGACGTAGGCGGAAGTACCGCCCCCGTGTTAACAAAGCAAACGTGCGAAGACTAATACAAACGCCCTTTACCAAAAAAAAAAACCTCCATCTCATTTTCTCCTCCAACTTCAAAATCGTCCAACATCGTTGTTTTAACTTTTTTTGCTTAAAGGGCGTTTGTTTTAGTCTTCCAGTAAATTATCAGGAAATTTTCATTTTGAAGTGAACTAATCCTTTAAAAAGCATTATAATATTCACAGTTTCCTTGTTACATCTGAAATTTGTTGCTTGTCGTGTTTTAATGCATTATACTTTCTAAAGGTGTATTATAATATATTATAACTGTGGTTACAATTATTCATGAGATCACACAATGCATTATAAAGTGCATTACAAGGCATAATTAATGCATTAAAAATACTTTTATAATGCATTATGCATAAAGGCTTTAAGTAAAGTGTTACCATTATTTTTATTGCTCATTATATCTATTGCATTGAAGTGCTGAACTGTCCCGCAGGCAGTAGCCAGTTCGATTGAAGCCATTCGTGTGCTATTGCCTTTTGGTTTGCTAATTATAAAGGCACGTACAGCTGTATTCACACAATCTTTGATAAGCCATATATTTAATTGGAATCTGTGTCAGCGTCAGCATCCTTGTGTCAAGACCTACTCGAGTCCACCGAGCAAGAACGCAGACAAGGCACTTAAGTATCTATTTTCTTTTTCTGCTTCCTACTTTTTTTTCTATCGTCTATTTGTCCATTTTCAACACATTCCTCGCTACATAAACACTCTAACATCCCACACGGAAGAGGACACAATCCTGCTAACCTGCGTCAAAATCCCTTTCAAGGAAAGTCTGTTCACTAGGCTGCCATATTTGCAACGCCTCTGGGCAGCTGTTTCAGGCATCCAAGACCAAGTCATATTTATTTAAATGGGGAAAAATCCTGAAATCTCAACTGCTTCCCACACTTTAAACAACATATTTCAAATCACCAACAAAATCTGACATGAACTGTTCCATAAATGTTGTTTCTTATGCTCATATAAATATAAATGCTCATAGCGTTATAAAAAAAAAAACTTATATTTCAGGCTGGACCAGCCAATGTGCATCTCAGAACACTGACTGTTTCAATCAGCTGCAGTGATACGATGACTTTACTAATTAGCGATTGGCTCTTTTATTTAGAAGGCGGGACTAATTCTGCCATATTGAACATTTCACTTTCTCCCATTCAAAGTAATATGATTGCACCGTCTTTGTATATCTAAAGTCTCTCGGCCCTATCATACAACTGCCGCAATGTGACGCCAGGCGCGACGCAAGTGTTTTTGGCTAGTTTCAGCCCGTTATCATTTTCACGCAAACTGTGCCACTGACCAACAAAAACCTGGTCTAAAGTCAATAGAGCAGTATTTTTTGTGTAATTTAAAGGGTGCTTTAGTAATATGCGCCTATAGGCGGTGCACAACACGCGTACACTCTGCTTATTACACACACAGGGATGTGCAGCAGCACACAAACATGCCAAACATTAAAAATAAAAGGATTCTTCTCTGGAGAAGCGTTCAGTCTTTCCACTCGCAAATTCCTCCATGTAAATAGTGAATCCGCCATGGCGTGAGCGCAACTGGCTTTTAAAGGGAATGGGAGATGAGACTCTGATTGGTTTATTGCACATTACGCCCAAAACACACCCATGACTCATTAAGAGACTAGGTACAACCCTTTTGGACCATGCACCTGGCACGCCGACCATTCTTTCCGTCGTTAAACTAGCAAAAGTGGATTCGGACACGCCCTGAGTGCACCTGCACCATGCGCTCAGATCGTTAAAACAGGGTCCTTTGAGTCCAATCTGCACCGCTCTCTTTTTCTGTGGGTCTCTAGAATTGTCAGCCTCCCACCGCCGCTGATGTTTTTGCACATTTTTTCACAGACAAATCTACAACCATCAGCAGTCAGTTCTTAGCTTCACACATCCGGAAACTCAGAAACACCTCGAATGTGCACTAATGTGTGAGGTTCCAATCAATGCTGCTTTAATTAATTAATTAAATTTTAATGTGAGATTTGCCTAGTAGTCCTAGTTTATACCCTGAAAAAGAGATACACTGAAGTGTATGACTGCTAATCAGCTGATCGTAATGCATGAATATTCATTAAGTTCTTCCGCTGGATGCAAGGTTTCCAAGCAACGCCTGTATGACCTAACTAATATTGACACACTATAGCTTAATTAACAAAAACAGAGAGCAATGGAATTGAACACAATGTGAAGGTCTTGAAACATGTTTTTTTTTTGTTTTTTTTAAATGAAATTGACTTATAATTTGACATTTTGTTTTAATAACACAGGACCCAATAAAACTTCCAAAAACATCCATGCATATAACTACAAGAAAAATGCTACGAAAATCAGTCAATTACATGTGAAATGTATTTGGCCTTTAAGGTAAGACAAAATCTAGATTTTTTTTTATTAATCTGGCGGTATGATGAGTTTTGATTGGATGTCATTCACACCTGTATGGCCAAATCAATCAATGCTCACTCTTTAGTGCCCTAATAACAAGCCACACGTGTGATGGGGGAGTTAAAGGGATAGTTCACCCAAAAATGAATATTATCCCATAATTTACTCACCCTCAAACCATCCTGGTGTATATGACATTCTTCTTTCAGCCAAACACAATCAGAGTTATATTAAAAAATATCCTGGCTCCTCCAAGCTTTATAATGGCAGTGAATGGTACCATATTTTTGAAGCCTAAAAAGCGCATCCATCCATCATAAAAGTAATCCATACAGCGTTTATTAACTATGTGTTTTTGTAAGAAAAATATCCATATTTATAACTTATTTATACTAACCCTAAACTATAAATCACTGGTTTCCGGTACCGGCCGTACAAGAGTCAAATTAGAAGTCTAAAACAAGAATTTTTTAAAGAGAAATGTGGGAAGAGCTTGAGTTTGTTGTTTGAACCACAAGAATCATCTACTCTCACCTGAGCTTACGCTACTCCTACATCCTACGTCATGTGTCGGTCAGAGGTCATTCTTCCGCCGGAACTAGACTCACATACGGCCATTACCGGAAGCCAGTCATTACAGTTTATAAAGTTATAAATATGGATATTTTTCTTATAAAAAAGCAGGGCTTCGCTTCAGAAGGCCTTTATTAACCCCTGGAGCCATATGGATTACTTTTATGATGGACGGATGGATGGATTTTTTGGGCTTCAAAATCTCAGGTACCATTCACTCCCATTATAAAGCTTGGAAGAGCCAGGATATTTTTCAATATAACTGTGTTTGGCTGAAAGAAGAAAGGAGTATACAACTAGGATGGCTTGAGGGTGAGTAAACTATGGGTTAATTTTAATTTTTGAGTGAATTAACCCTTTAAGGCCCGTTCATACAAAGGGCAATAACTATAAAGATTTAATAATAGTTCAATGAGAAATATTGACATCCACATCACAGCTATAATAATAATGGCATATAGGAATAATACCATTGGATTCACTTTCAGAACAATTTATTCCAGCTGATAACAAGAAACATTGACAGTCAGAACGCACCCAACTTTAAGAAGATCGAGCAATGTACAATCAGCATAAAATACCAGTGTGTAATGTGTGTGTGCATTACCTGTGCGTAAGTCCACATGCTGCAGTTCATTCCTCACAAGTCCAAGGTTATTGGGAACAGAGGTGGCGAAGGACAGAAAACTAGTCAAACTAACCCATTCGATTCCTCTGCAAGACACAAGGATATCAAGGGGAAAAAATTAGAAGAAAGTTTCTTAAAGTGCCTCTATTATAGATTTTTGAAAATGACCTTTCATGTAGTGTGTAACATAGTTCTAAGTGAATGAAAACATCCTGCAAAGTTTTAAATCTGAAAGTGCACCGTATATAAAGTTATTATCTCTCAAAAGTAAGAGTCGACTCTAAGTCAATTAAACGAATTGTTTTTCAAACGAGTCGCAAGCCGTTTTGTTGTGACATCAAGACAAAACATTAGCATATCGCGCGCATTGTGTTTCATATTGTGTAGGTCTCTGGCTAACCGGCTAACTCACGTTATTACTGTCTTACTGAAATACTACTGTGAATCAGCTGTGGGCTGCAGTATTACCTAAAACTGTGTCTATTAATGCAGATTGTTTGCCATTCTTACTACTTTGAGTAAAGATAAAGGATGGAGCAAGATTTGTTTTGCAAACTTTAATGTTACATCAGTCATTCACGTTAGTGCTCGGCTAACGTATGTGGTGTTACTGATACAGTTCCCGCATGTGCACTGCAATAAATTAGAAACACACACACACGGACGCACACTTGTTAATGCTGATGGTGAGGAATTACAGTTGAAACATCTCATAATGTACCTCAAACTGAGTAGCATCACTGAGAAACGTCCTGCTCAAGGTTCAGGTTGAATAACTAGTTCTTCCAATGTTTCATCGATTCAGACTCGTGCTGGGATTGGTGTAAAATGGACGTCCTCGTTACTGTCTTTCCAGTGTGTACTTTTGCTGAGCTTAAGCCTCCGGACGCCAGATGGAGCTGGAGTTCAGTTATGGTAATGGGTTATGGTAATGGGTATGGTTATGGTTATGGTTTGTTTCCGAAATACGCGCAGTACGTGGTAGACCAATCACAACAGACTGGGCCATCTGACCAATCAGAGCAGAGTAGGCTCGTGGAAAGGAGGGATTTAGAGAGACTGATTCATCCATCGAGTCTTTTGAGAATTAATGAACACTGTGGTGATGTGTAATGTACATTATGAGAAAATGAAACTGTTTTGGACCTTTGATGCATGTAAACCTGTTGTTTGAGACCTCCAAAACTAAATTAGGAAACTTTAAAATAGCATAAGAGGGGCACTTTAATCTCCACCCCCTCTCTCTGACCTCTAGAAATAATTGTGCTATTTTTGCTACTGTACAATTAAGACGTTAAATTGGCTAATCTGCTCACATTAGAAATAAGTGACAACTCGTGACCTGATGACTTAAACTTTTTTGTGTATTTAATACTTTAATGTTTCTATGGTCTTTACATCAATACAATGATGATTTCTTAACAGAAAATGTTTGCAGGTTAGTTTCAGTAAATACTCTAGGTGGGCTGGAGAGTGAGCTTATAAATTAGAGCATGGTTATGAAGTACTTTAATCATATTTATTTTAAAATATATTAAATGTTATAGCTCCTTAAGAGACTGATTCTATAGGCACTAAATAAACTTTGTGTATTCCGAATTTCCTCTTTTTCCATTTAGTGCACTTCTTTTACAACACATGTAGCACAACAGCATCCTCAGCATTCTTATTTATGCTCTTGAAAACTCAAAACATGAAAGGCTTTCATTATAAATCGAAACAGACTGATCAAAATTAAAAACAAAAAACGGGGAAAAAAAAAAAAACAATGAGTTTAGAGAAAGTCTGTGTTCAGGAAAAGCAGAAAGAATGATGGACTGTATAATGAGACCGTAGGGTGGCGAGTCCTGGCTGGGGGATCCAAGCAGAGAGCACTAATGAGACACAAAATGGCCACATGATTAATTAGGCCAATTCTCCTGGAAAAATGCAAATTATATGGTAATGAGGAGCCTCTATGGATTGAGGGCACAGGGCCGGGGAAAATTTTACACTTTGTGCATGTGTTGCATGATGACAAGTGAGCAGTAGCGGCTCCTGACTGTAAATTTAGGCAGGGCAGAATCTGGGTCTTAGTGCTAGTTTATGATAAACATTTTGTAAGCTTTATATTCCAATCGCTGAACACACGCAGTCAAACTTTTGGCAAATTTGGCACTTGACGTGCCAGAACCAATGAGGTTCATTCTCGTGTTACGCAGCACGTTTGAGCTTCAGCAAGAACCAATGAGGTTCATTCTCATGTTACACAGCACGTTTGAGCTTCTGCAAGAACCAATGAGGTTCATTCTCATGTTACACAGCACGTTTGAGCTTCTGCAAGAACCAATGAGGTTTGTTCTCACGAGTCAATCATGGTATGGCTTGGCTTCCATTCACCAAATTTGAATGCTCTATGTACGTTCCCAGATCTAAGTTTATATGCGAGTAGCGCAACTTATAACGCAATTGTGTCTCTTCAGAAGACTTGGATAAAACAGCTTGTTTTATATGGATTTCTTTCACAATGTCTTGGGGTAAACTGGGTAAATAGACTTTAAGTGAAGGGACAGAAATACCTCATAGTTCATTATAAATATCTTCATTTGTGTTCTGAAGATAAGCGAAAGTCTTATGGGTTTGAAACGACATGAGGGTGAGTAAGTGTAATGTAACCAGTCAAACAAAATGTAAAAGCATGATCAAGATGTTCTAAAGTAGGGGGTAGGCTTCGATATACACTATATTGCCAAAAGTATTTGGACACCCCTCCAAATCATTGAATTCAGGTGTTCCAATCACTTCCATGGCCAAAGGTGAACAAAATCAAGCACCTAGGCATGCAGACACTTCTACAAACATTTGTGAAAGAATGAGTCGCTCTCAGGAGCTCAGTGAATTCAGGCATGGTACCATGATAGGTTGCCATCTGTGCAATAAGTGCATTCGTGAAATTTCCTCACTACTAAATATTCCACAGTCAACTGTTAGTGGTATTGTAACAAAGTGGAAGCAATTGGGAACAGCAGCAACTCAGCCATGAAGTGGTAGGCCACATAAAATCACAGAATGGGGTCACAATGCATGTTGAGGCACACAGTACACAGAAGTCGCCAACTTTCTGCAGAGTCAATAGCTACAGACCTCCAAACTTCGTGTGGCCTTCAGATTAGCTCAAGAACAGTGCGTAGAGAGCTTCATGGAATGGGTTTCCATGGCCGAGCAGCTCATCCAAGCCTTACATCACCAAGTGCAACGCAAAGCATCAGATGCAGTGGTGTAAAGCACGCCGCCACTGGACTCTAGAGCAGTGGAGACGTGTTCTCTGGAGTGACCAATCACGCTTCTCTGTCTGACAATCCAATGGACGAGTCTGGGTTTGGCGGTTGCCAGGAGAACGGTACTTGCCTGATTGCATTGTGCCAAGTGTAAAGTTTGGTGGAGGGGGGATTATGGTGTGGAGTTGTTTTTCAGGGGTTGGGCTTGGCCCCTTAGTTCCAGTGAAAGGAACTCTTAATGCTTCAGCATACCAAGTCATTTTGGACAATTTCATGCTCCCAACTTTGTGGGAACAGTTTGGGGATGGCCCCTTCCTGTTCCAACATGACTGCGCACCAGTGCACAAAGCAACGTCCATAAAGACATGGATGAGCGAGTTTGGTGTGGAGGAACTTGACTGGCCTGCACAACCCGATAGAACACCTTTGGGATGAATTAGAGCGGAGACTGCGAGCCAGGCCTTCTCGTCCAACATCAGTGCCTGACCTCACAAATGCGCTTCTAGAAGAATGGTGAAAAATTCCCATAAACACACTCCTGAACCTTGTGGAAAGCCTTCCCAGAAGAGTTGAAGCTGTTAAAGCTGCAAAGGGTGGGCCAACTCCATATTAAACCCTACGGATTAAGAATGGGATGTCATTAAAGTTCATGTGCATGTAAAGGCAGGCATCCCAAAACTTTTGGCAATATAGTGTACTTCAAGTGGAATCGAAGAACCAACTAATGTAATTTTGAACAAATGAATGAAGTTCACTTGGAGTTTGTTTCGGTAGTTTGAAGCTACCATTCATCCATGATGATTACGTAATAGGTGGGTGTGTTCTGGGGCTTCACCATTGCCAATGTTTGTTGTGAGAGGCTAATGCACAGCACATATTTACATACTCAGTCAAAACTCTGCGACCAGAAAAGTGGACAGCAATGGAATGTTCGAAAACAGTATACTGTCGCTCAGCCTTTTTGAAACTTTTTTGCCCCCTGGCGAAGAACGAAAAAGAACTTTGCTTGAAATATATCGGGGCCTTTGATTACTCAGAAATGCCTCTATGCTTAAAAAAAAAACAAAAAAAAAACCTGCTTTAAATAATCTCTACTTTTTGGCATACAGAATACAGTAAGGCATTAAACAATGCTTTTGAAACAGAATATGTAATTGTAGCAGTGTTGACAAAACTTCCTCAGTTAAAACCTTCCCTAATAAAAATGAACCAAACATGCAAGTCATCCATTTCACAAGGAAGTGCCCCAACAGAGACAATGGATGGTGTTTGTTTTTAATCAATTGCTTAATGACATAATTGATTAAATCTCTCGCTTAATTGATTAGGGGGAAATGCCGAATAAAGAGAGATAATTAATAAAATGAGGGCAGACGGTGTGTCATGGGGTCTGAACTCTGCAGTGAACATTCAAACCGAATCATTAACTCCATTTTATAAGTTTAGATGCAGGGCTGCTTCATCATCTCTTGAGATTGCTTTTGACAATCCTCAGTGAATCATAATGCAAGTTGGAAACACTGCGGAATCATACTTTTAGGGAAAAGGAAGTTTACAGGAAACCAAAATTCACACAATGAAGACGTTCACTGTAATTATGTGTGTGGATATATATACTAATTCTGTATTACTATCTCCTGCATTTTAGAATAATTATACTAATATACACTAAGCTAATATACACTCGCTAATATACTAATATAATATACTAATATACTATATATAGAGCTAATATACACTCGCGATGTGATGTAATACTACCAAAAATCATAATCCTAAACCTTGAATCATTAAAACACTGGTCTCTGGGACGCAGCGAGCCCGCACAGCATGAGTTTATAAAAGTTTCGCTTAAATGTGTGATATGAATAAATAATGCTCATAAACGGCTGTTGAGATATTCTCAACTGAAACGAGAGGCTTGGACCTGGAAACAGTATTTCTAACGTCATGACTTAACAAGCAGATAGTAAAGTCATCAAAAC
Organism: Coreius guichenoti; assembly: GCA_039654105.1. Classification (NCBI taxonomy): domain Eukaryota; kingdom Metazoa; phylum Chordata; class Actinopteri; order Cypriniformes; family Gobionidae; genus Coreius; species Coreius guichenoti. The sequence continues at coordinate 4,304,387 of CM077179.1, read as the reverse complement.
TAAATGAAAAACCCTTTGGAATTAAAATTAATATGGCAGGGGTTTCCAATCCTGCTCCTGGAGGACCACCTTCCTACAGAGTTTAGGTCAAACACACACCTGCCTTGGAAGATTCTAGTGATCCTAATGCCGCATTCGAGTGGTCTGAAGTGGGAATATCCAGGCTGAAATGTCCCATTTCCGACCTCAGTACAAGATGGCACCACGACTCAGCAAGAACATTTCGCGTGTACCAATTATTTACGGCAAAATCATAAAATAACGTAATGTTCAGGCTGTCCCAAAAACAGTATTGTCATTTGTTATTCAAAACTTTTCAACTATCTAATGTGAAATATAATGGCCATTTCAGACATTAGCATAAGATAGCTGTGTATCTAGTAGTTAGTGAACAATCAAAAATCAAAATAGGTGAAAATGTGTTAGTGAGGCTCTAGCCCTGTGTTCTGCAATGCTCCAGACAGAGATAAGAACACTACACTGTATAAAAAAAAAAATGCACATTGGCCTCTATCCATCATGGTCCCCTATTCATCCATGTATACACAGATTAGCTATATTACCCTGGCTCCTCTCCACTGACTCATGTGATACACCTCTCTTTATCTCTCTGCACTGGCTACTGGTTGCTGCTCACATCAAGTTCCATACATTGATGCTTGTGTAAAACAGCCACAGTCTCTGCACCCTTCAACGTCCTCTCCTGCGTATGAGTCTACATCCCCTCCAGAACCTGTGGTTGGTGCGCAGGGCTCAACGTTACAGATTTTTGACGTTTTTGAAATAACTAACAGAGATAAAAGTAGCACAAATAAATGCAATAGAACAAAGATACTAATGAAATAAACAGTGCTTTAAAGGGTTAGTTCACCCAAAAATGAAAATCATGTCATTAATTACTCACCCTCATGTCGTTCCAAACCTGTAAGACCTTCGTTCATCTTCAGAACACAAATTAAGATATTTTTGATGAAATCCGAGTGCTTTCTGATCCCACATAGACTGCAACAGAACAACCACTTTCAAGGCCCAGAAAGGTAGTAAAGACATTGTAACCGTAATGTTATGAAGCGATGAGAATACTTTTTGTGCACAAAAAACAAACAAAAATACCAATTTATTCACCAATGTCTACTCTTCCCTTTCACGCTCTTACGCTATTCATGTTGTTGGGCTATTCACACAGTGCAGCGCTTCCGGGTACTACGGCAGAACACCGGCTCACCATTGGTTGAGCACCACATGCATGCGTTGTGGTGCTTACGTGAATCGCGTAAGAGAGTGACACGAAAGAGAAGAGATTGTTGAATAAAGTCGTTATTTTTGTTTGTTTTTTGTGCACAAAAAGTATTCTCATCGCTTCATAACATTAAAGGATTAGTTCACTTTAAAATGAAAATTTCCTGATAATTTACTCACCCCCATGTCATCCAAGATGTTCATGTCTTTCTTTCTTCAGTCGAAAAGAAATTAAGTTTTTTGAGGAAAACATTCCAGGATTTTTCTCCATATAATGGACTTCAATGGCAACCAACGGTCCAAATCAATGCAGTTTCAAAGGGCTTCAAAGGGCTTCAGAGACTCTGCACGATCCCAGACGAGGAATAGGGACTTATCTAGTGAAACGATCGGTCATTTTCAAGAAAAAAATAACAATTTGTATACTTTTTAACCACGAATGCTTAACTTCGGTGTTGTGATTCTTCACGCCGCGTGACGTCATTACGTCGGAAAGGTCGCGGCTGTGACGTACGTGGAAGTACCGTTGGTTGCCATTGAAATACATTATATGGAGGAAAATCCTGGAATGTTTTCCTCAAAAAACATAATTTCTTTTCGACTGAAGAAAAAAGACATGAACATCTTGGATGAGATGGGGGTGAGTAAATTATCAGGAAATTTTCATTTTGAAGTAAACTAATCCTTTAAGATTGAACCACTATTTTAACGATGTCTTTACTACATTTCTGGACCTTGAAAGTGTTAATTAAATTGCTGTCTATGGACGGGTCAGAGAGCTCTCGGATTTCATCAAAAATATCTTCATTTGGGTTCTGAAGATGAACAAAGGTCTTACGGGTTTGGAGCGACATGAGGGTGAGTAAATAATGACAATTTTCATGTTTGGGTGAACTATCCCTTTAAAATTTTCAGGTAGGTCTAACAAGAATTCAGTTAACAAATATTAAAGAAACTGAAGTAATCAATTAAATATAGATTAATCCTTATTAAAGCTACAAAAGTTATTCAGTGAGTGATTTTCTCTTTGTCTTTTGTTGTGTAAATGACATTAATGACACAGACTTTGGCTGTCAGTCCAAATCCGATTACCTGTGTATCCGATTGGAATCTGATCAATGACTGACTGTCCACACTGTGTATCGCAGCTGTTCAGATCTGATTTGTGTCCCCCATAGCGTTATTTCATTTTCCAGAATATCTGCATTGGTTTCTATGGCGTTGGTAGGTATACGCCAAAAACAACAACAACCAACAGCAACGTGGAGGGGTTTGCAATACAGATGTTGTCTTATTGTCTAACATGACAATGTTTTGCCGCCGCGCTGGACTACTTCATCTTCTGAGGCAGCGGCAGAAACGCAGGAGGCTGGTATGCATTGCTTTATTCTGTGCTGTCGTCTCCGCAGGTCTCAAACCATGTCTCAGGGCTCGTAATGAACTTTTTTACTTGGTAGCACTGGTGCTCCCAATTTTAAAAAAGTTAGGAGCACCAGCAAAAATTTAGGAGCACCACAACTAAAATATTTATATATTATATTATATTATATAATATAATGTTTAAATGTGTGTGTGTGTGTGTGTGTGTGTGTGTGTGTGTGTGTGTGTGTGTGTGTCATGTGCAAATAAATCGGTCATTTAATTGTCAGAATAAAAAAGTTGCTTGTCTGGAAAAAATAGTATTTTTGTGTTATAAATATAGTTTATTCTGAAGCAATATTCTTACCAGTGTTCTATCATAGCCTATTTAAATCTGCATATTTATGATTTTTTTTTTTTTTTCTTTTATAAAGGGCATTTTTCCCTGATCTTATTAAATGTATGCTTCATCTTTCATTTTAAACTATTAAATTTGATCAATAAATTCAATTATAATAATAATACACTATAGGGCTGTTGCCAATCAAATTAAATCATTTACACTGAAAACTACAACTGCATCGAATAATGTTATGAGATTGTTTTAAATATATTTTGAATATATAAATAAGAAATGTTGGAAAGAATGATGCTATTAAACATGACACTAAACCGCCAGTAGATGGCGGCAGGTGACCGTCTTAATGAGTCATTGAGTCATTCATTCAAACGATTCCTTCAAACGGCTGATTCATTCAAGAATGAGGCAGTTGTTTATGAATGAGTCATTGAATCTTTGACTCAACCGATTCGTTCAAAACGCTGAATCATTCAGTGATGGAAGAGTGTTGCTGTGAGACACGCTGTGGTTCTGCGGTGATCTTTGTTTGAAACTATTTTCGTTACTGAAACAGAACAAAAACAGTCAATATTGCGTTTAAAGTGTAAGTCAAGTCAAGTCACCTTCATTTATATAGCGCTTTTTACAACACAGATTTCTTCAAAGCAACTTTACAGTGATAATAGGAAATAAATTTTGTTTTTGATGAAAAGTTTTTGATTAATTTCTGTTGTAAAAACTGATTAGTTATTTAATTTGGTGCCATTTAAACAACACAACCTTCAATTAAAACAGAAAACCCCCAATGCATTCCGGACCCCATCTGCACGGCAACAGCATTTGGTGGCCCGAGAACGCAAACCATGAAATAGGTTTGAATTAGTTTTGAAACGATACCATCATCATCCCCGCGCAACCCCCAAAAAGGCGAATCCGTGAAAACGACGGCATGTACGCAAGCATTACATGTTCAGCCTATAGGCAAGCGCGTTTGAATACGTATGTGTGCATGTGTTTTTATCTGTACAGAGGGGAAGGGAAGTGAAGGAGGCCTTCACAGGGAAGAGTCTAGGTGACACGGTCTCTGCTGACACTTCAGGGATGCGTTGTGGTCATGTCTAGGCGCAGGTCCACCATCTGATCTGGATGCGGCTGACTACAGTAAACCTCGGGATAAACAGAATGCTAAATAGGAAATAGGTGCTAAATAGGAAAAGGATCGACTGCATGCAGTTGATTTTGATATTCTAGGTATTATCAACTGGACAGAGTTTAGAGATCGCAGTAGACGTGAAGGACTATAATGCGTTAAGAGCTCGCTCAAGTACTGGGGAGCTAAACCATTTAGTGCTTTGTAAGTAATAAGCAAGATTTTAAAATTTATACGATGTTTAATAGGGAGCCAGTGCGGTGTTGACAGAACTGGGCTAATATGATCATACTTCCTGGTTCTAGTAAGAACTCGAGCTGCTGTGTTTTGGACCAGCTGCAGTTTATTTATTAAGCGAGCAGGGCAACCACCCAGTACAGCATTACAATAATCTAGCCTTGAGGTCATGAACGCATGAACTAACTGTTCAGCATTTTGCATTGAGAGCATGTGTCGTAGTTTAGATATATTTTTAAGATGGAAGAATGCAGTTTTACAGATGCTAGAAACGTGGCGTTCAAATGAGAGATTGGTATCAAAGAGCACACCCAGGTTCCTAACTGACGACGAGGACTTGACGGAGCAGCCATCAAGTGTTAGACAGTATTCTAGGTTACTACGTGCAAAGGTTTATTGTCCAATGATTAGAAATTCTGTTTTTTCAGAATTAAGTTGTAGGAAATTACTAGTCATCCAATGTTTTATATCAGCTACGCATTCCGTCAATCTTGTGAATTGGTAAATTTCGTCAGGGCGCGAAGAAATATAGAGCTGAGTATCATCAGCATAACATTGAAAACTAACGCCATGCTTCCTAATATCTCCCAAGGCTAGCATGTACAGGGTGAAAAGCAACAGTCCTAGCACTGAGCCTTGCGGTACTCCATACTGAACTTGTGATCGGTATGACATCTCTTCATTTACTGCTACAAACTGATAACGGTCAGATAAGTATGATTTAAACCATGCCAATGAAATTCCACTAATGCCAACATAATTTTCGAGCCTATTCAAAAGAATGTTGTGGTCGATAGTATCGAATTCAGCGCTAAGATCGAGTAACACTAATAGAGAGATACAACCACGGTCGGATGATAAGAGCAAATCATTTGTAACTCTAATGAGAGCAGTCTCAGTACTATGATACGGTCTAAATCCTGACTGGAAATCCTCACAGATATAATTTCTTTCTAAAAAGGAGCATAGTTATGAAGACACTGCCTTTTCTAGTATTTTTGACAGAAAGGGTAGATTTGAGATTGGCCTGTAATTGACTAATTCTGTAGGATCAAGTTGTGATTTTTTAATAAGTGGTTTAATAATAGCCAAATTAAAGGTTTTCGGTACATATCCTAATGACAAGGATGAATTAATGATATTAAGAAGAGGATCTAAGACCTCTGGAAGCATCTCTTTCAGTAGCTTAGTCGGTACAGGGTCGAGCATACATGTTGATTTAGATGATTTGAAGAGTTAAGCCAATTCTTCTCCTATAGCAGTGAATGAGTGGAATTTTTCCTCAGTGACACTACAATGCACTGTCTGATGTGATACTGTAGTAGACGGCTGCATGGTTATAATTTTCTTCCTAATATTATCAATCTTGCACGTAAAAAAGTCATTACTGCTGTGCTGTTTACAAACATCAGAAGGTGAAGCTTTATTTCTTGTTAATTTAGCCACTGTATCAAATAAATACCTAGGGTTGTGTTTGTTTTCTTCTAAGAGATTGAGAAATAAGCAGATCTAGCAGTTTAAACGGCCTTTCTGTATGCAATCATGCTCTCTTTCCTCTTTCTTCCAGCTGCACTCCATTTTTCTGGCTGCTGTTTTAAGGGCCCGAGTGTGCTCGTTGTACCACGGCGTTGGACTATTTTCTTTAATCTTCTTTAAGCACAGAGGAGCAACTGTGTCTAAAGTGCTGGAAAAGAGAGAGTCAATAAGTTGCAACATCGAGTTCCTCTAGGATATCTGGGATGCTGAGGAGATGGAACTGATGAGGAAGATTCTTTACAAAGCAATCTTTAGTGGCAGTGGTGATAGTCCTGCCATATTTGAAACGAGGGGACGGCTTTGCAGCCTTTGCTAAATTAACCCTCTGAACCCGAAGAACGCGCCCGTGCGTTTTGCTGGATTTTCCCTCATGACAGTGTAAAACAATTTAAAATACTCTGTTATTTTTGGCCTCACAGACATAAACGATATGTCTTTACAAAGCTTAAAGTGTCTACTTTTTTTTATGTACACTCAAAATAAAAAGTAAATGTTGCCCTTTTCGCTAAATAAAGAAAACAAACAGGATGTGCGTTCTCCCGTCTGTCTCCCTGTGATGTCCACTCTGAAATGCGTGTGAAAATGAACTCAGAACTCAGAGAATACTTGCCACACACACACACACACACACACACACACACACACACACACACACACACACACACACACACACACACACACACACACACACACACGACAGATATCTCTTTATAAAGCTTGGAATGTCTACTTTTAAATGAAGTCATTTATATAAAAAAACAAATATTCTCTGTTTATGTACAAACCCGATTCCAAAAAAGTTGGGACACTGTACAAATTGTGAATAAACAAAATGCAATGATGTGGAAGTTTCAAATTTCAATATTTTATTCAGAATACAACATGGATGACATATCAAATGTTTAAACTGAAAAAATGTATCATTTTAAGGGAAAAATAAATTGATTTTAAATTTCATGGCATCAACACATCTCAAAAAAGCTGGGACAAGGCCATGTTTACCACTGTGTGGCATCCCCTCTTCTTTTTATAACAGTCTGCAAACGTCTGGGGACTGAGGAGACAAGTTGCTCAAGTTTAGGAATAGGAATGTTGTCCCATTCTTGTCTAATACAGGCTTCTAGTTGCTCAACTGTCTTAGGTCTTCTTTGTCGCATCTTCCTCTTTATGATGCGCCAAATGTTTTCTATGGGTGAAAGATCTGGACTGCAGGCTGGCCATTTCAGTACCCGGATCCTTCTTCTACGCAGCCATGATGTTGTAATTGATGCAGTATGTGGTCTGGCATTGTCATGTTGAAAAATGCAAGGTCTTCCCTGAAAGAGACGGCGTCTGGATGGGAGCATATGTTGTTCTAGAACTTGGATATACCTTTCAGCATTGATGGTGCCTTTTCAGATGTGTAAGCTGCCCATGCCAAACACACTCATGCAACCCCATACCATCAGAGATGCAGGCTTCTGAACTGAGCGCTGATGACAACTTGGGTTGTCCTTGTCCTCTTTAGTCCGGATGACATGGCGTCCCAGTTTTTCAAAAAGAACTTCAAATTTTGATTCGTCTGACCACAGAACAGTTTTCCACTTTGCCACAGTCCATTTTAAATGAGCCTTGGCCCAGAGAAAACACCTGCGCTTCTGGATCATGTTTAGATATGGCTTCTTTTTTGACCTATAGAGTTTTAGCCGGCAACGGCGAATGGCACGGTGGATTGTGTTCACCGACAATGTTTTCTGGAAGTAATCCTGAGCCCATGTTGTGATTTCCATTACAGTAGCATTCCTGTATGTGATGCAGTGCCGTCTAAGGGCCCGAAGATCACGGGCATCCAGTATGGTTTTCCGGCCTTGACCCTTACGCACAGAGATTGTTCCAGATTCTCTGAATCTTTGGATGATATTATGCACTGTAGATGATAATAACTTCAAACTCTTTGCAATTTTTCTCTGAGAAACTCCTTTCTGATATTGCTCCACTATTTTTCGCCGCAGCATTGGGGGAATTGGTGATCCTCTGCCCATCTTGACTTCTGAGAGACACTGCCACTCTGAGAGGCTCTTTTTATACCCAATCATGTTGCCAATTGACCTAATAAGTCGCAAATTGGTCCTCCAGCTGTTCCTTATATGTACATTTAACTTTTCCGGCCTCTTATTGCTACCTGTCCCAACTTTTTTGGAATGTGTAGCTCCCATGAAACCCAAAATGAGCCAATATTTGGCATGACATTTCAAAATGTCTCACTTTCAACATTTGATATGTTATCTATATTCTATTGTGAATAAAATATAAGTTTATGAGATTTGTAAATTATTGCATTCCTTTTTTATTCACAATTTGTACAGTGTCCCAACTTTTTTGGAATTGGGTTTGTAATCCGTATGAAAACAGCTAGAGGTACAGTTCCTCCAGCGGTGCCTCATTATCTTTAATGTGACCACACCCATGCGTGCGCAAAGCGATTCACATGCAAATCATCCACGAGAAAAGAACGCAAACCTGTAAACGCCCCCCATCACCTCAAAACAAAGAATCAGCTTCTTTATTCTTCTGATTTTCGGAAGACAGGCTGTGAGTTTACCTTGGATTTACCACAGAAGAAACAGAACGTGATTTATGAGAATTTTTAAGGTAAAACATTTCTTCTCACCTATGTTAGCGTTATTGATGCATAAACTTCACATTGTAGGCTACTAGTTGAACTACTGCCAGATTAAAATGTGTGAAATCAACGGAAACATGTTGAAATATGAAATAGGTAGGCAAGCTTTCAATGCTAAATAAAGATACATGTATGACATGGGGATATTTTTATGCTCTATAATATTAAACAGCATGATATAAAAGTAGGGTTGCTAACTGTCCCGTATTAGCCGGGACGTCCCGTTTATTGGGCCTAAATGTCCCGTACATGACTGTCCCGTTTATTGACTGCTACGCTGATGTAACCACTGACTAAGGGGCCGTTCACATGTTGCGTCTTTTGCGCGCTCAAGTTCGTTATTTTAAATGTAGACGCGCGACAAGCGCGCTCAAATAGAGAGACTAATTAGTTTTCGTTCATCTTGCACTGTCCCTGTTTGCACTTTTGCCCTGAATGTCTCTTTTGCACTGTATTTTTTTTTTTTTACCACTGCTATATGTGTTGTTTTCATGTGTAAATCCAAGTAGCTATACACTAGCGTTGTGTACCGTTTTAGATTTTCTAATGTTTTCAAAAAAATTTCTTCTGCTTAACAAGGCTGCATTTATTTGAGCCAAAATACAGCAAAAACAGTAATATTGCGAAGTATTTTTATAATTTAAAATAATTGTTTTCTATTTATATATATTTTTAAAATGCAACTTATTCCGGTCTTCAGTTTCACATGATCCTTCAGAAATCATTGTAATATGCTGATTTGCTGCTCAAGAAGCATTTCTTATTATTATGAATGTTGAAAACATTTGTGTACAATTTATTTGATTCTTTAATAAATAGAAAGTTCAAAACAACAGCATTTATCTGAAATAGAAATCTATTGTAACATTATACACTGCCATTCTGAGTAAGAGTTTAGTTTTTTTGTTGCTGTTTTGTTTTTTGTTTTTTGAAAGAAATTAATATTTTTATTCACAAAGATGCCTTATATTGATCAAAAAACACAGTAAAGACATTTATAATGTTACAAAATCGTTTTATTTCAGATAAATGTTATTCTTCTGAACTTTCCGTTCCCTCTGGGTTAAATCTTTGATTTATCAAAGAATCCTGAAAAAAATTACACAACTGTTTTCAACATTCATAATAATAAGAAATGTTTGTTGAGCATATATATCAAATCATCATATTAGAATGATTTCTGAAGGATCATGTGACACTGAAGACTAGAGTAATGATGTTGAAAATTCAGCTTTGACATCACAGGAATAAATGACACTTTACCAGGTATTCACATAGAAAACATTTATTTTAAATTGTAAAAATATTTCCCAATATTACTGTTTTTACTATTTTGGATCAAATAAATCCAGCCTTGGTGAGCAGAAGAGACTTCTTTTTTTAAAAAACAAACATACAGATCTAGAATTTTTGAATGGTACTGTAGGTCTAAAGTCTTTATGTAAAGAAAATGTATAGTCAGATGACTTCTTTTAAATTAAACGTGATTTTGTGAATAAGCTACAAACAATACATTGAATCATGAAGTCTCCTCACATTCATTCTCTATAGATCCTCTGTCACACTCCTCATTGATATTCAGGGCAGGAGTCGTTGACGCCTCAGGTGTGAATCACAGCACTATTCATGGTCCACACCTTCCCCGCATACAGCCATTCTGACAATAAGTGTCTTACAGAAGTTAAATGACTATATTGTTTTGTATGAATGAGTGATCAAAATGGTTTTCACATTGTTTTGAAGAAAAAACTCTAGGCAACAACATCCAGTTCTGAAAAGCCTTGTGAACAAATGTTTACTGTGTGTTATATGGCCGGATTTCAGTGATTTAACATTTTAATTTTTTTAAAAAAACTATGCATAAACATTATTTTCTCAAAACTACAAACTTTTATGTACATGTTGCTCACATATTACTGTAGCCCTGTTTGTGCTGAATACAGTGTAATCAGCCATTAATATGCTTTAAAGCAACTGAAAAAAACACAAATGTCAGAGCAAGTCAAACTTCTTCAGGGCCACAAAATATCCTTAGGGTCCAGAGGGTTAAGTATACATGATACTAGATAATGATCTGAGATGCCATCGCTCTGCTGCAGAATTTCAACAGTATCAACATTTATTCCATGTGACAGTATTAGGTCTAAAGTATGATTACGGCGATGAGTGGGTCCTGACACGTGTTGCCTTACTCCAATAGAGTTTAGAATGTCTCTAAATGCCAATCCCGATGCGTCTTTTTCATTGTCTACATGGATATTAAAATCACCAACAATTAGGACTTTATCTGCAGCCAGTACTAACTCTGATAGAAAATCAGCAAATTCTCTGGTAAAGTCTGTATGGTGCCCTGGTGGCCTGTATACAATAGCCAGCACAAATGTCAAACGGGATTTATCATTTACACTACATAATGTAGCGACTGAGGCAAATCAGACACATAATCGCCTGTTACATTTAACAAATATGTTTTAAATGCTTTGTGCTTAGTAACAGACCTTCCCCCAACACAACAGAGAAAGGTCCTCAGTTACCCTGGATACCAACTGATAAGACGTTTTATGGCCCTAAAAAATGTGGCCACATGGAAAAGGCCATAGTTAAGACACAAAGCCTGTAAAACACACGCTTTTGCCTCAAGTTATAGACAAACCGTCTATAAATGAACATGCACCCCAGGACATTGTATGTACGCATATAACTGTCTTGTAAAGTGTCCCTTGTATGTTATTTCGTTTATGCATGTCTTATGAACAACTTACTAGTTCATATATGTCGTGTCTCCTATCAAATTAATGCTCTCTTCACGACTTACACTTTCATGTATGTCACTTCCTTGTAGGAAGCAATGTGTGTTTGTTGCATTAATTTGGAGTATATATGGGCACAGGCCCATCGAATCTTGCTCAAAACAAAGAGCCATAAATCTCACAGAGGAATTTCCCGCTGGAAAAGCCCAACAATCCCATTGGTCAACCCGACTATCGAGGGTGGGATTTCTCTAAGACTCTTAAGAGAGATGCTGCCGACCCACGCTCTCTCTTCTCTTCTCCCTCTGGACCAAAACGACGTGTCATCTTGGCTGTCTATCAGCCGGCCAACAGGCCAGGCCAGGCCAGATAAGGCCTACACACACAGCCTCACGTGTGTGTGTGTGTGGGACAGGAAACCAGATGCCACCATACGGCCAGTTGGGCCAGCAGACCCAACTCCTCACCTAGATGGAGTCAAAGCAACCATGCAAGCTCACCGTCGTTCCTTCGCTTAACACGGAAGGAAACGATCGCCACTGCAAAGCCATCGGACAGAACCATCAAGACTTTCTCCTGCGACCGTATATCTGGACGCCTTCCCGGGCAAATGCAAGTAATGTACTAAGAAATACAAGTTGCTGTGTAGTTAGTAAAACTGTAAACTCCTTTGCTCAGACAAGCGCTTATGTAAATACAAAGGAATTATTTTTCTGTGGCCATGAGAAATATCCTTTTCTTAGAATTAATTCATAATCAATACTGAACGTTCATAGGATAAACTGATTGATTGATTGTAATGTTAATGTAGCTACATCAAGTTAATCAATTTAACTGATTCAAATATTCATAATTAATCATAATGAATAATCATAATGAGTTATGAATAATTATTAATATTTCCCCTCTGAGCTAATTTGCTACAATAACGTTACATAAAGCACCAAAACTTCAAAAGAATTACATTTGAAACTAGACTTCTGAGTAATACTGAAGATATTATTATAAATTACAGCAACACCTCCCCCTTTACCTTTCAGACGCGGCTCGTGTTTATAACAATAATCTTGGGGGGTGGACTCATTTAAAGTAATGTAATCGTCAGGTTTTAGCCAGGTTTCTGTCAAACACAGCACATCTAGGTTATGATCTGTAATCATATCATTAACAATAAGCGCTTTTGAGGAAAGGGATCGAATATTCAGCAGCCCGAGCTTTATCATTTGATCATCTGTATTATATCTGTTGTTTATTTGTTGGACATCAATTAAATTTTTACCCTTAAATGGGTTCGAGAGTTTTTTGTATTTACTAATTCGTAGAACAGACACAGTCTCTATGTGATAATATCTAGGTGAAAGAGTCTCTATGTGCTGGGATTTATCTGACTTCTGTGACGTGAGACAGCTAGCAGGTGGTCGGGTAAGCCAGTCCATCTGCTTCCTGACCTGGGCCCCAGTTAGTCAAGGTTCAACTCTAAGACTATGTGCCAAATTACTAGAGAGTAAGTGACTTGATTTTAACTGTTTATTGATTAAATCAGTGTCACATTTTTAACCTTTGTGTGTGCTGCTGCGCTGATTTGTTTTGATTTCTCCTTGAGAGGCTGCGCGAGCCTTAACAGTGCAACCTTACTGTCAATAACATTACAATGCGTACATTATTATCCACCATTGATCGCCACTTACATGAAATGAAATAAAATCAGAATCATTCTCATGTTTTGGTGATTGTTATTTTTAACGTTTTAATCTGGCTCGTTCACTTGCCCCTTCAAAAAAATATTTCTCTTCTTCAGCTCTTTACATTTTGCGCGCTAGTTAGCTCCCTGTCATGTGACAACGGAGCGCAGTTGCCTAAAGTCTGCTTTAAAGTTAAGAGCATAACGATGAAGTTAAATTGGTCATTTATAGAATGGTAGACCGGTCACTGTATCAGCTCACAGCAGGCACATACTGTGCAGTAACTAGCGAACGTTTTGTAGAGAAATGAAAACAGGTCGCACCTCAATTATTTGCACTCGCACAAATGCTCCCAAATATTTTTTGAGATCGCACAGATTCAATTTCGGCTGCATATGCGACCAAAATGGTCGCAATTTCGAGCCTTGATGTCTCCATTATTGTTGTCATTTTCTGCTCAACCATTTTGCAACAACAACCTTGTTACTGCAGTGACTTTCAGCATGTCCTATAACAACGTGACATGTTTACGTTTTATGTGGCATGAGAAAGTGACAAAGCACGTGAAGTCAGAATTAAACAGATTTTCAGAGTTGGATTTGAATAGGACTTCAAACCACATATGAATGAAGCTCAACACTTGCTAAATATAATCAGATTCCAATCAGATACGCACAAAAATCAGATTTGGACTGACAGTCTAAACGAGGCTTTTAAGACCTAATGCACGGATCTAATATACTGACACACCTCCAATTTTTTCCCAACTGTTTACGTTTACTTACCACATCACTGACTGCGTTTACTTGGATCCTTGCCAAGATGGCCATTTTGACATAATTTTGTGTGTATTTGTCTGTTCAAGTGCAAGAAGACACAAAAGAGATGAACTTGTGAACTTGTGGTGGTACCCGAGGTGGTAATGCGGCCATATAATTAAATACATATCAGTTAGAGTAGGAATCACGGCTTCCTTGCAATGCAGTGTTTTCAGAGTAATGACATTTTAAATAATGTGCTCACCTACAGAATTAGACATTATTACCGATTTTTTTATGATGTAATTTGTTTCGTTGGTCTGTTAGGTTGGATTGCTTTCTCACAACAAAGTAAACAACTCTGTTTTCAATTTGACCAAGACCACCTCCTTCATGCACTCTCGGACCAATTATTTTGGTGTGAATCTGAATGTGATTTCTATGTTCATATGCCTAAATGAAACTAAGGGAGAAAATGCATCAGGTTCCGAAACAAACGCTCCAAAAGTGCATAGTGTAGTGGGACGCAGCCCATGATCCAGTTAAATAAACTGCTTAGAGTAGTCATCTATTTTTTTTTATATTCAAGACTTGTCATAACTTTAAGTCAGTTAAATAAAAAGTTAGATTGGTCTATTTGAATCTGAAAACTAAGACTGATTTCCCTTTGACTAACTGCTAGTTCTTAAGACTAAAGCCGTGTTTCCACCGCAGGAACTTTCTCCAGGAACTAGGGACTTTGGGGTGGTACTCGGTGTGTTTCGACCGCAGGGACCAGGGTCTAAATGAAGTTCCAGGTAAATATTTCCCCCTCAAAACGGCCCTGCTCGTGAGGTAGTACTTTTTCAAAGTTCAGGAACTTTCGGGGGTGGGACTTGGGCGCTGAACATGCTGATTGGTTGAGTTCACGCAGCATTTTAATTGGTCGACTCGACGCAGCATTTTATTTCAACCATTATTCTTAAAAGTCTGTTGCGGTGCGTGCAGTAAGAGTTGTTTGCTGTTTGAATCAACAATGGAGTTTAAAAAATACGACAGATGGGCTGACGACGAGGTTCAGGCTTTATTAAATTTATTTGCAAAGGACGAAATCCAGTGGGAACTGTAAAGTCAACGCACGCAGTCCTACGTCACCGGACTAATCTTCACGGTACTTTAGACCGTGATGGAAACGCAGATAGCAGCAGGTCTGGGGGAAAAAGAGTTCCTGGGACAAATTGTTCCGGGTATTTTCGGTGGAAACGGGGCTATAGTCTCAACATGGTGACTGTTTATGCAATTGGCACCTAGAATTAAACATCAATGTATGGTACAATTCTCATGTCACATCATGAATGGATGTATAGGTGTAATATGACAGTGTAAAGGTTTCTTACCTGACCTCACAGGAATGGACACTTAGCTCTTTGTGCAGGAGGCCACTGGTCAAGTTGTACACCAGCACAGAGCCATTGCTTGTACCTAACGGGCAAACATGAAAAACACACACACGTGAATGCTGTAATTGGCTAGTTAATATGACTGAATTATTTGAATCATCCTTGTTAATGCATTAGCAATTATTTACACAGTTTTTGTTGTTATAATTAAAATCATTTAATCATCTCAGAGCTCTGTTTAGATAATAATGCAAAAAAAATATGATTTCTTTCTCAACTTTAATAGCTAGACGTCTTATATTGCATAAGTGGAAGGACAGATTTTCACCTACGTTTAGTCAATGGATTAAGGATCTTCTGTATCATCTTGCACTAGAGAAGATTAGGTACTCCACTAAAGGCTGTAGTCAAATGTTTTTTACTATTTGGCAGCCAGTGCTGACATACATAGAGCAAATAGATCCAAATTTAATATTTACTGTTTAATTTTATTATTGTTGTTTATTTTTTCCTTTCTTTCCCTAATCTTTTTATTTATTTATTTTTTATGTATGTGCATGTGTGTGCATGTATGAATATATGTACAGTGGGGAGAACAAGTATTTGATACACTGCCGATTTTGCAGGTTACAAAGCATGTAGAGGTCTGTAATTTTTATCATAGGTACACTTCAGCTGTGAGAGATGGAATCTAAAACAAAAATCCAGAAAATCACATTGTATGATTTTTAAATAATTAATTTGCATTTTATTGCATGACATAAGTATTTGATCACCTACCAACCAGTAAGAATTCCGGCTCTCACAGACCTGTTAGTTTTTCTTAAAGAAGCCCTCCTGTTCTCCACTCATTACCTGTATTAACTGCACTTGTTTGAACACGTTACCTGTATAAAAGACACCTGTCCACACACTCAATCAAACAGACTCCAACCTCTCCACAATGGCCAAGACCAGAGAGCTGTGTAAGGACATCAGGGATAAAATTGTAGACCTGCACAAGGCTGGGATGGGCTACAGGACAATAGGCAAGCAGCTTGGTGAGAAGGTAACAACTGTTGGCGCAATTATTAGAAAATGGAAGAAGTTTAAGATGACGGTCAATTTCCCTCGGTCTGGGGCACCATGCAAGATCTCACCTCGTGGGGCATCAATGATCATGAGGAAGGTGAGGGATCAGCCCAGAACTACACGGCAGGACCTGGTCAATGACCTGAAGAGAGCTGGGACCACAGTCTCAAAGAAAACCATTAGTAACACTACGCCGTAATGGATTAAAATCCTGCAGCGCACGCAAGGTCCCCCTGCTCAAGCCAGCGCATGTCCAGGCCCGTCTGAAGTTTGCCAATGACCATCTGGATAATCTAGAGGAGGAATGGGAGAAGGTCATGTGGTCTGATGAGACAAAAATAGAGCTTTTTGGTCTAAACTCCACTCGCCGTGTTTGGAGGAAGAAGAAGGATGAGTACAACCCCAAGAACACCATCCCAACCGTGAAGCATGGAGGTGGAAACATCATTCTTTGGGGATGCTTTTCTGCAAAGGGGACAGGACGACTGCACCGTATTGAGGGGAGGATGGATGGGGCCATGTATCGCAAGATCTTGGCCAACAACCTCCTTCCCTCAGTAAGAGCATTGAAGATGGGTCGTAGCTGGGTTTTAAAGCATGACAACGACCTGAAACACACAGTCAGGGCAACTAAGGAGTGGCTCCGTAAGAAGCATCTCAAGCTCCTGGAGTGGCCTAGCCAGTCTCCAGACCTGAACCCAATAGAAAATCTTAGGAGGGAGCTGAAAGTCCGTATTGCCCAGCGACAGCCCTGAAACCTGAAGGATCTGGAGAAGGTCTGTATGGAGGAGTGGGTCAAAATCCCTGCTGCAGTTTGTGCAAACCTGGTCAAGAACTACAGGAAACGTATGATCTCTGTAACTGCAAACAAAGGTTTCTGTACCAAATATTAAGTTCTGCTTTTCTGATGTATCAAATACTTATGTCATGCAATAAAATGCAAATTAATTACTTAAAAATCATACAATGTGATTTTCTGGATTTTTGTTTTAGATTCCGTCACTCACAGTTGAAGAGTACCTATGATAAAAATTACAGACTTCTACAAGCTTTGTAAGTGGGCAAACCTGCAAAATCAGCAGTGTATCAAATACTTGTTCTCCCCACTGTATATGGTATAATGTGTGATAATGGTGCAGTGGGGATGGGGAGCTCTGTTGGAGAAAGAAGTTTTGTTTTTCATCATGATCTATTTTGGAAATTGTTAAACTATGTATAAATTTTTTTTTTTTTTTTTTTTTTTTTAAATAAAATAAATTTAATCATCTTTATACATTTTTTGCCTTTGATTACAAATACATAATAATAATCATAAAAACTTGTCAAACTACATTTTCATAAGTAATTTCTGATGACACTGTTCATAACACAGCCTGCTCAGACTAAACAGAACATCATTCATCCTGTCAGTGGAGGAGAGCAGAAGTTGATAGATGTGGCACTGAGAGGAGAAATGAGAGAAGAGTGACTGAGGAGAGGAGTCTGAAAGGTAGTGAAGTGTTTCAGTGATGGGACAGAGCTGAGGCGGGATGACAGTTGATTTTGAGGGTACATTTTTTTCTCATATTCTCCATTGTTGCAGCTCCTCTCTTCCCAGTCTGTCAGTAACGCTCTGTTTAGTTCCTGTCTCTATGAAGCCCCTCCTTCTGAAAAGCACAATGTGCTCTGATTGGTTGGCTGGAGCAGTGCGTTGTGATTGGTCAAGCACTTTGAGTGTGTTTGGGAAATGTCCCGTACCTTACCATAACTGCGAGTTCCAACACACTACTAACTAACTCAACAAGGCACCGCCCCTTTATTCTGCGTATTAATTATTTAAATGAGGAATATTGTGACGTGTTGGTTCCCGGAAGAAAACTCAAGACTACAATGGAGGTATTTCAGGGAGTTCAGAAGCACTGACACTGATATAGAGAAGAACTCCCGCTGGAGGGACTCAAACAGCAACATTACCACTGATCTATATAAATGACTGGATTGCTCATTGTATTCTAAACTGCCATCAGGCGGTGAACCCACCGGAAGTGTTCGAGCGGCCATCTTACTATCCGCTACCGACAGAGGACATCATTGACTTACAGCCAAATGACCTAAAAATCACCAGATTTGCAGCGTCTCAGTCTCAACAGGATTAGTTTTACAATATATCCATGTAAATTAATAGTTACTTCAGATGTTATCTGTAATGTTAATGGTCAATTTCGGAGAGGATAAGTCATATTGAAATTGTTGATGTGGGTGTGTCTACTGCTTCCGACACAGGTAACTGAACTAACACAAAATATATATTTCTTTACGTAAATAATTATGGAGGAAATATTAAACATTAACATATATCTGTGTTTAGCTGCAGAAATTGATTCGAATAGCCTATACAATAAATATCAATACAAGCCTTCTGTTGCTATATTGCAATATATTTTATTAAAATTCAAAGTTTACCATGCATCATCTTGGTAATAAAGCAGCGTTATTTGTCTGAATAAGTTGATGCGTGTATTTTACTTCCTGATTGAGCAACATCTATTTCAGACTCTTAAAGACAACACAAATTTATGGCGTTTACAGTTTCCATATGAGTAAAGTGTTATGTAAGCTATGTTGTTGATTTAATTAATTTAACCATCGTTTAAATCATTAACTGCTTCGAAAAGCATGCTGTTAACGAAATCATTGTTGAAACATTTGCAGTTAGCCTACTGTATGAATAAAAACAACACTACAACACAACATAAATACATAAACAACAGTACAAGGTGATTTCAGGTTACAAGGCATAAATCTTTATTCCAATTTCAGAATGCGCACTTTGACATTTGTAATACATACGCTGAAGTGTCTCGTCCGTCGGATAATCGGATGTTTACTACTGTAATGAATATGAACGGAACTTTTTAATACGTAGGGGAAATTCCTAACTTTAAACGAATAACCATTTACATGCTTAGGACGTTTGTGTTGTAAGAACGTACAGGGAGACTTCAGATATAAAAAACGGTGTTTCCTTAGGCAATGTTTTCTCAGTAAAATCATATCATTCCCTATTAATTCAATAGAACGCGTGAGTTTACTAGGGAATGCCAATATGGCGGTGCGGTGGCTTCACCTTTTATGACGTCATGAGCAATCCACTTCTCTATATAGATCAGTGAACATTACACACTAAAGAAAGATGAACATGGAAAAAAAGCATAATAGGATCCCTTTAATCAATTAATCATGATTATATTTATTGCAGTTGTAAATCCTTGCATATTTATTAATGCGTTTTATTGAACTGTGAGTATACATCAGTTAAATTCAATTGAAAACAATCGAACAAGTGTAAGTCGTGACCAGCAAACAGCCGACACAGACCCAATCAATGTGTCTGTGCAACCCATAATCGTATTGTGATGCATTTCAAATTGTGAAACAACTAGTGATACCCAGCTCTAAAAGAGATATGTTTGCTAAAGTCCATAGAATCATTTGGCAAAGTATAATGTACACAGGGAAATTGTAGAAGGCACCACAGTGTCAGACTATGTGCGCACAGTCTATTCAGAGAGAAAGATCATTTTCCAAGAAATCACAGAGAGGCCGTAAATTCAGATCTGAGTGCATCAGACAGCTTAGCATTGACTGCACCATTTCTATCAGAGAAGACCAGACTCTTGGTTAGAGTCCAAATGCCATTACGTATTGTATGTAGGCTGAACTGATTGATACTGATGCATCCAAAATTGCACAACTGTCTGGCTTCAAATGTCACACGAGCAGAGTCAGTCGCATATGGACCTTCTTTCCCTCAAGTGCTAAATGGCCACTCGTCAAGATCGCTTCTTTTAAGTTTTGAGATGGTTAAAAAGCCACCCTTGGGAATGATTCAGCAACAGTCCTTGTGCATTGAGGCAGAAAGAGATTTTGAAGTTCTGTATCATCCCTGAGGCAAAAACTGTGCTATGGAGTTACTTTAGAAATGCATCTGTCTAGAGGGATTCCCATCACAGGGTATTGACAACTGCAGTGTGCTTGTGCAATTGGATGTATAGAGCACTCGAGGACCTACCAAATCTCATCAAGACTGCACCGCTGCGCTGACTCCAATAATGACATGATGATTAGAGAAATTCACCAATCACAGCGCTCAAATTACAATTTGCAAGATCCATGGACCAAACCGGGTGAAACCTCATTTGAAACATATTGATATTTCTATAATGCAATAAAACAGGTTTTCACATATTTAGGAGGTCTTTAAGCCATTTCTCTGTTACTGAGTAACAGATGTAACTCAGTTAGAGCTCCATTTTTAGCCACAGCTAGGTGAAATCATATATTAGTCCACACATTGTCAAAGTTTCATATGTTTTGTGACTTGTGCACTTGAGTTTTTAATATCTGTGCAAAGCTTTCAATCTTTGCAGAATCTTTGATTAAGAGATGATCGAGTAAACAGAACAGCTATGGCCTTGCCGGTCTGAAATGCTGTGATGAATGACGTTTGCATAAGATTTTATCACAATTTTGTCTTTTTAGCTCATATGATTTCGTTCTCTTGGGCTCATTCGCTTTGCTGACAAAAAAATCAGGTCACGCTCGCAGAAAGACTGGATGTGTTATTTGTGTGAAAAACAAACTCCCATCAATATGTGCACTCTTGATACACGATATGCTACAGTGATTTTGGGAATGAAATATCTATAGTTGAAATGTATCATTCAACTGGCAAGCAAGTCATATTGGGGGGTGTGATTTGTCATCTATGATAATATTGTAATAGTTGTTTTAACAATGTTGTTTTAACTGATGTTATATGTATGTCACCCACTTTGCAAAAAAACAACAACCCAAAACAACACAAATGCCTCCAAAATTCAAGATATGGGGGCAGAAAATATTTTTTTTTAGTTTTTGTCTAATATTCATATTATATAATATAGTTCCTCAATGTCACATGAGCAAGAGTGCAGTTTTTTTCCTGAATATCAGCTCAGTTACAAATGTGATTTATAATGCTTTTTTTTCTCTATTTTGCCAATGAAATCATTTTGTTACTAAATCAATCTGCCTTTTTAAAAGAACTGGATGAGTCAATGATTCAATGGCCCGTTTATATAGACAGTCACTTCATTCCTGACTGAATCAGCGATTTGAATGAATTGATTAAATGAATGACTGTAAAGCCCTATTCGGACGAGACTAGTTTTCTAAACAACGTTTGACTTACAATTCTTACCATAACCCCTAATGTATGTGATTTAAGGCATGTTTACACAATAAAGATGTACTAAAAACAGATGACAACGTTGTCAAAAAAATCCCCGTTCACACGGATCTGCGAAAGGACTAAAAAGGCTGTATTATGCATGCCAGGCCTGTAGTTGGCGATGTCACTGTCAAGAAACACCCCGCAAACACGTAATACACATACGTGAACATGTAACACGCATGCGCATGATGTCACAGTTTTCACAAAATCACATTTTGTTGTCTACATGGAGACAGTAAAGGTATCGTTTTCAAAAGCTTGCGTTTTCAGGCCCCCAAAACGCTGTTGTCGTGTAAACGCATAAAAAGTTCTGTTTTCAGTTGAAAACGGTGTCATGTAAACATACTCTAAATGTGTCAATTTGTTTAGGACTAACATCTCTGTGTTTATTGCAGAAGTGGGAGTGTGTGTTTTCTAGAAGTAGGCATTACAGAAGGCCATGCTGTGGTTGCGTGCATCACATATGACGTCTTCTAACGAATTATTTTTCTCTCTTTAATTAATTTTATTACATTACTTTTTTCGGTGAATGCTGAACATATTGAAAGGTAATAATACAGATTCTGGAGTTGTCATCTCTTTTGATAACAGAATCTCTGATTAGACTTCCTGTAGCCAATCATTTTATAAAACTAGAGCAATGAAGGGAACAATCATATTTTAGCTGGAGTGCTTCCAGATGTGTGCGTGTGTGTGTGTGTGTGTGGGGGGGGGGGTGTATAATTTTGGGGTTAAAAATAGTGCTGTCCAAATTAGTGTGTTAACGCATGCAAATAATTTTTCAGTTTAACGCGATAAAATTTTTTAACTCAATTAACGCAGCATTCGTTTTTGGCTAGCGTTACATTATATGATCACTCTCTTATTCATGCTAATAATTTTAAACCATTCAAGCGCGACAAGACAGAAAAGAAAGCACTGTCTGTGAATGTCCTGACACACACACACGATGCACAGAAAGACGCGTCAGAATCGAGTTCTCTTTAGCACTTTAACGAACAATAACACACAGAATTCGAGTATTCTAATAAGAACAGTGTTAAATGAGTTAAATAATGTCTTAAATGAACTTGAAAATAAGACGCGCGTGACAGCGCTCAGATCCGCGTCATGTTCGGCAGCGGCAGATCTTAAAGTGACAGCAGCCTAATAAACCAGTTGCTGTGATGTCTGTCATTTAAAGTTAAACAAAAAACGAAAGGTAACAGAAAATTTTAGCTTTACGTAAGGGATAATCCACGACTAGCTGTGCATTAAAGGATTTTAATGCACGACGTGGAGGCAAAGAACCACCCGATGCGAAGCCTTTAATGCACAGCTAGCTGTGGATTATCCCGCTTATGCCATGGTCATTTGCCAACATTGACAACTTAAAGCTGTTATTGATGTTTGCAGCGCAATATTTGACCGGAAGGGTAAAACTGACGGTTATTTTCGTCAGTTACGGCTCGTGAGATCTAGCATTCTGCCTGCTTTGTATCAGACACAGAGATAAAGTAGTGCGTAAGATTACAATTATTTGAATGAATAAATTATAGCATTTATTTGAATTAATTATCGAGAGAGAGAGAGAGAGAGAGAGAGAGAGAGAGAGAGAGAGAGAGAGAGAGAGAGAGAGAGAGATATTTGTACCTGCGTCTGTTCAGCGTCTCTCTTAACAACGAAGATGTGCGTTTATTACTTAAAAATAGCGATGTAACCCCATCGTTGCTGAGAAATATAATGAAGTGATCCAGTAGCTTAGCTATTTTATGACTAAAGGTCGCGGGGTGGCGTTGATAAGTTTCTGTGCTCCTGAATGTTTGTGTGCGCGTGCAGAACGTTCTCTGCTCTGTGTGCGAGTGACGTAGGCCTGTGTGTGTGCCCTTCAATGAAAACAGCGCATTAATATAGAACGTGATTCAACTGACTTGGAACTACCTGTGCATTAAACGATTTTATTGCACAATCAGTATCGAGTATTCAGACAGACAATGGCATAATAAGGATTAATCCATATTTAATTTATTATTTATGCCGTGAAGACTGTTTGATAACTTTATTCAATTTCTGTATATTTCCTACCTGTTAGACATTTAAATATGACATTTATTATAATGGGTTTATGTGAAGATTGTTTTAAGTTCACTTAAATTAAAAGTTTTTATTTTTTAAAGCCTAATAAATGTTGAAATTGATATAGCTTTCAATTATACTGTAATGTTGAATGTCTATCATTAATGTTTATAAAATCAATTTCATAGAGACAGTATTAGTATTAGTGATACTGGCAAAGATGCCATTACAACAAATATTTAAAATATACTTTTTATGTTTCTACATTAATTTGGAGAGCAACTGTGAAATTATTACAATATAAAAATATTAAAAACTCTGATGTTTCTCGCAGTTAATTACAGAAAAAAATGTGCGATTAATCAGTTACTTTTTTTAATCGATTGACAGCACTAGTTAAAAATAACCAAATTCTAAGTTAAAAATAATGAACGTTTACCTAATAACTCCTGGTCAGTTACAGACAAAAGGCAATTAGGCCAAACTAAACTCATTCTGAGCTTGACGCCCATAGCACTGTTAATCTGTGCCATGGGCGTCAAGACAAACAGTGCCCAAGACAAAGGCAGGAAGCCACTGTTCAGGTTTTTAAAGTGTCTTTATCTGTTCTATTTGACGAGAGCTGAGATTGTACACCAATACCTTGCTCTGTGTGTGCATGTTTAAATATCAGCTGTAGAATGGAGGGGGAAAGTGTCTGGTCTCTTTATGTGCAGTACTCACCCACGGCCAGTAAGGGCTGGTAGTGGTTGATGTTCTTGGTGGTGAGCGGAGGACACATCCGGAGGGAGAAGGGGGGCAAGGGCAACCCAGACAACAGCCCTGTCAACAGGAATTTCAGATGCACTTCCTGTTGATCTGCCAGGGGTCGTGGGGAGTCCACTCCAGAAATCAGACTGTGACCTGGAACAGGGACAGATCACATAATTAATCTAAATGAAACAACAGAGCAGCTCTTTGAGGCAGTTGAGTGAAAAGAGAGAGAGAAGGTGGCTATTAAATCCAGATCATTAATTCAGCTATTATTTTGTCCTGTGGACTATATGTAAAAATCTGTTATTTGAAATAGCTTTTTTTAGGACAGTACTAAATAAAAACATGCAATTTTTATGACAGTCTTATTTTATTAAAATTATTAACAATTCTGGAAGCGGCATGTAAACTTATGACTGCAACTGACTGCGACTGACACCCACAGTCCTCCTCAATTTGGGCACTGCTTTTATGGTCCTTTTGCATTGTTTTTGATGCTTGAAAGCATCAGTCCCCATTTATTATAACTGCATGCCCAGTATAATTCTTCAAAATCCTCTTTTTATGTTCCAAAGAAGAAAGAAAATAATGCAGGTTTAGAGCACTTCTTTTAAGACCCAAATGCCCACCCAATGCCTGCCACATGCTATGAGTGTTATCAGTGCTGGACTTCTAAAGGGGAAAATAAGATGTGCAGATACTGTAAAAGACAGATAGTTGAGTGAGGCCTCAGGGTCTTCAGCCTGGAAATATCTCCTCAAGTCAAAGGCTAGGAGAATGAAGCCTGAGACGGTTTAAATGAGTTATATTTAGAAGCCAGGATAAGGCAAGCTTGTGGAAGAAAAGAAGTGTGTGTGTGTGTGTGTGTGTGTGTGTGTGTGTGTGTGTGTGTGTGTGTGTGTGTGTGTGTGTGTGTGTGTGTGTGTGTGTGTGTGTGTGTGTGTGTGTGTGTGTGTGTTGGTCGGATGGCTATCTTACCGATCATTGTATTCAGAGAAAGATCCGGGATGCATTTTTGATTCTGACGTAAAGGTGTCCCACAGAAATTCACGGGAGAATACAAAGGAGGCAAGCCAGAACTGAAAGAAAATGTTCTATGGGTGAATCTCACAAAACATGACAAACACACTACATTTGCACAATTTAAATAAGAGTGCACTGCAGTGACAGTATTTGATGAGAACTGAACTGAGCTGGAAGATGACATGGAAGTTTTCTGCAGAACTGCTTTATAGCCGAATTAATCTAATTTAATAATTGATGATCTTTACAACGGAACTGAATCAACATTGAAGCTGCACAATATTTTTTTTTTTTCTTTTTAGAGCTGCTTTGCAGCCGAATTGAACTATGTTTGTATCATTGAATCATTATCTCCCTGCTGATACCTGTGAAGCTGCTTTGAAACAATCTGTATTATTTAAAGCTCTATAAAAATAAAGGTGACATAACTTTTAAAGGGGCTGTGACATGAGAAATCAAATTTGCCTTGATCTTTTGGCATAAAAGTGGTCTTTATATCATTAAAAAGTCCTGCATGTTTCATAGCTTAAAACATCCTCATTATAAATAAACCATTTATTAAACCAAGCTCCAAAAACAGCTCGTTTTGATATTGCGGGATCTGTGACATCACAGAGCAAGACATTGACGAATCGTTTTACATCATTGCACCATAGGCCCCACCCACTGGTGTTCAGTCGCTTAACGGCTGACATTTGCCTACACTGGATGTGAGCGTCGCGTCAAAAGCAAACAGAAGCCATTATAATGACTGGCTGTCTACACTGATACAGTATACAGATGTGTGTTCAGATTATAATGACTGACGCTGTCTACACTGATACAGTATACAGATGTGTGTTCAGATTATAACGGCTGACGCTGTCTACACTGATACAGTATACAGATGTGTGTTCAGATTATAAGGATTGACGCTGTCTACACTGATACAGTATACAGATGTGTGTTCAGATTATAATGACTGACGCTGTCTACACTGATACAGTATACAGATGTGTGTTCAGATTATAATGACTGACTGTCTACACTGATACAGTATACAGATGTGTGTTCAGATTATAATGACTGACGCTGTCTACACTGATACAGTATACAGATGTGTGTTCAGATTATAATGACTGACGCTGTCTACACTGATACAGTATACAGATGTGTGTTCAGATTATAATGACTGACGCTGTCTACACTGATACAGTATACAGATGTGTGTTCAGATTATAACGGCTGACGCTGTCTACACTGATACAGTATACAGATGTGTGTTCAGATTATAAGGATTGACGCTGTCTACACTGATACAGTATACAGATGTGTGTTCAGATTATAATGACTGACGCTGTCTACACTGATACAGTATACAGATGTGTGTTCAGATTATAATGACTGACTGTCTACACTGATACAGTATACAGATGTGTGTTCAGATTATAATGACTGACGCTGTCTACACTGATACAGTATACAGATGTGTGTTCAGATTATAATGACTGACGCTGTCTACACTGATACAGTATACAGATGTGTGTTCAGATTATAATGACTGACGCTGTCTACACTGATACAGTATACAGATGTGTGTTCAGATTATAATGACTGACGCTGTCTACACTGATACAGTATACAGATGTGTGTTCAGATTATAATGACTGACTGTCTACACTGATACAGTATACAGATGTGTTCAGATTATAATGACTGACGCTGTCTACACTGATACAGTATACAGATGTGTGTTCAGATTATAATGACTGACGCTGTCTACACTGATACAGTATACAGATGTGTGTTCAGATTATAATGACTGACGCTGTCTACACTGATACAGTATACAGATGTGTGTTCAGATTATAACGACTGGCTGTCTACACTGATACAGTATACAGATGTGTTCAGATTATAATGACTGACGCTGTCTACACTGATACAGTATACAGATGTGTGTTCAGGTTATAATGACTGACGCTGTCTACACTGATACAGTATATAGATGTGTGTTCAGGTTATAATGACTGACGCTGTCTACACTGATACAGTATACAGATGTGTGTTCAGATTATAATGACTGACGCTGTCTAGACTGATACAGTATACAGATGTGTGTTCAGGTTATAATGACTGACGCTGTCTACACTGATACAGTACACAGATGTGTGTTCAGGTTATAATGACTGGCTGTCTACACTGATACAGTATACAGATGTGTGCTCAGATTATAATGACTGATGCTGTCTACACTGGATACAGTATACAGATGTGTGTTCAGATTATAATGACTGACGCTGTCTACGCTGATACAGTATACAGATGTGTATACAAACAGGTTTTGGCAAAATATATCTTTATTTTTTATCTTTTTGGGATTTTATTTTGTTACGTTTCATAAAATTAATCTTTTTATTGTACTTTAGAAACTGGCTGTAAAAAAAATTAAATTTAATCAGAATTTATTGGTGTGTTTTAAGTAGGGCTGTCTTGACATGAAAGTTTAGTAATCGATACCAATACCAGTGAAATTATATTCTTCTCAATAACAATTTTGAAAAATAATGGCATTGGTTGAGTCAGAAAGTAGCATGTTGAATATGTCAGATTATTTAAATTAAGATTAAAACTGTGTGTAAAATTGATGCTCAAAGGTATATCAAGTAAAATCAGCAAAGCCTACATTATAGTAAGATTTGTAAGTCAGCCAATGTCTACCAATGTAAATCAGTACTAGTGTACTACTGTCAATGTAATACTGAAGAACCCATCATTTTCATATTCAGTACTTTGATGTTTGAAAAATTGTACCTCAGGTTGGATGTAGATTTACTGGCATGACCTTTGAGCTCCCACAGCATCACCCTTCCATCACTGACCACCAGGGCGGCACTGTTCTCATTGACAGGACAGATCACCACTCGGTAGGGCCGCACGGTCTTAGTCACACGGATAGCATCACACTGGGAGCGGAGATCGTATACCAACTCTTGGACATTCTGCTCTGGATCAGTCACTGGAACAACAAAAAAAAAATGGTATGAGTAAACTTATTCTAAAAAATGGCCTATAAAAATCTTGTTGAGAGTATCATGTATTTTCTCTTCCTTAACTCTTCCTATCTCCTACACTCTCAATTCCAGTTATTACCATCAAAGAGCCGTTTTAGGCAACCATGGGCAAGATAAAATGTGTATCAGTTGTAGGGGCCGATGCCATCATCCATCGGCGATGGCTGACAGACATCATGATGTTGAGCCGGCATCGTGACTAGTTGAAGTGTGCAGAGCGTCAAAACAGCGGTGTGGATCACACCACAAGCACTCAGGATCTTTGTGGTAATGATATTTCAGCGCTATATCCTCTAGTAGTTTTATTTAAACCCAAACACGCTTCATTCAAGCCCTTTCAGCTTCGTGCACGTTCTCTCTTTCTCCAGACGTGCACCACATTAATGGAGCTTAACGCTCAAACGCAACCCCCCCGATGTCATCGTCCATCGCGATGTTTCACTGTAGACATCGTCTGATGCCAATTTGGTAGACATCGCCCAACCCTAATCAGTTGTCATTTGTACCAACTGTAAATGCTGAGTCATGAAGTTGAACTGAAATAGACATGGATTTGTAGGCATATACAGTCATGTGAAAAAGAAAGAACACCCTATTGTGGTATCAGTATCAGGACATAATAAAAAATCATCTGGTCCTTGGCAGGTCTTAAAATTCGGAAAATAAAACCTCAAACCACACAGATGAACAACAACACTTGACATATCACACCGTGTCATTATTTATTTAGCAAAAATAAAGCCAAAATTGAAAAGCCATGGGTGACAAACTAAGGACACCCTATGATTCAATTGCTTGTAGATCCACTTTTAGCTGCAATAACTTGAAGTAATCATGTTATGTATGACTTTATCAGTCTCTCACATCATTCTGGAGGGATTTTGGCCCACTCTTCTTTACAACTTTGCTCCAGCTTATTGAGGTTTGTGAGCATTTGTTTATGCACAGCTCTTGTCACAGCATTTCAGCCGGGTTGAGGTCAGGACTTCGACTGGGCCAGTGCAACACCTTGATTCTTTTCTTTTTCAGCCGTTCTGTTGTAGATTTGCTGGTGTGCTTGGGATCATTGTCCTGTTGCATGACCTAATTTCGGCCAAGCTTTAGCTGTCGGACAGATGGTCTCACATTTGACTCTAGAATACTTTGGTATACAGAGGAGTTCATGGTCGACTCAAAGACTGCAAGGTGCCCAGGTCCTGTGGCTGCAAAACAAGCCCAAAATCATCAACCCTCCACCAGCGTGATGTACGGTTGGTATGAGGTGTTTGTGCTGATATGCTCTTTTGGTTTTCACCAAATGTGGCGCTGTGCATTATGGCCAAACATCTCCACTTTGGTCTCCTCTGTCCAAAGGACATTGTTCTAGAAGTCTTATGGTTTGTTCAGATGCAACTTTGCAAACCGAATCTATCCTGCCATGTTCTTTTCAGAGAGAAGAGGTTTTCTCCTGGCAACCCATCCAAACATGCCATACGTGTTCAGTCTTTTTCTAAACTTTACTGTCATGAACTTTAACATTTAACATGTTAGATGAGGCCTGTAGAGTGTGAGGTGTAGTTATTGGGTTGTCTGCAATTTCTCTAAGCATTGCACATTCTGATCACGGGGTGAATTTGCTGGGATGTCCACTCATGGGAAGATTGGTGTCGGTTTTGAATGTTTTCAACTTGTGAATAATCTTCCTCACTGTAGAATGATGGACTTCAAATTGTTTGGAAATGGCCTTGCAACCCTTCCTAGATTGATGGCAGCAACAATTGCTTCTCTAAGATCATTGCTGATGTCTTTCCTCCTTGGCATTGTGTTAACACACACGCACATGAATGCTCTAGACTGCCAAAACTTCTGCTTTTATAGAGATGGTCACACTTGCTGAGGATCAATTAATCAAAGGCCTGACTGCTACTTAATTCTTATGGAAACAGTGAGGGTGTCCTTAGTTTGTCACCCATGGCTTTTCCATTTTGACCTAGTTTTTGCTAAATAAATAATGGCACAGTGTAATATGTCAGGTGTTGATGTTTTTATTGAGGTTGAGGTTTTATTTTCCAAATTTTAAGACCTGCCTAAGGAATTCAATAGGGTGTCTTTTC
This sequence comes from Coreius guichenoti, assembly GCA_039654105.1. Taxonomy (NCBI): domain Eukaryota; kingdom Metazoa; phylum Chordata; class Actinopteri; order Cypriniformes; family Gobionidae; genus Coreius; species Coreius guichenoti. The sequence continues at coordinate 4,273,993 of CM077179.1, read as the reverse complement.
TTTTTCACATGACTGTATATACATATGGGAATGTATATTTGTCTGTGTACGGTGAAATGTGGTATGTGTGTATATATAGTTTGAATTTGTTGTGTTGATGTGGTGAATCCAGACACAAATTTCCACCTTGTGGACAATAAAAGTAACTAACTAATTATGTATATTATAATTGTGATGTGAAATTACTTATATGCCCCATTCCTGGACTGAAGGACAGTTGTGAAGGCACAAAGCCTGTCTTGCCTGTTTCATTAGGAGAAGGTGTTGTGGAGCGACACACACGCAGTGTGATGCAACCATTCTCGTGGAGGCAGTAGAGAGCATCTCTCTGGGCACAAGGAATCACCTACACACACACACAAGACAGAAAGCATTAGAGACTTCAATGTTTCCCCGGCCAAATTTGAGACACAATATAAATTCCAAAAACGTAGAGTCTTCAAGAAAAAGTGGCACATAAGGCACAAAGGGTATAATGCAATATAAGCGCCAAATATGAAGCTCTTTTGTTGATCTTATTTATATTTTTAACACTTAACCTGTTGACTATCACCCCCTTTTTAGCATAGATCTGAACTTAAAATGTTGTAATTCATGATTGGTTTGGAATACAGACCTAAGGTTGGTCTCTTAGAAACTCAGCAGGTTATTACAGAAGTGACAGCACTTCAAAAAGGGAAAAAGGGAAAAAGTAAAAAAGCTATAGAAGTTTACTGTAAAGCAAATGTATGGAAGTAAACATTTTTTATATTATACAAAATATATATTTTACAGAAAAAGGAGTTCTAAGCTTGCTAGAAAAATCAAAGTCATATGTCTAACCAAGTTGTGTTTCAAATTTGAAGTTGAAAGGATTTCCATGTTAAAGGGATAGTTCACCCTCAAATAAAAATTAACGCATGATTTATTCACCCTTAAGCCATCCTAGGTGTATAAGACATTCTTCTTTCAGACGAATACAATCAGAGTTATATTAAAAATGTCCTGGCTCTTCCAAGCTTTATAATGGCAGTGAATGGTAGCCCAAAATTTGAAGCCCAAAAAAGTGCATCCATCCATTTTAAAAGTAATCCACACGGCTAAATAAAGGCCTTCTGAAGCGAATCTATGGGTTTGTGTAAGACAAATATCCATATTTAAAACGTTATAAAGTAAAATATCTAGCTTCCGGCAGACCACCGTCCGTATTTAACTTACGAAGATGGATGGATACAGATGGATGCACTTTTTTGGGCTTCAAATTTTGGGCTACCATTCACTGCCATTATAAAGCTTGGAAGAGCCAGGACATTTTTTAATATAACTCTGATTGTATTCGTCTGAAAGAAGAACGTCATATACACCTAGGATGGCTTGAGGGTGAGTAAATCATGGGATAATTTTCATTTTTGGGTGAACTATCCCTTTAACGCAATGTTCAATTTCAAAATTCATAGGATTATAGGTCTTCATAGGATGAATTTTGAGCATTTGGGCTTTCGGATGATACCTAATTTCTGATGATTGCTAAAATATGTGATAGCAAAAAAAGTTTCCCACTATCAGAGCACTGACAGTTATTAGCCAGTCTGGATGAAGGACCAACACCTTCAACTCAACCTTGTGAAGACAGAACTGCTTGTGGTCTCAGCAAACCCAACACTTTATCACAACTTCTCCACTCAGCTAGGTTCGCCAAGCATAACTCCTTCTAGGACAGCCAGGAACCTTGGAGTTGTGATTGACAATCAGTTAAACTTCACAGACCACATTGCCAGAACTGCCCGGTCCTGCAGATTTGCCTTATTTAACATTAGGAGGATCAGGCATTTCCTATCGGACCATGCTATAAAACCTAACTGTCCAATCTCTTGTTAAAAGAAAAAATAATAAATATGGTTTTGAAACAACATGATAATGAGTAAATAATGAGAGAATTTTCATGTTTGAGTAAACTATTCTTTTAACAGTATCTGTTTTGCATATTCAAACGGACCTAACTGCCTTTATGTATACTCAATATAAAAAAAAAAAGTGGTTGGTATAAGTATTTGGGTTCTGGTAACAGAAGAACTAGGACAAATGTGTGAGCCTTCAGTGTTGTGTGTTATTGGCTTATGCCAGGCTCCCACGGTCAGCCTAGATTCAGAGTATGAGAGCTTGCAGCTGCACCATCAGTCATGCAAATTGCCTTCCTGACAAGTGCTTTATAACACTTAATGCATATGTGTGTGTGTGTGTGTGTGTGTGTGTGTGTGTGTGTGTGTGTGTGTGTTTGTGTGTTTGTGTGTTTGTGTGTATGTTTACCAGAACGCTGATTGAGGGGAGAGATGGAAGTGTTAAATACAATTTAATATACAATACACACTAAAACAGATCAGGGGCCGTATGTATAAAGCCGCTTAGAGTAAAATTTTACTCTTAAGTGTGTCAAAATTCTAAGAATGACTTAATTTTACTCTTATTCCTAGACTTAAGAATAAGTGTGATTCATAAAGGTTCCTAAGTGTTAAGACTAGGTCTCAGCTCCTAAATTATTTATCCTAGGTATCCTAACCTAGTTAGGAGTAACAAGATGGCAGCAGAGAGCAGGAGACACACACCTTCCAACGAAAATATAATGTATTGGAGTTAAACGATGACACGGTAAAATAAAATGATAAAAGCTTGATCATAAAGATTCTTTTTTTAACTGACCTAGTAAGAAATTTAATAACTTCTCCCACTCTACAAATCAATGCTCTAACTGCAGAACTGAAAGTAATAATTACATATTTTGAGGACAGGAAAAGTGCAGCAGTGCATCGGTGATTACTTCGACCCTAGCAGTGGGTAAGCACACAGTATACAGGGTCTTAAATAGCACCATTGCGGCACTGACCACACCAAACACACAGTAGTGGCCAAAAGTGAGTTTAAAAAAAATAAATAAATAAATAAAACCCTACAAGTTTGCTTAAACCATCAAAATATGAGGACGATGCCTTTATCGGAGTGTCTATTTACACCAAGCGCAAATAGCGTGCCTTGTGCTTATTTGCACTAGCTCCAACCAACAATGCCTGGTTGGGCCACACAAGATTAAAAAAAGACACCCTGTCTTCAATGTCTTCAGTGCCGTAGTCAGTAGAGCGTAAGGTTCGTGGAACTAGGTTTTGATGTGATCGACCCGGGTTCGAATCCGCCTTTTGCTGAGCTCGGTCTTCTCCCGTTTCCCATCACATCGGAAAGGCATTTACTTTCAATAAAAATTAAGAAAATGTTCTAAAAGTGGAAATAAAGTGCCTAACGAAATGTTTTATAAAAATTACTCTGTTCAAAAGTTTATATAAGTTATTGATTCTTAATACTGTGTGTCGTTCTCTGGATGGTCCACGGCTGTGTGTGTGTTTTGTGATGGTTGTTCTTGAGTCTCTTGTTTGTCCTGAGCAGTTAAACTGCCCAACGTTCTTCAGAAAAATCCTCCAGCTCCCAAAAATTCTTTGGTTTTCCAGCATCTTTTGCATATTTGAACCCTTTCCAGCAGTGACTGTATGATTTTGAGATCCATCTTTTCACACTGAGGACGATTGAGGGACTCAAACACAACTATTAAAAAAGGTTCAAACATTCACTGATGCTCCAGAAGGAAACACGATGCATTAAAAGCCGGGGGGTGAAAACTTTTTGAGTTTGAAGATCAAGGTAAATTGTACTTAATTTGTCTTCTGGGTAACATGTAAGTATCTTCTGCTGCTTCTGAAGGGCAGCACTAAATGAAAAAAAATTGATATTTAAATAAAATAAGAAAACTTTGGACATCTTCATCCTGTTCAAAAGTTTTCACCTAAAGAATTTTCAGGAGCTGGAGGATTTTTCTGAAGAACGTTGGGCAGTTTAACTGCTCAGGACAAACAAGAGACTCAAGAACAACCATCACTAAACACACACACAGCCATGGATCATCCAGAGAACGACACACAGGATTAAGAATCAATAGTTCATACATTTTTGAACAGGGTCATTTTTATAAATTCAGCTATTTTTGTGTCTTGTGGACTATATGTAAACATCTTTTATGTAAAATATCTTATTCAGGACAAATAATAAATAAAAAATATTTTTTATGATCTCTCTTATTTTGTTAAAATTATTAACATTTTCTGCAAGGGGTTCACATACTTTTGATGTTGCAGGTTGCAGTTGCAGGTAGCAATTTTGTGGGGGCTTTTTTCAGGAAACACTTTATTGCCAAAAGTATTGGGACACCCCTCTAAATCATTGAATTCAGGTGTTCCAATCACTTCCATGGCCACAGGTGTATAAAATCAAGCACTAGGCATGCAGACACTTCTACAAACATTTGTGAAAAAATGGGTCGCTCTCAGGAGTTCAGTGAATTCAAGCGTGGTACCGTGATAGGTTGCCACCTGTGCAATTTCCACACTACTGAATATTCCACAGTCAACTGTTAGTGGTATTAGTAAAGCTCCTAAATGTAATTTAGGGAGAAGCGAGCCCATCTAATCTTTTAATCAACAGCCAACAGCCAGAGTATATAAGCAGCTGCTTACCTCTCCTCAGTCTCAGCTGCTCCAGCATCCCACCACCTCCCCAAACTCCACCTTTATCTTAGGTACCTTGCCCTACATAATCATATCCTATATTTAGTCACTGTGGGGGTATATCAGAGCTCCAGTTGAAGCTGCTTCATCGAGCCCCTCATCAGTGGACAGCAAGCCAAATAAGTTTAACCTAATATTTTAAGATTATATGGGCAAACAAACTCGTTAATAACAAAGTGGAAGCAATTGGGAACAACAGCAACTCAGCCACAAAGTGGTAGGCCACGTAAAATCACAGAGAGGGGTCAGCGCATGCTGAGGCGCACAGTGCGCAGAAGTCGCCAACTTTCTGCAGAGTCAATAGCTACAGACCTCCAAACTTCATGTGGCCTTCAGATTAGCTCAAGAACAGTGCATAGAGGGCTTCATGGAATGGGTTTCCATGGCCGAGCAGCTCATCCAAGCCTTACATCACCAAGTGCAATGCAAAGCAGATACAGTGGTATAAAGCACGCCGCCACTGGACTCTAGAGCAGTGGAGACATGTTCTCTGGCGTGACCAATCACGCTTCTCTGTTTGACAATCCGATGGACAAGTCTGTGTTTAGCGGTTGCCAGGGTTGGGCTTGGCCCCTTAGTTCCAGTGAAAGGAACTCTTAATGCTTCAGCATACCAAGACATTTTGGACAATTTCATGCTCCCAACTTTGTGGGAACAGTTTGGGGATGGCCCCTTCCTGTTCCAACATAACTGCGCACCAGTGCACAAAGCAAGGTCCATAAAGACATGGATGAGTGAGTTTGGTGTGGAGGAACTTGACTGGCCTGCACAGAGTCCTGACCTCAACCCGATAGAACACCTTTGGGATGAATTAGAGTGGAGATTGCGAGCCAGGCCTTCTCGTCCAACATCAGTGCCTGACCTCACAAATGCGCTTCTAGAAGAATGGTCAAAAATCCCCATAAACACACTCCTAAACCTTGTGGAAAGCCTTCCCAAAAGAGTTGAAGCTGTTATAGCTGCAAAGGGTGGGCCAACTCCATATGAAACCCTACGGATTAAGAATGGGATGTCATTAAAGTCCATGTGCATGTAAAGGCAGGCGTCCCAAAACTTTTGGCAATATAGTGTATTTGAGCTTGAAGTGCTTGGCCAACACAGAACAATAGCGCGTCGCCCGAATTTATAGTGATGATATTATACTGTCTTTTTGTCAGTATCTCTGATAAGCGCTTCTCTATCTGAAATGAGTGCCGTGAATGAGGTGTCAGAGGCAAGCAGTCTCTGCGTGTCTTTAAGCATTTCTGCTCACATTCAGCAGAAGAAGAAATAATCATGTCTCCCATGTGCTTCATGTGAGGAGCACTATCTGTGTGGTATTTTAACAGACATCACAGTGTTCATGGTGCACGAGAAGCAAAGAAATTGACGATACACTGCACAACATCCGTTTAAAGTGCACACGTTCTGTGTCTTGCACCAAATTGTTTTTGGTTCTGCGCATGAGAAGATTTGCATTTATATGTGTCAATGTGTGTACTGTACCGAGAGCCCTGTATCTGTTCGGTTCGGTAGAGATACATCTATTTCAGATGGCTCAATGTAGTTCATTAAAACACAAAAAACATTTTATCAAACTGAAAAAGCACCCATTCCATTACAGGCATGCAAACTCTTGCATTCCCTCACACACACCTGTATAAAAGGCACGCCGGAGCGCTCAATGGCGACCACTCCAACGGTCTGACTGAGCTCCAGGTCTAGGATGAGGATCTCTCTGGGGTACAACAGCAGCATGTGGTTCCTCTTAGATGGCAGATATGACAGTTGGAGACAGTCATTAAGAGTCACTGCTTCAGCCCTGCAAACAAACATACACACATAGCCAGGTCACATTTAAATCATCAATTTATCCTGCCTGCTTCAATGTTTAACTATGGTACTATGTACAATTCTACAACACAAATCAGATCACTATGCATCTTTATCCAAAGGTGTTCAATGGTAAATGGTCTTGCGTAGCCAATTGCTGTGCGATAATTGGTGTAGTCACTATTTCACTGCTTGATCTTTTCATGCTTCTCAATTAAGACGCCCTTACAGGGAATTCTGTAGTGCTCCAGTGGTTGAACGATGATTGTTTTTGTTCCAAATTAAATTTTCCAAAAGAAACGCATAGGGAAGCAGTCCAATATTATAAACAACAACAAAAAATGGCAACAATTGAAACCCTTTGTCTGCTGGCATCTTCCACTTCTACATACCATTTTGAGTCTTTGACGTAATTTTATAGAGATGCAACATTTATCATCTATATGAAGAAAACATAATTCATTCATTGACCATCGGATGCACAAAAAAAAACTAGAAAACAACTTCTTGCACGAAACAAAATTGTTTTTAAAATGTACCAGGTTGATGAATGCTAGTGAGGAAAACTAATCACTGGATTTGTAGATTAATAAGCATAAACACATTTCCACTCATTTATTCATTTTTTTTTTTTCTGAAGCCCCACTATGTTTTGAATGTGCTCTGCAGGACATTAATAATCAATGTCAATATGTTATATTAAGTTTGGTCAAAAACCCCAATATTCTGATATAAGCGAAACTGAAGAACAAACATTTTAAATGAAATCTGTATGAGTTTTTGTATTTTATATCATATGACATAGTTAATATCACGCAAAGAAAGCATTTTCCCCAAATATCAGCACGATTGCAAATGTGATATTGATTTTATACAACAGCTCAATAAACAAGAAGTTAATATTAAATGGAAGACACCATATTGCCTGTTTTTGTTCCATTTTGCCTGCGAAAATAGATCCAAAGCCAAAGCAGAACTGGTGAGCAACACACAGCAGTGTTTCGTTACTGAATGAATCAGCTGAATTAATGATTTAATGACTTGCCGCCACCTACTGGCGGTTTTAGTTTCATAATTAACCCTGTGCAGTCAAGGATCACCGATGGCCCCAGATTATTGTTGTTCAACATTCACTGCTCGTTAAAACATCACACTCTTACTTGATCTGGACAAACTGAGTATCATTAGAAAGATTAAAGACTCCAGCTTTGATATTTGACCACTGTTTATGATAAAACTAGGTTACAATGACATTCATTTCTGAATTTATGTCAGGAGTGCAAAATAATCGATCTGTAATGAACAATATTTTGAATGGAATATCAACAAGAATAAAAAGCCAGTCACGTCTTCTCCGTTTTATCTGTGGTCACATACATGCACTAAAGCGCATCCGTTCGGGCTCTTAGTCAAAAAGTACACATATTTGGACAAATATAGATTTATTATCACGTTTGCAAAATATTTCGTCATACAGAATAATATTTCTATTAATTTCACACTGAATTATGCGATCTGAATAGCTGAACGACATTCAGAGCGAGCTCTGTGTCTGTTTCTTCCTGCTGCATGTCACTTATGATCTCAGAGCTTTCTCATTCGCTGTACAGTTGTCGATCATCTTACGTGAGTCAACGTGACCATAATCCTGGCCCTTCTGGTTACGCTGTTCAGTGCACTTCCTCATTCTCATCTCTCCATGATAAACATTGCCAAAACGTTAATAAACGTGAAACAAGAAGCTAATAAACGCATGATTACGATGGCATATGGTTTGTGTGTGTTTTGCATGCGATTTGGTGTATTTTTATATGAATAAAGAATGTTTCCAGTATACATGCTAAGCAGGTGTAGCGATTAGCTCCATATAAAATGCTAAATATAACATTTTTAACATCATTGAACATCACTGAAACCCACATTATATCACGATCGGAAGTAAATACAAACACTCGCTGGCTGTTTAAAGGGAGTTTGGAGTCAAAGTGTAATATTAATCTTTTATATTGTGTTATGTAGATGATGCTAACTGTAGCTCTAATGCACCTGTCGCGCCAGGAGCTATATTCTATTTCACGATCTATTTCACATAAGGTACCAAGAGCATGCTTTTTTTGTTTGTTTGTTTGCTAGAAAGACTTCAGATAATAGGTTTTAATGTAAATTGGGATGAATGTGGGGTTGATGGGCAATCCAGAATGCCTGAATAGGCTATAATGGCTGAATACAAAAAAAAAGAATTACTATAAAAAAAGTCATTCATGACAGACGTGTGAAAAGTTCATTGAGTGAAAACAATAGAGCAAGAATTGAGCCGTTAGAAGACTGCAAGTATGTGCTTTACAGGCCAATAACATAATGATTCGCTAAAAACTCACATGACACACCATACAATATGCTTCATAAAATGCATAGTTTTAGAGATATCATCCTCAGATTTGAAATGAAGCATGACCACACTTGTGGCTTCACTTTAGTTGTGGTTATAAGTTGTTATACTACATTCACAATGTTTTTATAGATTTAAAAATATATTCTTAATATTTTTTATTTTTGTTTTAATGTTTGAGCCTATATATCTCCATATTAATAACAGTCTGAGCAATTCTGAATCTTCAGCTGTAAACTCAAGTGTTGGCTTTCTAAATATATGTTGGTTATGTGTCTATTCAGAATAACTTATGAGCAGCAACAAATTTATTTTGGGTATGTCAAAATGCCCCACTTGCCAAAATGGGGGGGTGACAGGTAAGGGGTTAAATCATTTTCTATATATCAAAATTCAACATTTTATCAACATTTTTTATCTCTCAAAACTTGCCCATTTATGCAATTGTAATTGCAAGCTACAGAAATTGCATTTAAAATCAATTTAAACTGTGAAGTAACCACTACACAGAATATGAAGAATATGAAAAGCTTTGGCAGTCAGCTGTCTATGGCAATCCTAAACCTGCCAAGGTACTGTACCAACACAATAACACAGTCTGCAAAATATCGTCTAATAATTATCATCATCAACAAAACCACGGAAAATATTAGATTTCATTTGTCAATATCGCACACCCAAACTGTAAAATAATATAAAATGAAATGGAAACATACAACAATCCTGTTAAGTTTTAAAAGAAAAAAAGCACAAGAACATTAGAGGAGAGCGAAATCAGGGCAAGAGGCATTGGTGATGAAACTACTATACAGAATAATACGATAAGTGAAAAAAATGCACATCCACCACAATATTCTGGTAGATTTTGAAGGAGTTTAACACCACAAGCAGTCACAGAATGAAACAGACAATAATCCTTTTAAGTTTTAGAAAGAAAAAAAATCCACAAGAACATTAGAGGAGAGGGAAATCAGGGCAAGAGGCATTGGTGATGAAACTACAATACCGAATACAATAAGTGACAAATAATGCACATCCACCACAATATTCTGGGAGATTTTGAAGGAGTTTAACACCACAGGCAGTCACAGCCTTTGATACAGTGGATCATAGTGTCCTTTGTTGTTTAGAACAATGGGTCGGCATAAAAGGCAGAGCCGTACAGTGGTTTAGTTCTTATTTTAAAGATGGGTACGTTTGCTACTATTGTTAGTGGGGTACATCAGGGTTCCATATTGGGCCCGCTTCTTTTTAATTCATATATGCTGCTTTTAGGGAGTATTATTAGGAAGCATAATGTTTCTTTTCATTTTCATGTGGACAACACTCAGCTCTACTTAATTTGAAAGCTAGTGACTCTATTCAGCCTTTACTGGACTGTCTTGATGACATAAAAAAGTGGTTGTCTAATAATTTTCTGTAACTTAAAAAAACAATTCTTGACACCGAACTTAAGGCTGTTGACTTCGGCAAAGAAATATGATCGTGCTACCCTGATTTTAGCTTATCTTCACTGGCTTCCGGCCTATTTTAGGATTTGGTTTAAAATATTATTGTTTGTTTTTAAGGCTCTTAAACGACCAAGCCCAATCTTACATTAAAAACCTTATACATCTACTAGATCCTTAAGATCTTCTGATTTGGCACTCCTGCACGTCCCTTGATCACGTCTGAAGTTAAAGGGTGACAGAGCTTTCTCAGTTGCTGCCCTCCGCTTATGGAATCAGCTGCCACTGGACATCCGCCTTGCACCTTCACTCATGGTCTTTAAATCTAGGCTGAAACGTATCTTTATTTTCTTGAGTTTTGTGTATTAATTTATGTTGTTTATATTATTTATGCTATCTGTTTTGTTGTGTAATCTTGTGTTCAGCACTTTGGGCAGCTTTGCTGTACAAAATTAATACAAATACAAAATTAATACAAATACAAATTTAATACAAATACAAATTCAAATTCAATATGTATTTGAACGTGCTATATAAATAAGTTTTACTCAATTCAAATAAATAGGACTATTTCATAAAGGGGTGGAAGCACAATAGGTTTTTTTTATTCATGTAAAATACTGCAAACAACACTTGAGTTGTTGATACTGTCAGTTTGTGTACATGTACGTATGGAGTTGGATAATTATCACTATGATGAATCTCAGTCTTGTTTTAGCATTGTTGGTGGTGTAAGTTAAATGCATTAATGCTTTAATTTAGCAAGGATGCATTAAATTGATCAAAAGTTACAGTCAAGTCATTTATAATGTTATAAAAGTATTCAGTTTCAAAGAAATGCTTTTCTTTTGAACTTTCTATTCATCAAAGAATCCTGGAAAAAAATATGTATCGCAGTTTCCACAAAACTGTTAGGCAGCACAAATGTTTTCAACAAGAAATGTTTCTTGAGCAGCAAATCAGCATATTAGAATGATTTCTGAAGGATCATGTGACACTGAAGCGAATGCTGAGTTTTAATAGGTTTGCATGTTTTCTTTTAGTCCATTTCATTCCTCTTAAAATTGTATATGTGTGGATGTCTTTAAATGATACATGGACTGCCTGTCATGTGTGAGTAATTACATGAAACACAGTTTCATGTAATTGAACCAGTACAGATGTTTTGTCCATGGCAATGCTTTTTTACTACTAAAAGTGAAGTGACTGGCGGATGTTTTCCATGCACAGCGTGCAGACTCAATTAATCAAAATTCATTGTACATTTTTTTCCATTATTGTTTATTATTAATTTTATCCATTTGTTGTTGCAGCCCTAGAAATGATAATTTCTCCCTCTGGAAACTGGTACATAACCCTGACACACTAATGTTCTCTCTGGGAGAACTGTAGATGAAACATAAACAAAAGCATGTATAAATTACACATGCTGGGATCCAGTTGCTTTCAAAATCCATGAGTGAAAACATACAGATGGGAAAAAAAGAAATGTAAAATCAACAACAGAAACAATAGAAAACAATGTAAAAACAGCTATTAACAACATTCATCTTGATGCTAGCTGTATGCGGCATTATAAAATTTCTGCAAAAGAATCCCAAGCAGTCAGCAGCAGCGTGGTGGCAGCATGTTAAAATTGTCACTTTTTGAGGGTGAGCAAAAACACGCTGTTTTTGTGTGTGTCCTTTTAAATGCAAATGAGCTGCTGCTCCCGGCCCCCTTTCAAGAAGAGGGCGGAGCTTCAAGAGCTTGTGTTAGCAGCTCCGATTACCTCACGCAGACACGCACTGAAAATGTCAGAAACTGTTCAGCCTTTTATGTTCAAACCGGAGTCGGACAATGATGGAGAGACTCAAGAAGAAGTCACAACATGTAGAATGAGACAGGACGTTTCTGAATGGATGAATTTATGTAGCTGATGTGGAGTTAACGATCTTCAAGTCATTGATTAGCATATTCTGTCATGATAATCTATAAATCGCTCGTGTGGGAACTGTTGTAAGATCCTTCAGAGCCAGAGAATATAAGCTGCATGAAGAGAGAACAGGTATAGTTTAGTTTATTTACGGTTATAACTTATGTTGTCATCTTGCTTTTATGATATGCTATTGCATTTGTGTTACGTACTGTATTGCAATAAACGTGAAAGACGGATGCGACAGCTTGAGCAACTACTAAATGTGCTCGACTACAACAAATCTTCCTCTTCTCAACATGGCCTTTGTTGCATGTTCCCGGGGACGGGGTTCATGTAAATTTTAGGATTGTGATGTCACTAACCTCTGAAGAAGCTTGTGTAGTCCCTACCAGCCATTTGTTGTAGTCCTTAAAAAGTGATTTCTTTAAAACGAAAAATCTCCCTTTGCTTTGAACCTTCCTTTGAGCGTCGTAACTTTGCAGAAGTTGTTTATGCTAAACAGCAACATTACACACTAGCTAAAGTTAAAAAAGTGAAATCATAATTTCAAAACCCCTTTAACTTTTGAGGACATCTGAGCAATTATATAAGACACACTGAAAACTGCAGTCCTTTCTTAAGTAAAGGTGGGAATCTTTAGGCACCTCAAGATTTGGTTCAATTCTAGGTGTCACAATCCGATTCCAAAACCATTCCTGGTCTACATTTATTATTATTATTATTATTATTATTATTATTATTATTATTATTATTATTTAATTAGTTTAAATGACTATGTATTTATTTATTATTTAATTACTTATTTGATTTGACTTATTTGAAGTATTTTTTAAATATTTACAAATGAATAATACAGTGCATCCGGAAAGTATTCATAACACTTCACTTTTCCCACATTTTGTTATGTTACAGCCTTATTCCTTATTTTCCTCAAAATTCTACAAACAATACCCCATAATGACAACGTGAAAGAAGTTTGTTTGAAATCTTTGCAAATGTATAAAAATAAATAAATAAATAAATAAATAAATATAAAAATAAAAACCACATGTACATAAGTATTCACAGCCTTTGCCATGACACTCAAAATTGCATCCTGTTTAGGGCTGCAACAACTAGTCGATAAAATCGATAATAATCGGTCTGCTCTCTGTACGCAAAGCTTCCACCAGTCGCGCCAAGTTACAGCACTGAATAACGCATTTCTGTGGACAATATGTCAAACTGTCCTTTTGCGTAGTAACTTATTTTGCATATAATGTAGGCTATAGCACAGATATACCCTTACAAAAATTATCCATGGTTCTATTAGATAGTAAAACCATGTTTTTTGGCGTATTGATTACCATTTGTATAACCACACAAATACCATAGTTAAACTATGGTTAATTTGTGGTTACCATTGGAATAACTACAATAACCCTGCTTTATTTATTATTATTATAATTTTTTTTTGTTTGTTTTATTTGTTGTAAAACCGTAGTTAATTTTTGTATGGGTAGATATATTCACTATGTATGTTTTCATAGCACTCAGCTTGCACGTTTGTTTGAAGGACAGCATTGGACAGGATGGGGAATAGTGTGTTTTGTCAGTAAAAAAATAAAAAAATAAAATAATCGACTAATCAAAAAAATAATCGGCCAACTAATCGATTATCAAAATAATCACAAGAACCCGATGGTCACTCTGACAGAGCTCCAGCGTTTCTCTGTGGAGAGAGGAGAACCTTCCAGAAGAACAATCATCTCTGCAGCACTCCACCAATCAGGCCTGTATGGTAGAGTGGCCAGACAGAAGCCGTTCCTCAGTAAAAGGCACATGAAAGCCCGCCTGGAGTTTGCCAAAAGGCACCTGAAGGACCCTCAGACCATGAGAAACAAAATTCTCTGGTCTGATGAAACAAAGATTGAACACTTTGGCCTGAATGGCAAGCATCATGTCTGGAGGAAACCAGGCACTGCTCATCACCTGGCCAATACCATCCCTACAGTGAAGCATGGTGGTGGCAGCATCATGCTGTGGGGATGTTTTTCAGCGGCAGGAACTGGAAGACTAGTCAGGATCGAGGAAAAGATGAATGCAGCAATGTACAGAGACATCCTTGATGAAAACCTGCTCCAGAGCGCTCTGGACCTCAGACTGGGACGCAGGTTCATCTTTCAACAGGACAACGACCCTAAGCACACAGCCAAGATAACAAAGGAGTGGATACGGGACAACTCTGTGAATGTCCTTGAGTGGCCCAGCTAGAGCCCAGACTTAAACCCGATTGAACATCTCTGGAGAAATCTAATAATGGCTGTACACCGACGCTCCCCATCCAACCTGAAGGAGCTTGAGAGGTCCTGCAAAGAAGAATGGGAGAAACTGGCCAAAAATAGGTGTGCCAAGCTTGTAGCATCATACTCAAAAAAGACTTGAGGCTGTAATTGGTGCCAAAGGGGATTCAACAAAGTATTGAGCAAAGGCTGTGAATACTTATGTACATGTGATTTTGTTTTCCGTTTTTTTTATTTTTAATAAATATGCAAAAATTTCAAACAAACTTCTCTCACGTTGTTATTGTTTGTAGAATTTTAAGGAAAATAATGAATTTAATCTATTTTGGAATAAGGCTGTAACATAACAAAATGTGTAAAAAGTGAAGAGCTGTGAATACTTTCCGGATTCACTGTAAATGAAAACAATTGTATGAACTAAATATAGCTTCAAAACATACAAGCAAATGGTCAGTAATAAAAAAGAACAAAGAAACACTACAAGCAATAAAAAAAAGAGTCCGGGCCAAATGTGGTAATTAACCGAACTGTGTGTGTGAAAGCAACTATATTAAGGACTCAAATGTAGGACTGACTTCTGTCGCTGTGTGAACATGACCTGACTTTGGGTAAAGGAATGTTCCTGGTTAAACACATTAGCCCCATTTTGTAAAAATAAACAAAACAGTACAGTACACTGATAGTAATGCACATTACATATATTTAATAGGCTATGTGATACAATCAGTCAAGGTGAAAAGAAGCACGCCTGAACAGCATGCAGAAGAAAATATTATTGCAGACTCCCTAGTCCCTAGTTATTTGTATGGCCATTTTAAAAATACCAGGCTTAAAATAACAAAGGAAGTGCAAGACAGAAAAATCATGATTAAAGGATTTGTTTGGAACAAAAAGAGCAGGAAGTAAGTCAGGGTTGGCAGGGAGCGTAGGATTGGCTAGGTCTCAGATCTGCAGCTGCTGTCTAAAATTCTGACCTTGTATTAGAAACTTTGGTCCTCCATAACAGCGTCCCCTGAGCTAAGTCTTTCATCCTTCACTCCTACATGCGCATTCAGAAAAACACAAGCATGCTCCTCCTCTCTCTCACACACACACACACACACACACACACACACACACACACACACACACACACACACAGACACACTTGTTCTTCTTTAGCAACCACTTTGTCTATTTTACGCTACAGAGACAAGTTTTGTCTAAAAAGGGCCCTCGAGCTTGTGTGGCCTATGGCTTGCGAAGAGAAAAACCAGGGACAGATATAAGGCTTTATTCCATAACGAGGGAAAAAAATACACACTACTCACAGCTACAGCATCATTAAAACCCCAAGTTAAGGCTGACCCGACTATCATCCTTGTTTACAAAATGTGGGCAGAGCGAACAGAATAAACTAATGACTACAGCTAAAAATACACAGATATTATGTTCCCTTTGATACGTTCACATCAATGCTGCAACAGTAGTTGATGTTATGGGAATACCCCTGGGTGGTATCGATTGTCTGAAGCCTGTATAGACATGCCAATTCATTGGTTGATGGCGCGCCTATGTCATCACGCCTTAGATTTAGAAAAGTAAACAAAAGTTTTTTCAAAATACTGAGAGTGACACACAATAATGCTCTCTAACAGAAAAATGCTTTCTAAATAATCTATTTAAAACAAATCCATTATTACAAATCAACTGAATTTGAGAAAAAAAGCATCTAAAGGACTCTCTCAGACTGTGAGAAACATGATTCATTGGTCTGATGAACCTCATCATGTCTGGAGAAAACCAGGCACCGCTCATCACCTGCACAAAATCATCCCAACAGTAAAGCATGGTGGTGGCAGCATCATGCTATGGGGGTGTTTTTCAGCGGCAGGGACTGCCGAACTGCTCAGGGTGGAAGGAAAGCTGAATGCAGCTAAATACAGGGATACCCTTAATGAAAACCTAGTCCGGAACATTCAGAACCTCAGACTGGGCAAAAAGTTCACCTTTCAACAGGACAATGACCATAAGCACACAGCTAAGACCATGCAAGAGTGGCTTGTGGACAAGTCTGTGAATGTCCTTGAGTGACCCAGCCAGAGCCCAGATTGGAACCCAATCGAACATCTCTGGAGAAAACAGAAAATGGCTGTCCAATGTCATTCCCCATCCAAACTGACAGAGCTTAAGAGGATCTGCAGAGAAGAATGTCAGAAAATCCCCAAAAGCAGATGTGCAAAGCTTATAGCATCATACCCAAAAAGTTTTGGGGCTGAGATTCGAGGCTTTTAATACATTTGCAATGTTATCACAAATCTGTTTTTTGCTTTGTCATTATGGTGTATGGAGAGTAGATTGATGTGTGAAAAAAGTAATTTAAAGCAGTTTAGCATAAGGTTGCAACATAAAATGTGAAAAGAGGTATGAATACTTTCGCATGATACTATAGGTCCTATAAGTCTACTAAAAGTCTATGATTAAAGCACTACTTAAAGGGGCCCTATTATGCCGTTTTACGAAGTCTTGGTTTTGTTTTTGGGGTGTACTAGAATATGTTTTCATGCTTGATTGCTCAAAAAACGCATTATTTTTCACATACTTTACATTATTACAGCACCTCTCTCCCAAGTCTGGGTCGAACACGCCAATTTCGATGAAGCCCCTCCTTCTGAAATATGAAATGTGCTGTGATTGCTTAGCTTGTCCAGTGTGTTGTGATTGGTAACGCTTAGCACGTGTTCAGGAAATGTCCCGCCCCTCTATAACTGCGAGTTCTTCTCTAGTGTAAATATTACGGATGGCGTCAATTTCAAACCAATTCAAGCCAGATTCAGACCCTGACAATGTTGAAGAACAAGAGGATCATGCAGAACG
The DNA here is from genome assembly GCA_039654105.1 of Coreius guichenoti. Taxonomy (NCBI): domain Eukaryota; kingdom Metazoa; phylum Chordata; class Actinopteri; order Cypriniformes; family Gobionidae; genus Coreius; species Coreius guichenoti. The sequence goes on along the minus strand of CM077179.1, from coordinate 4,256,705 downwards.
GATTTCATGCACAGATTTTGCAAGCACGGATTTCACAGGACGTTTGAGAGTGGTATGTTTTTTATAATTTTCTTATACATTATAGATACGATGTTATCCACCATTTAATTGTGATATTTTTCGGAAAACTAAAGGAAATACAAACAGTGATCGATCACAAAACCATGGCTAATTTTCTTAAGGAGTGGTGAACCGTAATACAAAAGCAAGGGCTTACAAAAGCTACAGAAAACAAGCTGTTCTCCTTAAAATGTGCAGCGCACAGATAAACGCTGGGGTTTTAATGTTCAGGAACAGTGTTTAAAATAAATTAACCACTTTAAGTTCATCAGCCTTAGGAAGGTCAAACAAATGAGTTTTGGAAATGTTGTGAAATGTTGTGACATAGCGACACTGTCTTCTCTAGCGCAGCTCAACCACGCCTCGTCCCCTTTTTTGCGTCTTCTGTGGGCGGGGATTATTTAAATTAGTAACATTGTGACTTCACAAGATCCAGAAAAATCCTGTAGTAATCCAAACGAGCCGTTCGTTATAGTTCTTGAAAGTGGATTCTTCTAAATAAAATATCTCCCTTTGGAGTGGATTTTGAGCTTTGTAAACTTGCAGATCTTTTTTATGCTCAAACAGCAACACTACACACAAGTTGAAAAAGTGGAAAAGCATACTAGGACCCCTTTAAAGGTCAAAAGTTGCAAACACATTTGCTGCAGAAACATTTGTATAGAGGACGGTATGGAGAGCAGATAGGAAATGCAGCCGGGATTCAAATTCAGGTTGCCCGAGTGCATGTCAGAGTTGTGCCCACAAGGCTATTGGCTTCAACAATTCATTATTAAATTCCTAGTTCTTATTTAAGTGGTAGACAAGGATATACTGTTGCTAAAATTTAGGATTAGGGATTTTAACAAAACTAACCTCAAATGATGCAGCTTGTTGAAGAGAGGTGTGCTATAACTTTTCAAAGTGCTCACTTTTAAGTGACTTACGATCATTTTCCTAGTGATAAAATGGGCAAAAAGTTCTAATAGATTTACAGGAGGGAACCGAGCCATATCAAGAGATCAAGAGACTAGAATGTTTTGACTTGGGCCAGTAGCAGACCACAACACATTGTTGCACAACACAAAAAAGTTTTGAAACGCAAAAGAGGAAACACATGATGAAAACACCACACTACACTATGCATAACAAGAGGATGCTGTACGTGCCAGAAAGAGGGAGGAAAATAGTCATGAAAAACTAAATTATGACTGTTTTTGTTGCAAAAAAAACTGCTATTATGAGTGGACAATAAAACAATGAAAAACTATGAACTATATGAGCCCTTTAAAATTTACTCTACAGTTGCGTCTGTTGCTCTCTCACAATTCATTTAATTTAAATTGCTGGACTAATGGTGAACTAATGAGATCTGAAGGGGGCTTTCTTTTGGTTTAGAGGATGGAAATCAATTCTGGGAAAAAGCTGAATCAATCAGACTGCAGGAGGCAATGGGACGTGGGTTGGGGAAACCCGACTGCTAATAAGAAAGCAGTGAACAGAAGGAGTGAGACGAGCTGCTCCACTAAGACCTCCTATCATTCAATCAGACACGATCGATGGAAAATAAAACCACATGAAAAACTCCCACTGACATCACAGAACAATGTGCACATAGATGGAAAGAGATCAGGAAGATGAATCAGGAGGAATCGAACAGACATATACAGTTTGCCTGACTGAATGTCAGAGGACAGAGAGATTGATAGAGATGAGACAGAGAGAGAGAGAGAGAGAGAGAGAGAGAGAGAGAGAGAGAGAGAGAGAGATCCATGGCCATCCCCCACTCTCACTGAAAATGAATGCATCCTGGACACCAGCAGCTGCATCATGTCTTCTGTCTAGCAGGCAAACATGATGGAGCATGAAAATAAAAGTGTTCCTGTAGCTGCAGAGCATTGTGCTGCATAATATATTTAATTTTCATAAAATGTAATATTATGGGTAACACTTTATAATAACTGCATGCTATGAATTTATCATTTACAGTGGGGAGAACAAGTATTTGATACACTGCCGATTTTGCAGGTTTGCCCACTTACAAAGCATTTAGAGGTCTGTAATTTTTATCATAGGTACACTTCAGCTGTGCGAGACGGAATCTAAAAAAAATCCAGAAAATCACATTGTATGATTTTTAAATAATAAACTTTGCAGAAAAGCATCCCCAAAGAATGATGTTTCCACCTCCATGCTTCACGGTTGTACTCATCCTTCTTCTTCCTCCAAACACAGTGAGTGGAGTTTAGACCAAAAAGCTCTATTTTTGTCTCATCAGACCACATGACCTTCTCCCATTCCTCCTCTGGATCATCCAGATGGTGATTGGCAAATTTACGGGCCTGGACATGCGCTGGCTTGAGCAGGGGGACCTTGCGTGCGCTGCAGGATTTTAATCCATGACGGCGTAGTGTGTTACTAATGATTTTCTTTGAGACTGTGGTCCCAGCTCTCTTCAGGTCATTGACCAGGTCCTGCCGTGTAGTTCTGGGCTGATCCCTCACCTTCCTCATGATCATTGATGCCCCACGAGGTGAGATCTTGCATGGTGCCCCAGACCGAGGGAGATTGACCGTCATCTTGAACTTCTTCCATTTTCTAATAATTGCAGCAACAGTTGTTGCCTTCTCACCAAGCTGCTTGCCTATTGTCCTGTAGCGCATCCAAGCCTTGTGCAGGTCTACAATTTTATCCCTGATGTCCTTACACAGCTCTCTGGTCTTGGCCATTGTGGAGAGGTTGGAGTCTGTTTGATTGAGTGTGTGGACAGGTGTCTTTTATACAGGTAACGAGTTCAAACAGGTGCAGTTAATACAGGTAATGAGTGGAGAACAGGAGGGCTTCTTAAAGAAAAACTAACAGGTCTGTGAGAGCCGGAATTCTTACTGGTTGGTAGGTGATCAAATACTTATGTCATGCAATAAAACGCAAATTATTTAAAAATCATACAATGTGATTTTCTGGATTTTTGTTTTAGATTCCGTCTCTCACAGTTGAAGTGTACCTATGATAAAAATTACAGACTTCGACATGCTTTGTAAGTGGGCAAACCTGCAAAATCGGCAGTGTATCAAATACTTGTTCTCCCCAATGTATAAAGCATTAATAGACATTAATAAGCATGACATGTTCGGTGAGCTGCATTTACATGCGGGATTGAAATGGTAGCAAGCAAACAAATCTCTAGTGTTAATTTTTATCATGGCTTTTCTTGAAAAGAAAATTGGGGGAAAAACGAAGACAATGTGTGAAGAGCAAGTTGTGGTTTGTTGTTGTCACACTAATTGTGTCATCAGGTTCTGTGCTGCTAACAGGTAGGGTTAAGTCCAAAGTATACTTCGTTTTTTAACGTGTACGCAAGCGTACGAGCACAGTCGAATGCACAGCCTTGCAAAGTATACATCTTTTGACCCGTAAGCGTACACAGGCGGATCAAGGGATACAGCGTTCGACGTATGCGCAGTTTTGAGCAATCTCTCGCCACGAGTTACAACCCATGTGAATGCAGCAAGAAAATGTAATGCGCATGTGCGTTTACAAAAATCCGGCATTGCACGTACAGTATGCGCATACTCTTCTGATGATGAAATTCACGTCACACGCACTGTACGCTGACCCTTGCGTACGTGTAAAAAGTGAAGTATACTTTGGCCTATAGGAGTAGGTGTAGGGGTTGGCTTTAGGAAAAGGGACAAGTAATGTCCCAATAAGGCAGCATTCCTTTATGATTTTAATGTACAGTTGCAAGAATAAGTATGTGAACTTGCAGAATCTGTGAAAATGTAAATAATTTTTTAACAAAATAAGAGAGATCATACAAAAACATACAGTCACTGCTGAAAAGGGTTCAAACATGCAAAAGATGCTGGTAAATTGAAGAATTTTTGGGAGCTGGAGGATTTTTCTGAAGAACGTTGGGCAGTTTAACTATTTAAACTACTTTCAGCTATTTTTGTGTCTTGTGGACTATATGTAAACATCTTTTATGTAAAATATCTTATTCAGGACAGTACTAAATAAAAAATAACAAGAATTTTGTATGATCTTATTTTGTTAAAATTATTCACAGATTCTGCAAGGGGTTCACAAACTTTTTATATCACATATATAATCATATACACTGAACATGTTGTTATTATTGCATACTGTTTTATAATATACTATGGTGTGAATAGTTTGTCACTATTTGCACCAAGTATAAATTGCATGTAACAACTATTTACACTGCTATTCAAATACTTGGTTACACTTTATTTTAAGGTGTCCGTGTTACAGTGTAATTATGCATTTAAGTACTGTGCAATAATAATTAACTACAAGTACTTACTAGTGTTAGGGTTAGGATTGAGGCTTGGTTTAGGGGTTAGTTGCAAGTAATTATGCATAATTTATAGTTATTACTACAGTAACTACATGTAACATATGTAACAAGGACACTGTAAAATAATGTGTTACCAAATACTGCTATTTTCACAGTGCAAAAAGCCTGTGAAATTAAAATACTGTTAAATTCTAGAGGTAGGCAAGGGTCCTGAGATATTTTTCAGCCTCATTCTCACCCAGCTTAAAAACAAAGGTAAAACAAGGTCAAACATGCTTCTAACGTCAAACACATACTCAAGACCTGGAAATATTCAACACTCTCTTTGCAATTTCTTTCAAATTGTCATTCAAACATTCAGTATGTGCTGCTCAGAATCCTACTCACGTGGGTTTCTCATTAGTGATGAGCACTTTGACCTTATTGAGGGCTTTTTTGGCACCGGTGGGTTGAGCCGCAGCAGGTTTGCTGTGGGCGGGACTGGAATGAGGACTGGCAATATAAACCTTCTTGCCTCCACTGCCCGGCGGTTTAGAGTGTGAGAAATCTGTGATGAACACTATACCCTCACTGGTCAGCACTATGACACAGACAGGAAGAAATAAATGGCAGAAGTTAGAGAAACAGTTTAGCAAATGGGTATGGGTTATCTCTATAGTAATCATCCTTGGTGGGAACAGGCCTTAATGAATTTTATTCAGGATGTACAATACCAAACACAGATACTGCAACCAATATTTTAGCAATGTTGAAAGGTTCAGTAAAGTACAGATAGACTAATGATTTTTAAAGTTATTCCAATCAGAATCCATTGTATTGAGTGAGAAATAACAATAGAATTAATTAGTGAGACAGACAGATTTGTGAGCAAATTTAATTCACTTTCCTCGAATGTCATCCCCCTCATATAATATTGTGACGTCATTAATTGTTTATGTTTGATTTTGTTTTCCATTACAACAAAGTGTCCAAGCTGTGTGAATCAGTTTGAATAAACAAAGAGAAAGAACAAACAGTTCGCAATTCGAACATCACTAATAACTGTCTACGCATCTGCATCTGTGCATCACCAATTACTATTATAAATGTGAAAGAATACACACATGCCAGATTGGAGGGCTCAAAGGGGTCAAAGGAGAAAGACAGGATGTTCTCAGCATAGCTCTTCTTCCACAGCTTGGTGCCAGTGTCTCCGTTCCACAGAACAATATAGTTGGGAGGATGGACAGCCAGAAGAAGATCGCGTGAAGCATCCTGAGCCCACAGCCAGTCCATATCTGATGCAAGATTCACAAGTGAGGAGAGATTTGCATTCATTCATTCGTTTTCTGGAAGTTTGAGAGATTTATTGGAGTGAATCTCAAAAAGCATTTCAAGGGCATGTCAGGGTCAAAATAAACAAAGAAATTATATGATGCTTACAAATTTGGTCCTAATTCTCATCATGGCAATGCAAAACTGCTAAGAATACATTAAGGTAGTTTTGCTGCACCACCTTTAACATATTACTTATGCAAAAATGCACTGCCCGACCAAAAAAAAAAAAGTCACTGTTTGGATTTAAATTGGCAAATGCTTAAGAGTCAATGACTGGATCATTATTGCAGTGATTTTTATGTTTCTAGCATGTTATATGTTTGGCAACAGTTCTTCTATCCTGAATTGATGGGGTGTGTAGCTTTTCATTTCTTAAACAACCATGTAGGAAGACACATTATGGCCATATTCCAGCATGACAATGTCAAGATTCATCAGCTCAAACTGAGAAAGAATGGTTGGGAGGGAGCATTGAAAGTCTTTGGGATGTGCTGGAGGAGACTTTACAGAGTGCTTGACTCTTGCATTGTCAATACAAGATCTTGACCAAAATTTAATGCACCTCTTGATGGAAATAACATCGCATTTATTTTCATCAAGAGGTGCATTAATTTTTGGTCAAGATCATGTATTGACAATGCAAGAGTCAAGCACTCTGTAAAGTCTCCTCCAGCACATCCCAAAGACTTTCAATGAATTTAAGGTCTGGACTCAGAGGTGAAAATGATTCTTCATGCTCCCTCCTAACTATTCTTTCTCAGTTTGAGCTGATGAATCTTGACATTGTCATCCTGGAATATGGCTATGATGTGTCTTCCTACATGGTTGTTTAAGAAACGAAACGCTACACACTCCATCAATTAGGGTTGGAAGAACTGTTGCCAAACATATAACATGCTAGAAACACAAAAATCACTGCAATAATGATCCAATCATTGACTCTTAAGCATTTGCCGATTTAAATCCAAACAGCGACTTTTTTTTTGGCCGGGCAGTGCATAATTGTATTAGAGTAATTTTTGATGTAATTACAATAATAAGCATTTAATGAAAAATCGCAATGAGAATGTGAATCATGGCTATTAAATATAAAATTAATTATGGTGATGAGAATTTGGGTTGAACGTGCTTAATTCTTAATTAAAATAATGTCACAATGCAAAACATCTAAATGGATGGTAATAAGAATCAGAAAAGTATGTAAATAAATAAGTAAATAGGGAAAAGTAAGTGTTTTAAAAAAACTGTCTTGTGTGTGTAACTACTTTCTTCCACCAAAGATTTAAAACTGCCATTGATAGTTAAACAGACGTATACATTTGATAGATAAATTTATTTAAAAGTCCATACACAGATGAAGATCATGATATAAATTCACTAATTTTGACTGGTAATCTATAGAAATATAAACCAATGTAATAAAATCATATATAATATGATTAATATATACTATATGGACAAATGTATTGGGACACCTGACCAACAGGGACTTTAATTACATCGATAGAATTCTAGCTACAGCTTGCGCTCTTCTGGGAAGGCTTTCCACAAGGTTTTGTAGTGTTTCTGTGGGAATTTTTGCCCATTCATCCAGTAGAGCACCAAACTTTACAGTTGGCACAATGCAGTCAAGCAAGTTATGTGTTACTGGCACCCGCCAAACCCAGACTGTCAAACAGAGAAGTGTGATTTGTCACTCCACTGAACACGTTTCCCCTGTTTCAGTGTCTAGGGGCGGCGTGCTTTACACCACTCCATCAGACACCTGGCATTGTACTCGGTGATGTGAGGCTTGCATGCAGCTGCTCGGCCATAGAAACCCACTCCGTGAAGCTCCCGCCTCACAGCTTTTCTGCTGATATTAATGCCAGTGGAAGTTTGGAACTCTTCAGCTGTGGAATCAGCAGAGCGTTGGCGATTTTTACGCACCATGCGCCTCAGCACTCAGTGACCAGCTCGCTCTGTGACTTTACGTGGTCTTCCGCTGCTGTTCCTAAACGCTTCCCCTTTCCAGTAATACCACTTACAGTTGACCGTGGAATATCTAGCAGGGATGAAATTTCATGAACCGACTTATTGCAAAGGTGGCATCCTATCACAGTATCACACTTGAACTCACTGAGCTCTTCAGAACGACCCATTTTTGTCACAAATGTTTGTAAATGCAGATTGCATGGCTAGGTGCTTGATTTTATACACTGTGGCAATGAAAGAAACAATCCCAATACTTTTGTCCATATAGTGTATATTAAATACAAACCCGATTTCAAAAAAGTTGGGACACTGTACAAATTGTGAATAAAAACAGAATGCAATGATGTGGAAGTTTCAAATTTCAATATTTTATTCAGAATACAGCATAGATGACATATCAAATGTTTAAACTGAGAAAATGTATCATTTTAAGGGAAAAATAAGTTGATTTTAAATTTCATGGCATCAACACATCTCAAAAAAGTTGGGACAAGGCCATGTTTACCACTGTGTGGCATCCCCTCTTCTTTTTATAACAGTCTGCAAACGTCTGTGGACTGAGGAGACAAGTTGCTCAAGTTTAGGAATAGGAATGTTGTCCCATTCTTGTCTAATACAGGCTTCTAGTTGCTCAACTGTCTTAGGTCTTCTTTGTCGCATCTTCCTCTTTATGATGCGCCAAATGTTTTCTATGGGTGAAAGATCTGGACTGCAGGCTGGCCATTTCAGTACCCGGATCCTTCTTCTACGCAGCCATGATGTTGTAATTGATGCAGTATGTGGTCTGGCATTGTCATGTTGGAAAATGCAAGGTCTTCCCTGAAAGAGACGACGTCTGGATGGGAGCATATGTTGTTCTAGAACTTGGATATACCTTTCAGCATCGATGGTGCCTTTCCAGATGTGTAAGCTGCCCATGCCACACGCACTCATGCAACCCCATACCATCAGAGATGCAGGCTTCTGAACTGAGCGCTGATAACAACTTGGGTTGTCCTTGTCCTCTTTAGTCCGGATGACATGGCGTCCCAGTTTTCTAAAAAGAACTTCAAATTTTGATTCGTCTGACCACAGAACAGTTTTCCACTTTGCCACAGTCCATTTTAAATGAGCCTTGCGAAAACGCCTGCGCTTCTGGATCATGTTTAGATATGGCTTCTTTTTTGCCCTATAGAGTTTTAGCCGGCAACGGCGAATGGCACGGTGAATTGTGTTCACCGACAATGTTTTCTGGAAGTATTCCTGAGCCCATGTTGTGATTTCCATTACAGTAGCATTCCTGTATGTGATGCAGTGCCGTCTAAGGGCCCGAAGATCACGGGCATCCAGTATGGTTTTCCGGCCTTGACCCTTACGCACAGAGATTGTTCCAGATTCTCTGAATCTTTGGATGATATTATGCACTGTAGATGATGATAACTTCAAACTCTTTGCAATTTTTCTCTGAGAAACTCCTTTCTGATATTACTCCACTATTTTTCGCCGCAGCATTGGGGGAATTGGTGATCCTCTGCCCATCTTGACTTCTGAGAGACACTGCCACTCTGAGAGGCTCTTTTTATACCCAATCATGTTGCCAATTGACCTAATAAGTTGCAAATTGGTCCTCCAGCTGTTCCTTATATGTACATTTAACTTTTCCGGCCTCTTATTGCTACCTGTCCCAACTTTTTTGGAATGTGTAGCTCTCATGAAATCCAAAATGAGCCAATATTTGGCATGACATTTCAAAATGTCTCACTTTCAACATTTGATATGTTATCTATATTCTATTGTGAATAAAATATAAGTTTATGAGATTTGTAAATTATTGCATTCCTTTTTTATTCACAATTTGTACAGTGTCCCAACTTTTTTGAAATCGGGTTTGTATTTCATACATCATCTGTTTTTCCCCATTTCTTGGTTAACCAGCGAAGAGATGGTTTATTTTAAGATGAGCTTATTAAAAAGGGTTCTTACCCTGAATAGGTTTAGTGTGTTCCTGGATCTCACAGTGTGCCATACCACTCACCACATCCCAGACAATGATCTTCCCTGCCGCATCCGCAGATGCCAGGCGCAGAGAGTAGGGCGAGCTGAGACTGTGGTGGTAGTTTTCTCTGGACCATTTTACCTAATGCAGTAAAAACAGGACACAACAACAAAACTAAGTTTTTCCATTTGTACATTCTGATGTGATTGCGGTGGTTGTATACATGTTGCTAAGCATTTGGTCCAGTCAAAAGAGCCCACACCTAAAGCCGCCTTGCTACTATCTCCGACAAGTGACAGACCAGAAGTCATTCATTTTAAATGTAGAGTAGTATGCAATAACCAAAACAAGCAAGTATAACCCTCCTAATTTTTATTTTTATGTAAACATTACTGAACTAACCAAACTGAACTAGGACCAAAAATATATATTTTGCATAAGTGGCGCGCGAATCACCGTGTACACTCCAAAAGTGTGATAAGATTTGCGCGAGCCGTTTTATCGCGACGTTGATGATAAAACACATTTGCGACATTTGAATTCTGTTGAAAATCTACTACTCTTAAACACTACTGAGAAAGTCAAACATGATCTACAACAGCCACATAAACTATAAAGACTGACGAGAAGAGGAGAAAACATCATATAGCACCAACATAAATTAGAAAGCTTACTCACGACCACTCTTAGTTATCACGTTTTATTCTAGCAACGGTTATCATGGTAAATTCTGACTAACCTGTTGTAGAATTTCTAATAGATAAAAGATTTTTCACTAGGCCTATAGATTTATATTACAGCTGTGGCATGTAGTAGCTACTGTTTCTAAATATATGTAGGCTGCTATTTTTCATAAATACTATAGAAAAAAATTAATTGGACTAAGCATGGTAATGAGGAGCCATCAATGGTCTTACCTGTAATTATAGCCTTAAATGCTACATTTGAACAATTACAAGAACTGTGTTACTTTTTCATAAGGGCAAGTACAATCAAGAGCTTTAAAGTCTGATGTTCTTGAATTATTGACCAAACAAGTTTTACATTTTACACATGGTTTTTCCCCATGTGTAAAATGCGTTCTAACGTTAACTGATATGAAAAACCACTGCGCTTCACTCTGAAACCCGCAGCGCATATTAATAAACTTAACACCAATCAAGCTCTAAGGAGGAGTAAAAATCAGCGTTTCCAAGTATATGAAACGCTGTCAATCACAAGTTGGCCAGTAACATTTTTATGAATTCTAACAATGCAATATTGTGAGAACATGAAAGTGAATAAACGTGAACGACGCTCGGGACAGATGACAGGCCAGCATTGCATTGTCATGAAAGTTTCAATCTATTTAAATAATTAAGTGCAAGAAGACGGGAAAGGGAATTCAATTCATTACTGAATACTGAATTGAGCTCTCTTTCAGGTCTTCTTGTGATTGAATGGACAAATTCACTCGATGAATTCTCGATGAATATCCTAGTAAACATAGTCGGTTATGTCTTTAGTGAACGTAAACAGCGGAGAAAGAAAATGCATGTGTATTAGTATATTGGATCCGTGCATTCGTTCTTAAAGTGACAGCAGCCTAATATACTTGAGGGTAAGTAAATGATGACAACATTTTCATTTTTGGGTAAACTATCCCTTTAATGACATAGGCAGCAGCAGGTATATTAGGCTGCTGTCACTTTAAATCTATATGAATTTATTTATTCTGCTGAAAACAAAAGAAGATATTTTGAAGAATGTCCAAACAGTTCAATGTAATACTGGAATACTAAGGAATTCAATGGGGCCCATCAACTGTTTGGTTACCCTCAAATGTCATAACTGCCTGTTTGATGGCCGGTAATTTTCTTAAGTCACCGCCCATTGGCATGTGTGGCAAAAAGTTAGTATTCAGGGCCCTGAAAAAAAAGTTTTAGGCCCTGAATACACTATTTAATTGAATTGCAGACTTTGTGATTTCACACAATAGCACTATGCTATATTATGATTTTTAAATGGTTTAAATGTATCGTGAAGCCTTATAAAACTGTCTAATAATGCGGATTCTTATCCTTGGAATGCACCACATCCAGTATTTTGCCAGTTAATCGACACGGGTAAATTGCAATCAAGGATTTTTTTTCAATCGAGTACTTGAATTTAATTAAGGAATCGTGACAGCCCTAGACAGGACAATGAAATCCCTAGGGACTGGATGAAGTGACAACCAATAAAACGCAAGTGGTAAAGACCAACACATCAGAGTAAATGTAGTATATCAATGTTGCTTCACGTATTACACATTTATGAATTTATCCACCTTATTTTGAAGTTTTGCACATTCACAGAAAATATTTTACATCCACGTTGCAAAATTAAGTGGATAGGCCTGCATTTTTGCAGCTATGGTGGTGGTCACACGGCCTAAAAGATTAAAGCACACAGTGGGGATGGAAAACAAAGTCTGAGAGCAGGGCTCCCTACTGCTGGTAAATGCAGGCTTCTTTGCAGGCTATAACTCAGGAGCCAAGCAGCCAGCGGCCACACGGACCAGCTTAAATAAACTACAGCTACTCAGTCAGCACCACAACACTAAAACATGCAGTAAAGTGACCACCCTGCTGCTGTCTGCAATGGCCAGAATTATTTCAGTATGCGCAAAACTGATAACAATCAAATTATCATTGAGCTTTGTTTATGTTGAATTATGACTAAATTAATTTGAGTGTTTTTTGTATAATGGAGTCAGCTGTGCCATCCGATCCCAAAATTCAGTTCCCTTTCATGGCATATTGTGCTTGAATGGTCAAATACACACACAAATACATCAAAATGGCCATTGTGTGGAGTATTCACGTGAATACAGTGGGTTATGTTTTGAATCAATATTATTTTCTTCCCTATTGTGACTATTTTTTCCCTATCCAGAACCAGGGGGAAAAAAGTTTTGTGAATTTAGTATTTTTGTGTCATTACACATGCTAGACAATAGACATGCATAGGCAAAAACAATGGGATTTTGTTTTGTTTTTTAAATCACCAATCAATTTTTAGGTTTCAGGATTTTTTTTATACCAAACTTTGTATAAAGATGATTCTCAACTATGTTATGAAAGCTATAACAGAATGATTTGATATAATTTTGCTTTATGCAATATGTGTGTAAAATGGCCATAAGCGGGTTTTCCCATTTCCCAATATATACATTGTATCTAATTTGCATAATAATCTGTTTTTGGGGCAACATGTAATGAAAAAAGAAGTGTAATAATGGGAGTAGTAATTGGCAACATTTTCATAATAATATCTAATATTTCATAGGAACATTGATATGTAATTTATTTCCCTATTCACTTTTGTCTTCCAGAATGCCTGATAAACATGATTTAAGTCCTGGTGTCTCTACTGTGGTAATGTATGAAATCAATGGGTCTCATTCACCAAGCATGCGCACGCACAAATTTGTGCATGAAATGTGCATACGAACGATTTTAAGAACAAAATCACAATTCACCAAAGATTTCGTAATAATTTTTTTCTCGAAATATACGAAAATATAGAAACAACTGAAACCACACGTACGCAAAAAGACAATTTAACACGTACAATTTAATTTCATCTTAAATACATTCGATCATATACAGTTAAAGAGTAAGAAAAGCTGTGTTATAGCTTCAGCTGCGAGGTTTCTCTGAATAACGCAGATAAATGAGTGAAATGGCTTCTCAAGGAACAAAAAAAAAAACGTGTGTCGATATATTAGATCTGTGCATTAAGTCTTAAAGTGACAGCAGTCTTCAGTGCATGAAGGCCCTATGTAAAGGCCCTAATATACTTCAAGCAAAACTGAAGAACAAACTGGTGTGACGTCATTTCTAACTAAATCAGACCAAAACGACGTTTTTTGGAGTTCGTTTCAGGAGTTCAAAACAGCTTGCCAAAGCAAACTTTCCAGGAAATGCTTGCTCTGACTGGTAAACACCTTTGAACTACCATTGGTCCATGGTGATTATGTAATAGTGGGTGTGAGGCTCCACCTTCTTTGATGTGGAAATATCTGATTAATTTCTTCGGTTTAGTTCGTCAAGGTCAGACTCGAGTAAAAACATGAACACAATGGAGACCCGCTTTATAGCAGAAATTGAAATTGTAATTCTAATTGAAAGCAATACTGAAACCGTTTTTCTGTGTTTAGTACTATAAAGCTGCTTGCTTTCAAGAAATCTGTTTTATAAAGTGCTATAAATGTAATGTGACTGGAGTGCTGAATTGCAGAGCTTGTGTAAACTCTTTATGGCACAGCAGACCTCCCTGGTTAAGTAAGGCAAATCTCCAGAGACACAAAAAAGATAGGGGTCTAGCTCTGCTTAATTTTTTGGTTTATTACTGGGTGGCAAATATTAGCAAAATTCACAGTTGGCATAATTCTCCCCATATTGATCGGTGTAGGGTAGAAGCACAGTCATAATTAGTCATCCCTCAAATTACACTACAAATTCCTCTCTGAGGATTTGGAGGCAATTTAAATAACATTTTATACTTGCTGCTGCTTCTCTCTATGGTCCTGTTTGCAATAATAGTTTGTGCCCTCACAGTTTTTGTTCTATGAAAAAACAGAGGACTTTCATGTTTTTCTGATCTATTCATTGATGGGGTTTTTGCATCTTTTTCTGACCTTGCAGAGAAATGTAACATACCAAGGTCTAATTTACCATGCGCATAATTTTGTTCATCCAGATTTGTCTGAACCTTCTCTATATGAGAACACAGAAACATGGCTCTATAACTATTTTATACAACTTAATTCTTCCTTCTGTTTTGCCATCTACCTCTTGGACAGAACTGGACGTAGTTTGGATCAGGAATGAACTCATTTTACAAATGTCAAACAAGTTATTTCTGGGTACAGATGTCACTAAGAATGTGCTAATGTTCTTGCCTTTGCCTCACCGAATTCCTCTAAATCTCCGCCCAAGTTCTCATGGTTAAATGATCTGATGTCTTTTCTATATACCAATCCATTTTATAAAGTTTGGGATGCCCTACTCAGTTTTGTCAAGATTACACCACCTGAATGTATAGTTAATGTATTAATATTATTGTACCCTTTGTATATTTCCATAAAAAATAATCATATGCTTTCTTAACTGATGTTTTCTCACCGCTGTCATTTTTGTTGTGCGTTTATTTTGTTATTGAGAGGAAAGCGTGAAGCACATATTTACATTAAACTAAATGGGGGGGGTGTTCGCTAACAGTATATCGCTGAAAAAATATAGAAAATAAAAAATAGACCCGGGTGGTTTACTGTTTCTGGTTAGAATCCAAAGTGCAGATCTGTGCACACTCTAACAGCTAATATTGCCCACAACCCATTGCGTGTCGGACGAGGATTCGATTAGAACTACAAACACGAATAGAAGTGTTTAAAAAAAAATACAAAAAGAATGGTTTAGATGAAGGTTTGAGTGATTTATAATCAGTATATAATCTTACGAATAAAATATGTATTCAATGTTATCCACATTATATTTCATCTGCAACAGCCTTGTGTTCATTGTGAACTTTTTTATAAAGATATTTTTGGTCATTCATTTTTGCATCATTATGCAAACACATGAGGAGAGTCTCTACTGGCAGATCAAAGTGCTACTACATTTCTCTCTGAAACAGAAGGAAATTGAAATAAAATGAATGTGGCAGAATTTATCTGTGACAAGATGATTGACAGGGCAGTTTAAATGGTGACAGGATGCATGTAATTAAGCGACAGAGCGATCCGTTAAAGACGCAATTATGACGAAGTAGTTTGTCCCGAAGCTTCAAAAGTATGTACTTATATTCACAAAAACAGTACATACTTATAGGGCATAGTATATGTAGACAAATTGGGATGCAGAAACTCTTGACTCAGCTCTTGACTGAAGAATTTTCTATCTTTGATAAGAATCAAATTATATTTAATTCATACAGTGAAAACTAAGCAGTCTTTTATTTATTATTTTAGTGTTTTAAGTTATTATTTACTACATGACATGTTAAATAGTCAAGTCAAGTCACCTTCATTTATACAGCGCTTTTTACAATACAGATTGTTCCAAAGCAGCTTTACAGTGATAATAGGAAATTAATGCAACAAAAATAGTTGTGGCTGTACAGCAGTTCTAGAAGAAAGTCATTGTCCAACTTAAGTAAGTTTTTGATTGATTCATTTCTGTAATAAAAATCATTAGTTATTAACTTACACAACACAGAAAACTTTTTAATGCGTTCCGGCCGCTCATCTACACGACAAAGGTGCCTTGGTGGGCAGAGAACGTGAACTTTAAAATAGGTTTCAAAGTGCAAGTATGTTAACCTACAGTACTTGAAAAGTTTAATTTATTTTAATTAATTTCTATCTTTGTTCTATTGTATTTGTCCTGTTGTTTGTAATTTGCTTACTTACTATTTTTAATAACAAAAATAAAATAACAAAAATGACTCTCCTTACTGTCAAATAAAATGTATCATATCATGAAATAAGATTTCGGTCATATCACCCACATCTAATTCCCTCCTATTCCCAGGTCTGTAACCATGGGAACCCTGTTTTTTTGAGAGTGTAGGGAAACCAACTTGATTATGTCACTTGCTATAGACAGTAAAGGCTGTAGAGAGCCTTTTGCTGTGATTCTTGTTACCATGGTTAACAGCAACTTCTCTGATGGTGAATATTCCGTCGGAATTTCAGCAAACTAACCAGGGAAAGCACACGTCTACTATTCAGCCTTCTGTTTTGGTCAACTGAACAATGTGTGACAGTGTGTGACAAATAGAAGAACAAATAAAACCCACCTTGACCACATTGGCTTTGTGTCTCTCCAGGACCTGAATGGTCTGAGCCGTATTTGGGTCAATGATGAGGATACTAGAGTGACAGCCTTGAGCGATCAGACCCTGCCATCCCCTGAGCAAAGAGAGAGAAAGAAAATGAAAACAATACCAGGGTGAATCTAACAATGTAAAAGGTGAATGATACAAAATATAATAAAAGCCTATATTTTATATCATGTTTTTTTTTTCCACATTGCAGACATGAATGGGAAATTAGAAATCACTTACAATACAAAAAATTGAAAGTCCTATAAATCATTCTGATTTTCTTTAAACAAAATTCCCTTGATTTTCCAGTAGGTTGAAATATGACCCAGACACATTCTTGACATGTTTCAGATTCACCCAATTTAAAATTATTTTAATCAAATAACAACAAATATCCATCAAGAAATATATACACCGATCAGGCATAACATTATGATATTGTGCTGGTCCCCCTTTTGCTGCCAAAACAGCCCTGACCCGTCGAGGCATGGACTCCACTAGACCCCTGAAGGTGTGCTGTGGTATCTGGCACCAAGATGTTAGCAGTAGATCCTTTAAGTCCTGTAAGTTGAGAGGTGGGGCCTCCATGGATCTGACTTGTTTGTTCAGCACATCCCACAGATGCTCGATTGGATTGAGATCTGGGGAATTTGGAGGCCAAGTCAACATCTCAAACTCGTTGTTGTGCTCCTCAAACCATTCCTGAACCATTTTTGCTTTGTGGCAGGGCACATTATCCTGCTGAAAGAGGCCACAGCCACCAAGGAATACCGTTTCCATGAAAAGGTGTACATGGTCTGCAACAATGCTTAGGTAGGTGGTACGTGTCAAAGTAACATCCACATGGATGGCAGGACCCAAGGTTTCCCAGCAGAACATTGCCCAAAGCATCACACTGCCTCCGCCGGCTTGCCTTCTTCCCATAGTGCATCCTGGTGCCATGTGTTCCCCAGGTAAGTGACACACACGCGCATATATATATATTAGGGCTGGGTATTATTGACACTTTTTTTGGGTATTATTATTGGGTAATTCGATTCGATTTCGATTCTGATTCGATTCGATTCAATTTTGATTATTTTGGATATATATCAGGTACAATACATAGCAAATTTTCTCAAGGAAAACAAATTAATGCTCTTAATGCTGTAAACTATGGGAGTCAGTTGGTACTACATTAGCCTACTATAATGTTGAAGGTGTATACAAACACTTAAATTACACTTACTTTTTTTATAATAATAAAGTTATATGAAATATAAACACTTAAATGGTGGCTGTCATAAAAACTTGCCAGATTTATTCAAACATGCATTGAATATTGAAGAACATTAAAAATTAAAGCTGCAAGCAGCGATGAAAGGGCCCTCGCACCCGGGAGCACCGCCACCCAATGGCCTCAGGAAAAGCGAATAGTGGGCGACTTGCATTTAAGTGGGTAAATATAGGAGAAATATGGCAAAGTCACTTCAATGTGCCACACTTCCTGCTGCCAGCAGGTGGCGCTTTGACTATAACCGAATATTGGCATGTAGATGTCTTCAGGCCTGGACTATTATCAAACATGTGAAGTTTGGGGCAGATCGGACACTGTCTGCCTGAGTTACAACAACTTCCTGTTTTGTGGTGTAAATTGCATACATTAGCACTTAGCCAAGTTTTGCTTGATTTAATGTGTTTCTAGCATGTTTGGGACTTGATGGCATATTTAAATGTGTTTCTGGGAGGGAATTACAGTGTAAAGCATTCCATTTCCTGTTGCCAGCAGGTGGCGCTATGACTAACTAATATTGGCATGTAGATGTCTTCAGGCCAGGACTCTTATCAAACATGCGAAGTTTGGGGCGTATCGGACATTGTATGCCTGACTTACAACAGCTTCCTGTGTCATGGCGAAACATCGAACTTTGACAGGCCGCCACGGACACGCCCTTCAGCGAAAACTCAAGATCTTCACAATTTAACATCACCAAGGCCTTAAGATTAGACTGACCAAATATGATGTTGTTCTGGTTAAATCTCAATGAGGATACTCATCACAGTGTAAAACATGGTCTTTCCTGTTGCCCACAGGTGGCGCTATGCCTGTAACTGAATATTGGCGTGTAGATGTCTTCGGGCCAGGACTCTAATAATACATGTGACGTTTGGGGCAGATCGGAAATTGTATGTCCGAGTTACAACAACTTCCTGTTTCATGGCGAAACATCGAAATTTGTCAGGTCACCACGGACACGCCCTTCGGGGAAAACTCAAGATCTTCACAACTTAACATCACAAAGGCCTTTAGATTAGACTGTGCAAATATGATGTTGATCTGATTAAATCTCTAGGAGGAGTTCGTTAAAGTACAGCGTCTGGAAATGGCAAAATTTGCAACAATTTTGCAAAGATAATTCAAAATATCTCACTTCCTGTTGGTTTTCAGATTTCATACCAGGAGACTTTTTTATAGGTATTGGGCTGTTACATGTGTGTACCGAATTTCATACCTGTACGTGAAACGTAGCGGGAGGGGCACTTCGTTGAAATGTTGTAGGTGGCGCTATCGAGCAATTTTGCCATGCCTAATTCTGAAACTCATATGTAGATGTCTTCAGGCCAGGACTATTATCAAACATATGAAGTTTGGGGCAGATCGGACATTGTATACCTGACTTACAACAGCTTCCTGTGTCATGGCGAAACATCAGATTTTGTCAGGCCGCCACGGACACGCCCTTCAGCAAAAAACTCAAGATCTTCACAATTTAACGTTGCAAAGGCCTTTAGATTAGACTGACCAAATATGATGTTGATCTGGTTAAATCACTATGAGGAGTTAATCACAGTGTAAAACATGCCATTTCCTGTTGCCCACAGGTGGCGCTATGACTGTAACTGAATATTGGCATGTAGATGTCTTCGGGCCAGGACTCTAATAATACATGTGAAGTTTGGGGCAAATCGGACATTGCATGACCGAGTTACAACAACTTCCTGTTTTATGGCGAAACATCGAACTTTGTCAGGCGCCACGGACACGCCCTTCAGGGAAAACTCAAGATCTTCACAATTTAATGTCACAAAGGCCTTTAGATTAGACTGTGCAAATATGATGTTGATCTGATTAAATCTCTAGGAGTTCGTTAAAGTACAACGTCTGGAAATGGCAAAATTTGCAACAATTTTGCAAAGAAAATTAAAAATATCTCACTTCCTGTTGGTTTTCAGATTTCGTACCAGGAGACTTTTTTGTAGGTATTGGGCTGTTACATTGAATTTCACACCTGTACGTGAAACGTAGCGGGAGGGGCACTTCGTTGAAATGTTGTAGGTGGCGCTATCGAGCCATTTTGCCACGCCTAATTCTGAAACCCATATCAGACGTAAATTTTCACCACTTTTCACGCGTGTGCAAAGTTTCATGAGTTTTCGAGCATGTTTAGGCCATCAAAAATGCGATGGGAGAAGAATAATAATAGGCTGAGCAATTCCAATTGGGTCCTCACACCATCGGTGCTCGGGCACTAATTATAATGAATATGTAATATGGTGCATATATTTATCAAAATGCTCCTCTCTGGAGTTCATTTTTCTAGCTGACTAACGGGTTTATGGACACTGGATATGGTTTTTCTGAGGTAAATGTGACGTTACGTGACATTGTTTCCAAGCTGTTTTACTGACTTTCCGCGGTTGAAACACTGATTGAGCAATTACATGTGACATAATATGGATTTCGGTAAGCTGTACTGTATCTTTTAACACACTTTCAGATGCTCATTCATGTTTATTTCGCACTGTAATTGATATTTAAGGCGGAAAAAAAGATCAGTTCATGTGCCGCTTCTCTTGAGCTGAGCTGCGCCAGAGCAATCTCACGCCACAGCGGCAAAACGGTATTTATGTTTTTGCATTTCATATTAAAATGGACGTAATTTGAAATCTGAAACTTTGTTTCATATCCATAGAAACAAAGCACAAAGATTATTGCGATTTATTGGATGGAAGGCGCGCTACAATGTCCCGTTCATTCATCAACTGAAAACAGGATGACTAATCGAATCTTGGGATTTAAAAATCCATATCAGTTGGTAAAAATGTGAATCGATTAAAATCGAGAAATATATATATATATATATATATAAACCCGATTCCAAAAGACACTGTACAAATTGTGAATAAGAAAGGAATGCAATAATTTACAAATCTCATAAACTTATATTTTATTCACAATAGAATATAGATAACATATCAAATGTTGAAAGTGAGACATTTTGAAATGTCATGCCAAATATTGGCTCATTTTGGATTTCATGAGAGCTACACATTCCAAAAAAGTTGGGACAGGTAGCAATAAGAGGCCGGAAAAGTTAAATGTACATATAAGGAACAGCTGGAGGACCAATTTGCAACTTATTAGGTCAATTGGCAACATGATTGGGTATAAAAAGAGCCTCTCAGAGTGGCAGTGTCTCTCAGAAGTCAAGATGGGCAGAGGATCACCAATTCCCCCAATGCTGCGGCGAAAAATAGTGGAGTAATATCAGAAAGGAGTTTCTCAGAGAAAAATTGCAAAGAGTTTGAAGTTATCATCATCTACAGTGCATAATATCATCCAAAGATTCAGAGAATCTGGAACAATCTCTGTGCGTAAGGGTCAAGGCCGGAAAACCATACTGGATGCCCGTGATCTTCGGGCCCTTAGACGGCACTGCATCACATACAGGAATGCTACTGTAATGGAAATCACAACATGGGCTCAGGAATACTTTCATTGTTGGTGAACACAATCCACCGTGCCATTCGCCGTTGCCGGCTAAAACTCTATAGGTCAAAAAAGAAGCCATATCTAAACATGATCCAGAAGCGCAGGCGTTTTCTCTGAGGCCAAGGCTCATTTAAAATGGACTGTGGCAAAGTGGAAAACTGTTCTGTGGTCAGACGAATCAAAATTTGAAGTTCTTTTTGGAAAACTGGGACGCCATGTCATCCGGACTAAAGAGGACAAGGACAACCCAAGTTGTCATCAGCGCTCAGTTCAGAAGCCTGCATCTCTGATGGTATGGGGTTGCATGAGTGCGTGTGGCATGGGCAGCTTACACATCTGGAAAGGCACCATCAATGCTGAAAGGTATATCCAAGTTCTAGAACAACATATGCTGCCATCCAGACGTCGTCTCTTTCAGGGAATACCTTGCATTTTCCAACATGACAATGCCAGACCACATACTGCATCGATTACAACATCATGGCTGCGTAGAAGGAGGATCCGGGTACTGACATGGCCAGCCTGCAGTCCAGATCTTTCACCCATAGAAAACATTTGGCGCATCATAAAGAGGAAGATGCGACAAAGAAGACCTAAGACAGTTGAGCAACTAGAAGCCTGTATTAGACAAGAATGGGACAACATTCCTATTCCTAAACTTGAGCAACTTGTCTCCTCAGTCCACAGACGTTTGCAGACTGTTATAAAAAGAAGAGGGGATGCCACACAGTGGTAAACATGGCTTTGTCCCAACTTTTTTGAGATGTGCTGATGCCATGAAATTTAAAATCAACTTATTTTTCCCTTAAAATGATACATTTTCTCAGTTTAAACATTTGAGATGTCATCTATGTTGTATTCTGAATAAAATATTGAAATTTGAAACTTCCACATCATTGCATTCTGTTTTTATTCACAATTTGTACAGTGTCCCAACTTTTTTGGAATCGGGTTTGTGTATATATATATATATATATATATATATATATATATATATAAAAATAAAATAGGGCTGCACGATATGGCGGTTTAACATCGATATAGCAATGTGCAACTCATCATTGTTCTACAGCTCAACACAGTTAGTCTTATTGTTTAAATCTCGTTTTCTTAATTTTCAAGTACCATGTTTTACCATGCCTGATATGAATCTCTTACTGCAAGTGTCTCATAGTAGCCGCCGAGCGAACGCAGAGTCGCATTATAACATAACTTTCAACACACTCAAATGTGCGTAATATGATAAAACAGCGCTGCATTACCCCACATACACATGAGCGGAAGAAGCGGAAGCACTCGTCTGCAGCAGAATAAAAGCTCTGTGAAATCAAGGCGTCATCAAGCTACGCCTTTGTTTTGAATAAGCGACCTCTAGCGGTGAAAAATTACATATTGTGGCTTTAATTGCAAAGTTTAACCATCACAGAGAAAGTTAATTATTTGCGAATGTTTTAGGTCCTGTCAGTTTGAAGAATTCAAGTGATTTTAAACAATTTAAGTGCAACAAGAGCCGTGCAGACAGCACACAAACACCGAATTATGTTCTCTTTCTTGTGCTTGAATGGACACATAGATGCAAAATTATGTCAAAATGCCCGCCTTAGCGAGTATCCTCGTAAACACAGTCGCTTATGGCTTACATGATCATATCAATTGAGAAAGAAAAAGGATGGGTATCAGTATATTGGATCTGTGCATTTGGTCTTAAAGTGACAGCAGCCTAATATTCCTGCTGTTGTCTGTGTCATTAATGTGAATTAAACAACAAAAGAAGGAGAAAATCACTTCTGTAACTTTATCAAAGATTAATTATATTTAATTTATACAGTGAAGACTATGCAGTGTTATTTTAGATTTATTTTACTGTTAATTTAATTGTATCTTTGTTCTATTGTATTTATCTATGCTTGTAGTTTGCTTATTATTTTCTTTGCAGATTCACTGCCCAACAAAATCACACCAATAATCCTATTCAGCTATTTAAGATATTCAATCTGCTGCAACTGTTTTCATATTGCAGAAAAACAAAATATCGCAATGTCAGTTGTGTCCAATATTGTGAGGCCCTAATCGACAATATTCAATGATAGAAAAGCAAGTCAGACTCCCAAATTCACCTAGTTTATCCATACACAGCACACAGACATCATAAAAGAAAATATCGTTTTAGCCATAGAGGCAGAACTCAAAGCCTGTTGAAGAACAGACAAACAAAATAACCTAAAGCCAGATCTGATGAAACAGGGTTTTCAAGGTCTCAGAGCACTTCAAGGCAGTGATGTTTCCCACTCACACTGAATTAAACTGACAGGACATCCAGCACACCATTAATAAACACAAAATAATGGACAATGAAAGACACAGTATAATGATAATGTTGGATTACACTGTTATGATTCTAAATATGAAGTTATGTTACTTACTCAAAATTTGAAATTTGAAAACAGAAAACTTGCATTATGATTGACAAAGTGGCCAGTAACAATGCGGGACAAACATTTCTGTTAAAGAGGTTATCACAGTTATCTGCCCATACTACTGAGCATCATGGCTATTGAAAAGAGTAAAGTGTCATTAAAGGGGGGGGGGGGGGGGGTCTAATGCTATTTCATGCATTCTGACTTATTTACATTGGTAAAGAGTTGATTCTCATGCTAAACATGGCCAAAGTTTCAAAAAACAAGTTGGATGTATGACGGGGTATTTCTGTGCCAAATACACTCCTTCAGGATTCAAATAAGTTTCGGAAAGTTTTTTTTCGAGTAAGGCCCTGTATGATGTCATAAAGGGTGGAATTGCTTGCATGTGCACTTCTCCTGGATGACCGCGTGTGCATGTCAACCAGAGCGAGAGCAAGAGCGAGTCCATCAACGAGCTTCGTTCGGTTACGGAAGCCGTCGGCGCTGTCATTTTGTTTTTAGACCACAAAATCAACAAAGTCAGAAGTGTGTTTCTGGTTGTGAGGGAAAGATAACCTTGTTCAGCTTCCCAAAGAACCCAGCGTTAAGGGAACAGTGGATGCAGTTTGTTTTTCCAGAGCAGCAACCAGGGTTCCCACTCTTTCATGAACACCAAATTCAAGGACTTTTTAAAGCACCTTTTATTTTATATCAAGCACCTATCAAATTCACATCCCAGCATATGGAGCATCATGAAGGACCTCTTACAGTGCTTAACATTTTAACCCTCCTATTGCATTTGCATCTACAGTGGGGAGAACAAGTATTTGATACACTGCCGATTTTGCAGGTTTGCCCACTTACAAAGCATGTAGAAGTCTGTAATTTTTATCATAGGTACTCTTCAACTGTGAGTGACGCAATCTAAAACAAAAATCCAGAAAATCACATTGTATGATTTTTAAGTAATTAATTTGCATTTTATTGCATGACATAAGTATTTGATACATCAGAAAAGCAGAACTTAATATTTGGTACAGAAACCTTTGTTTTGCAATTACAGAGATCATACGTTTCCTGTAGTTCTTGACCAGGTTTGCACACACTGCAGCAGGGATTTTGGCCCACTCCTCCATACAGACCTTCTCCAGATCCTTCAGGTTTCGGGGCTGTCGCTGGGCAATACGGACTTTCAGCTCCCTCCAAGGATTTTCTATTGGGTTCAGGTCTGGAGACTGGCTAGGCCACTCCAGGACCTTGAGATGCTTCTTACGGAGCCACTCCTTAGTTGCCCTGGCTGTGTGTTTCGGGTCGTTGTCATGCTGGAAGACCCAGCCACGACCCATCTTCAATGCTCTTACTGAGGGAAGGAGGTTGTTGGCCAAGATCTCGTGATACATGGCCCCATCCATCCTCCCCTCAATACGGTGCAGTCGTCCTGTCCCCTTTGCAGAAAAGCATCCCCAAAGAATGATGTTTCCACCTCCATGCTTCACGGTTGGGGTGGTGTTCTTGGGGTTGTACTCATCCTTCTTCCTCCAAACACGGCGAGTGGAGTTTAGACCAAAAAGCTCTATTTTTGTCTCATCAGACCACATGACCTTCTCCCATTCCTCCTCTGGATTATCCAGATGGTCATTGGCAAACTTCAGACGGGCCTGGACATGCGCTGGCTTAAGCAGGGGGACCTTGTGTGCGCTGCAGGACTTTAATCCATGACGGCATAGTGTTACTAATGGTTTTCTTTGAGACTGTGGTCCCAGCTCTCTTCAGGTCATTGACCAGGTCCTGCCGTGTAGTTCTGGGCTGATCCCTCACCTTCCTCATGATCATTGATGCCCCACGAGGTGAGATCTTGCATGGTGCCCCAGACCGAGGGAGATTGACCGTCATCTTGAACTTCTTCCATTTTCTAATAATTGCGCCAACAGTTGTTGCCTTCTCACCAAGCTGCTTGCCTATTGTCCTGTAGCCCATCCCAGCCTTGTGCAGGTCTACAATTTTATCCCTGATGTCCTTACACAGCTCTCTGGTCTTGGCCATTGTGGAGAGGTTGGAGTCTGTTTGATTGAGTGTGTGGACAGGTGTCTTTTATACAGGTAACGAGTTCAAACAGGTGCAGTTAATACAGGTAATGAGTGGAGAACAGGAGGGCTTCTTAAAGAAAAACTAACAGGTCTGTGAGAGCCGGAATTCTTACTGGTTGGTAGGTGATCATATACTTGTCATGTCATGCAATAAAATGCAAATTAATTATTTAAAAATCATACAATGTGCTTTTCTGGATTTTTTTCCGTCTCTCACAGTTGAAGTGTACCTATGATAAAAATTACAGACCTCTACATGCATTGTAAGTAGGAAAACCTGCAAAATCGGCAGTGTATCAAATATTTGTTCTCCCCACTGTATTTTAACATGAAAGAGGTACAGAATCATTTGCACATAAATACATAGTTTACGAAAATTAAATTTTGGAAACGTATTAAAACCGTTTGCAGCTTTCTTATCCCTAATGTTAACAATTATTCCACACTAGTTTTGGTTTTCATTTTTTATTAATCTTTACTTGAGTAAAAAGATTATAATATAAAGAAAATATTATTTTTAAAAAATTGCAATTAAGTGAAAAAAAAGGATTATACGGAAGCTTGTTTCCACCACTAAATAAAAAAGGTAAATGCTACTTCTCCCAATTCTGACTATTTTCACAGAATTGCGAGTTATACATTTTTTTTCTCGATATTGTGAGTTTATATCTGAGAAAAGTAGTCCGAATCGTGAGATATAAACTGGCAATTGCATGATATATAAAGTTCAGTTCTCAGGAAATTGAGTTATCTCACAATTCTGACTTTATAAGACACAATTGTGGCATTATATCACGCAATTCTGACTTTATAACTAGGGATGTGACGGTGAGGAAATTTTCCCACCCGTTAATCGACGAGTGACAACACCGGTAATACTTTTACTTTTACTTTTAAATCGCTAATTCTAAAACGAAAGTAAAATGCGCACGGCCGCTCGGACATTCATAATGGTGCGGAGCTTACATAGAAATTAACTGAAAACGCGCCAGTGGAAACGCACCGTGAATGACAGTGCGGCTGTAAATGCGTGCGCACTGTGCGGCCGTGAATGAATGGTAGAACGTCCGTGCGCATTTTACTTTCGGTTTAGAATTAGCGCCAATTTGGGGGCGGGTTGCTTGAATGGTGGGTTCATTAGCCTATTATTCTTAATGAAAAACACATCAACAAAACAGTACAATGACAAACTCACTTAAATAGGCGCTTTTACATTTCGCTTTGAAACCAAATCTTCCACAATCATCTTGTCAGTCAGCTCCTGGCTCTCGTGATTAATGAAATCTGACTCCTGCTGCTAGTTTGTGCTGTGACTCTCGTTCAGCTCACGCTTTATTAAGCAGACACCAGTTTTTAATTGTAGTGTCTGTTCTCTAACTGAACTCAATTATTTTATTACTATAAAAAAATAAATAAAACGACGGTGGGGGCGGTTCCGCGGTGGGCAAGTGATGTAACCGTGTTGCGCCTGAACACCGGCAACACTGACTATCGCAGCAAGCCTAGTACTTCTCAGAAATATACTTAAAATTGCACTTAAGTATACTTGACTTATACTGACAGTATATTTGGCCTATACTTGTACTCAATCTTTTGATCTAGATATATCTAAAAGTATAATTAAGTTTTCAAAGTATACTTGGCTTGTAGTTTAATCTTTTGATTGAGTAGCCTATTAAATATACTTTTTACATAGTTTTACATATAGTCTTATTAAACTTACTTATTTCAATATACTACATACTTTTAAATATACAATATACTTTTAAAGGTATAAACATATACTAGGACTAAGGGGGGCATGGCAGAAACTGTGTGTGTTATGTACGCTTTAATGTATTACAGGAACATCCCTGCTGCAGTAACCTGAGGCTGAAACACTGGTGACAACTCAAACCTTACCAGCAATGCCAAACACACTCAGAAAACATGTTTGTTGTGTGTGTGTGTGTGTGTGTGTGTGTGTGTGTGTGTGTGTGTGTGTGTGTGTGTTATCCCATCAGCATCATACAAGCAAATTTACAGTCTAAACTGAAGCACTGCGAACAATAAATAAGAGATCTGTGTGTGCTGCAATCTACACTGATTTCACTGTAACAATATTCTACTTCATCACAAGCACTTAACACAACTTTACGTGTTTTTCTAATTATTATAATAATAACTGGAAAATTATTTTACAGGACCATTGGAAAAGCAGAAAATCTTTGTCCATTTTTTTTTTTTTCATTATTTAGCAGCAATGCGTTTTAATGAAAACCAGACACAAGTGTTATGTGTAATGTGTGTAATCTTGTAATATTAACTACACTGTTCATTGGCACTGACTTATGATGTATATGTATGTGTGTGTGTTCAGTATAAACATAATTCAGTAGAGAGAGAGAGAGAGAGAGAGAGAGAGAGAGAGAGAGAGAGAGAGAGAGAGAGAGAGAGAGAGAGAGAGAGAGGGAGAGATGTATATGAAAGCAATGTGTTGTTGTTATTGAAAACGTCAAACTCTGTGTGTTAGATCATGATTGTATGTGTTGACAGTCTGCAGAAGCTAAAGCTACTCACCAGTCCACTGCTGTCTTGTTCTGTAAATTAACGGTTCCGGTCAGTGTTCTTGCGGCCAATTTAATATTGACAGTGTACGGAATCATGCTTGAAGCCATATACCGAAACTACATGAAAAAGTGGAATGTTTTAAGTCGTTTTACATGTAATGAATGATCGAGCTGTGTTATTAGGAAGTGTTTGCTGTGCGTCTCATTACTGTTCCGTTCAGAAAATGTTCCGTCAAATCTTTAGTTCCGCCCTGAGTGTGTAGTGTGTGTAATGGTCACCTACACATATGTCTTAAGATATTGCTTAAAAAAAAGTTTTCTTTTATCATAGTATCACAATTTAATATTTTTTGGCATTTTGTGTAATATCACTCTGACTAACAAAATCCAGTACCCTACTAATCAATTCAGGAAACAAGCATCGAATCGAGTTATTTACTTCCTTATTTATTAAATACGTTTTATTTTTATTTATTTTTTTATCATCAGTCATTGTGGCATTCTCTTATAAGCTACCAGGCCTATATTTTGGGTGTATTTTAATTGCTGTTGATTGAATGTGTGATACAATGTCAAATCATCATTATTTTTTAAAACACTTATAATTGCTTCAAAGCAGCTTCACAGCAATAAACAGGAAAACAACAGTCAATGATGCAAGCTTCATCAAATATGAGACAAATTCTGCTGTAAAGCAGCTCTACAGAAGACAATAGTGTTGTTATTTAGCACAAATCAGTTCAATTCAGTTGAATAACTGTTTCGACGTAGCAAAATTCATCAATTAGATTCAGCTACAGAAACAATAATGTCAGTATCCAGCTCAATTCAGTTCAAATTTTGTTCTCATCTGATAGTGTCAGTGGAGTCAAATTGATAATATTAAGAAATATTTACAAACCCGATTCCAAAAAAGTTGGGACACTGTACAAATTGTGAATAAAAACAGAATGCAATGATGTGGAAGTTTCAAATTTCAATATTTTATTCAGAATACAACAGAGATGACATATCAAATGTTTAAACTGAGAAAATGTATAATTTTAAGGGAAAAATAAGTTGATTTTAAATTTCATGGCATCAACACATCTCAAAAAAGTTGGGACAAGGCCATGTTTACCACTGTGTGGCATCCCCTCTTTTTATAACAGTCTGCAAACGTCTGGGGACTGAGGAGACAAGTTGCTCAAGTTTAGGAATAGGAATGTTGTCCCATTCTTGTCTAATACAGGCTTCTAGTTGCTCAACTGTCTTAGGTCTTCTTTGTCGCATCTTCCTCTTTATGATGCGCCAAATGTTTTCTATGGGTGAAAGATCTGGACTGCAGGCTGGCCATTTCAGTACCCGGATCCTCCTACGCAGCCATGTTGTAATTGATGCAGTATGTGGTCTGGCATTGTCATGTTGGAAAATGCAAGGTCTTCCCTGAAAGAGACGACGTCTGGATGGGAGCATATGTTGTTCTAGAACTTGGATATACCTTTCAGCATCGATGGTGCCTTTCCAGATGTGTAAGCTGCCCATGCCACACGCACTCATGCAACCCCATACCATCAGAGATGCAGGCTTCTGAACTGAGCGCTGATAACAACTTGGGTTGTCCTTGTCCTCTTTAGTCCGGATGACATGGCATCCCAGTTTTCCAAAAAGAACTTCAAATTTTGATTCGTCTGACCACAGAACAGTTTTCCACTTTGCCACAGTCCATTTTAAATGAGCCTTGGCCCAGAGAAAACGCCTGCGCTTCTGGATCATGTTTAGATATGGCTTCTTTTTTGACCTATAGAGTTTTAGCCGGCAACGGCGAATGGCACGGTGGATTGTGTTCACCGACAATGTTTTCTGGAAGTATTCCTGAGCCCATGTTGTGATTTCCATTACAGTAGCATTCCTGTATGTGATGCAGTGCCGTCTAAGGGCCCGAAGATCACGGGCATCCAGTATGGTTTTCCGGCCTTGACCCTTACGCACAGAGATTGTTCCAGATTCTCTGAATCTTTGGATGATTTTATGCACTGTAGATGATGATAACTTCAAACTCTTTGCAATTTTTCTCTGAGAAACTCCTTTCTGATATTGCTCCACTATTTTTCGCCGCAGCATTGGGGGAATTGGTGATTCTCTGCCCATCTTGACTTCTGAGAGACACTGCCACTCTGAGAGGCTCTTTTTATACCCAATCATGTTGCCAATTGACCTAATAAGTTGCAAATTGGTCCTCCAGCTGTTCCTTATATGTACATTTAACTTTTCCGGCCTCTTATTGCTACCTGTCCCAACTTTTTTGGAATGTGTAGCTCTCATGAAATCCAAAATGAGCCAATATTTGGCATGACATTTCAAAATGTCTCACTTTCAACATTTGATATGTTATCTATATTCTATTGTGAATAAAATATAAGTTTATGAGATTTGTAAATTATTGCATTCCTTTTGTACAGTGTCCCAACTTTTTTGGAATCGGGTTTGTAGGCTAAGCAAGCCAGAGGCGACAGCGACAAGGAACCCAAACTCCATCAGGTGACAGAAACTGATAAAAAACATTGGGAGAAAGTCGTGCTCCTCTGGCCAAATGAATGAACACAGTATTTGATTTATGATTCCAGGCTGCATCAAGTCAGATTTGTGGACTGATATTATTCAATAACAATAATTATCCAAATGATTATAGATGCTTAGCTCATTGCACTTCATAAAAAATGAATTACTGTTAAGTCACAACCAGATCATTAACAATTTATGCTTCAGTAACCATTTAATTTAATTAGTATTATAACAGTTTTGCATACCTTAAAACTTTAATTTAATATACACTAAAAAAGCATCTAAAAGTTTATTTTAAATAATTTTTTTAAACACCTTGGAATACAATGTTAATATGCATTTAGTCAAGTTGATTTATATGAATCTCTAGAGAGAAGTAGCAATATATTTAAAATATCAAAATGTGTTATGGATATGGGTGTAATGAAAAGATGATTATAGATGATATAAGATAGATGATCCTATTATATTGCACTAATTATTTTAGTTGCTGTGCTTGTAAAACAGTTAAATAATGAGTTTTAACCAAACTCTTATAAAACCCTGATGTATAGAAGCTGTAATATGAATACTAAAACACTTATAACAAATAGTTGGTTAGCAAATAATATAATTAGTGGTGGTAAAGGTTCTACATCTCAGTCGCTTTCAATTAATAACTTCAAACACATGCCCTTTTTTTGCAAAAATATCTTACAAAGAAATGAATATAAGCTGTCACAGAGGCATTTGTAATTTCTCATGACACTCTATGTCACAGATCAACAGATGCAGAGATGGAAGATGAACTCAACTATAGGGTTTAATGATGTAAGTGATAATACAGGCAAAGGTGAGAATCAGCCTCATGCTATCTGTCATCTACTAGGGGCATTTTATGCATACTATCACTTAGAGCACCATTAATTTGCTAACATTTAAACTGAAGGGCTAGGAAGGTTTTCCCTGATAAAAAAAAAAACAACAATTCAGAAACATGCAACAAAACAGAATCCCAAAAATCTATAACAGAATATAACACACTGAAGCTTTTGTTATATTTCACACACTTTTAGTGGCATCTACAGTATGGTTCCATGAAGAGCCTTTAACATCCATGGAACCTTTCCATTTAACAATAGGTTCTTTATAGTAAAAAAAAAAAGGTCCTTTAGGTTTTTAAAATGTTTTGCACTCTAAGAAAAAAAGAACTGTTTACAGAAAGATTCTTCAGGGAACCCAAAATGGTTCTTATATGGCATTGGTGTGAAAACACCCTTTTAGAACCTTTATTTTTAAGAGTGCCTACTGTGTGACATCATGCATATGGAATGGAAGATCTAATCAGATAAATTCAATGCAAGCTTAAAAAAAAAAAAAAAGCGGTACAGCCGGGCACACACGGTACGATTTTTGCTGTCGTACATACTCTGGGGCAATGTTTTTCTCTCGGGAGAAATCACGTGGAAATCATTGATGCTCCTATGGTGTGTGCACACCAAAAGCAAATTTAATTATTTGCGTGAGTCGATTACATACAAAGTCAATGTAAAGATGTGAATAGACGCAAATTCACGCCGGGCAAATGACATGAACTGGGTGATGCGATTGACACAAATGGCACCCTGGCTCCACCTCCACCTTCCACGCAAGTTAAAAAAATTTCAACTTGAGCGGGAAATTAGTTGTCGCAGAAGCCAATCAGCGAAGATGCGAATTTCCCGCTCGAGTTTAATTTTTTTTAACTTGCGTGGAAGGTGGAGGTGGAGCCAGGGTGCCAGAAGACTGAGGTACCAATGTGGAGCCGGAGGGAAGACGGATCCCGACGGAGCTGGAGAGGTGGAGGGACGAAGCACAGCTGAAGGCCCGGAATATGATCAAGGCGAAGCCGGAGGGATGAGGGAGCCTGGTGGAGCTAAAAGGATGATGGTCCCATGTGGAGATGAGGAGCCAAGGCAAAGCTGACAGGTCGACAGGCCAAAGTGGAGTGACGGGATCGACAGCTGGAGGAGGAGCCAGGGGATCCTCTTGACTGGGCGGAGCTGGAGACCGGAAGACCCGAAGCAGATCCAACAGTGTGGTGTCAGAGGAGGAGCTGAGGGGCTGAAGTGAACCAGCGCAGGCGGGGCCAAGGAACTGGCTGATTTTGGAAGAGGAGGTGAGAGAGGGAGGCTGGGTGGGAACTCTGGAGACACAGGAGACTTTGGGCTGGGCAGGACCAGCGGGGATGGGAGAATCAGGAGGCCAAGGAACACTCAGGAGATCGTAGGAGAACAAACTCACACAACCACGTTAAACTAAGAAGATACCGGACAAGGGACCTAAGGAAACACTTAAATACATGGAGACTAGCTCATAGAATTTATAATTAATAATTTATTAGGAATATTTTTTCACTAGATTTACAGTATTTTACAATGGTGACATGTTGTAGCTATTGTTTCTATATGTGTAGGTTGCTATTTTTCATAACAAATGCTATAATAATAATAAAAAAATTTGTCATGTTGAAGTAACTGATCAGACTGATAAGCTTCCAGGTACTTAAATAGCCTAATATAAAATACATCATATATTCTATGCAAACAAGTAATTGTTAACTAGGTTATTACTTTTTTACAGTTATTACCCACCCCCACTTGAATAATTGTCTTTTATATTGCCACTAATGCGTGACTGTGTAATAGTACACCACTTTTTTTTAGGACTACACCACTGGTGTACTTACACTAACGCTGCGTCTGAAATCACGTACTGTCTGAGGTACTACATGTGAATTTAAATTTCCTTTGCGACCGTTAAAAAAGTACGCTCTATACATAAGAGTAGTATAAATTAAATTTGGACGTACATCCGCCATGTTGTTACTGTCACATGCCCTACCAGCGTTGCATTGCTTCACTTTCATTCATAAATCCTCTCCCGTGGCCTCGTGGGATAGTAAAGTGTCAACTGAATGCAGACTTCAGAATCTCGCTGGAAGTAGTAGGTCATCCGGGGACTTTTCGCCTACTGTTTTTTGAATACTATGTATTCAGACATACTAATCTTTTTTTTCGCGTACTATATAGTAGGGAAAAATTCCCTTTTGAATAGCTTAAGTGTTGAAAAGATTACATATAATTAAACAACAGATCCCTTGAGAGTTCCTAAAGAGAAAAACCTTACCAAAAAAGCACTAGTCATAACTCTTTACTGAAAAACAGTGCTAATGGACCTAAAAAACATGGGGGAAAAAATTTGTTTTTGTCAAATTATATTTGTAAATGTAGCATTTTGTTTAAATTGTGTTTGCTACAGTAAGTCAAGACACTTATCTGTGATTAAATCCATACCACAGAAGGGTAAATCTCAATTTTCTTTCTTCTCATGTTTCAACATCCATTTATTGTAGGTGGCTTTCCCCTAACAGAGTTGCAGCCGAACACCTCGCCCCCGGTAAGGCAAATCAATAAGTCCAAAGTGAGGTTTTTTTTTTTGGTTTTTCATCTCACAGGGTTTAGGTCTTAATAACCATGCTAGCCTTGAGGAGCCGGCTGCCGGTTTGTGATGAAAGGTCTGTAATGAGAACAGTGAGAAAAAGAATCATACATCAGATGGAGTTAAAAGTTAATTAGCCGCTGGTTGATTCAAACTGATCATAGAACTCTTGCTCACCATGGCAACTTTTCCAGCATAAACGGTGCTCTGAGAAAGGCCGCCTTTGAGTCTTCATATAGCCAACCTTTTCAATTTACAGTGTTTTCAATCGTTTTGATACGTTTCCTTTATCGTACAATTCACAAGAGATGCATTTTGGAAACTCCACACTGATAACTCAGTGCTTTTTTAATGTGGGTCGCATACTGTCCTTTCCTTAATTTGTTTATACAGCTTCAGATTCAAAAACAAGACTATTTATGAAATTTGTGTGCTGACAAACTCTCACACACAGTCTGTACATGATATAGGTAAACAACTGTGCCTGTGTATCATGTGGGACATGACATGGCTGTCACGTACTCTCTCCATCTGTCCATCTTCAACAGTCCAGTCATCTGGTCAAATTACATTTCCCAGCATCCCTCCTGTCCCTCACCTGCACTTACTCGGCCATCACCCACACCTGTTCCCCATCAGCATGCCAATTAGGACCTGTATAAAAGCGCACACCTCACAATCATTGTTTGTCTGATTGCTAATGTGGTTTACAGACTCAGTACTCGCCTGAGAAAGCTTGTGAAACTCCAGCGATTGCCAGTTAAAGGCCCAACTATGTGCCTTGAAACGTGCAGCATTATTCAATGTGTTGATGTAATTTCCACTGAAACAGGAAGACAGGGTGGGGCATATCGAACAGCTACTTCCCTTTTTTTAAAATAGCCAATATCGTTTGATTTATATCATAGGTCGGCCAAAGCAAGTAAACTGCAGTTTCCTCCTAATCATTTCTTCGCCTAATATTCTCCATTATTGCTTTAAAATGCAGCATTCTGTACAGAATTTTAAACGGGTCCTATACGTTTTCTGGTCTGCGGTGACCACTAGCGTAGCTACAGGTGGGCCTGAATGACCGCTTGCCCATCCTGTCAGATCCAGGGAAATACATTATTTTTTTTAATAATAACATTTAACAATTCTTCAATAATTATTTTAAATGTGATTTATTTTGCCATGCATTAGAACTCTATTCTAATATTAATAATGCTAATTCGTCTCTTCAGTTACATCACTCCAGTAGTAATGTTATGTTCTTCTTCGCGGCAATATCCGGATTCCATTCCAACTAGCGGCGCCCTTTTTATTTTATTACAAAAATAGCTAAACTGCTATGACACATTTAAGAAAGAAACATGTCTTGACAAAGATGACAGGACGCCATAACACTTTTGTCGTTTGAAAGTGAACTAACATATAATTAGGATTATGACGATATTATCAATATCTTCAATTCAAAACCCAGCCAACTCCGACTTGTTTAGAACAGACATCAGCCATACAAGGTAAGCTATGGGTAGGTTTTTAGTCTGGCCCGCCGTGGCATGGCTGTGCAATATTTGCATGTAATATTGGTGAGCAAGGAGTTTCTGAAATGTACATAAGCCACATGTACTGTATTAGCAATGGCAGGTTGTCGATACAGGACTCAGACATTGTGATTTCTCTTTGTGATATGGTTATTATCAGGACTCTGGTTGGATCTCTCTCCTGCTTTGTTTTTGTTTTAATTTTTCATGTTGCGGCTGCTCACACTTGAAGCTGTAGTGCTTACAGGTGAAGTATTTAGTTTCTGTGACACTAATAAGGCTGGGACTGAGATGGGTCTTGTGCATGTTGCCCAGTTGGGGCACACCTGTTGACAAATGCCATCCTATATGAAATCCATGTGGGCAATTGGCATAGGGCCATTATGGAACCCGCGGACAATCCCATATAGAGCCCATTTTTCAGCCCATTTCATACCCACATGGGCCCCACATATAAATGTTGTCTGGGTTAAAGCTGGGAGTGAGATGGGTCTTGCGAATGTTGCCCACTTGGGTCCCACCTAGTGGCAAGTGCAATCCTATATGAAATCCATCTGGGCAATTAACATGGGGCCATTATGGAACCCGCGGACAATCCTATATGGGGCTCATTTTCAGCCCATTTCAGACCCATATGGGCCCCACATACAAATGGCACCTAGTGGAATTTACACAAACACAGCTATGTTTTGCTATTGCTATGTTTCAATCCGATTTTTGGATTTTCTTCCAAATTAAGCAAGTATAGGTCTCTGCAGGATAGTAATAGGAGTTACCAGATCAGTGGGCGAGGCCACACACAGAGGGGCGGTTTCCACTGCGTTACCTGATTTGCCCACGTCACAGTGAGGGTAGGGTTTAGGGGTGGGGTCGGGTCGGGTCAAGTGAAGGAGATCATTTTCATTTCATGATTTATAAACACCATCAATTTGAAAACACCCACAAATTTAGAAGCGCCCACTTTTGTTCCGATGCAAATTATTCCGGCCCACCCACACTATTAGAGGCCCATCCATCCACTTTCTGCCTATGCCACTGCCGGTGACTCGATATGACCCTCTCTGTGCTATCGTGTCTCTTGCGCACATTGCATGCGCACATCAATATTGCGTCATTTAATTACTTTGCATTATTGTAAGGGTAGGTTTAGGGTTGGGGTAGGTGTAGATGTTAATAAAACACAATCTGATAAGTAGCACTGGACCGGAGCGGTGGTGGTTCACGTGACACTCACGTGAAACCAGACTTCATTTGGCCCATTTGAAAGCATATTACCCTATATAGAGCACTGTCTGAATCGTTCCCTATCCCCTATATAGTGCACTGTCTGAATCGTTCCCTATCCCCTATATAGTGCACTGTCTGACCATTCCCTATCCCCTATATAGTGCCTGGCTGACCGTTCCCTATCCCCTATATAGTGCACTGTCTGACCATTTCCTATCCCCTATATAGTGCACTGTCTGACCATTCCCTATCCCCTATATAGTGCACTGTCTGAATTGTTCCCTATCCCCTATATAGTGCCTGTCTGACCGTTCCCTATCCCCTATATAGTGCACTGTCTGACCGTTCTCTATCCCCTATATAGTGCACTGTCTGACCGTTCTCTATCCCCTATATAGTGCACTATCTGACCGTTCCCTATCCCCTATATAGTGCACTGTCTGAATCGTTCCCTATCCCCTATATAGTGCACTGTCTGACCGTTCCCTATCCCCTATATAGTGCACTGTCTGACCGTTCCCTATCCCCTATATAGTGCCTGTCTGACCGTTCCCTATCCCCTATATAGTGCACTGTCTGACCGTTCCCTATCCCCTATATAGTGCACTGTCTGATTGTTCCCTATCCCCTATATAGTGCACTATGTGCCATTCACCATGTAGAAAACAGTAAATGTGTGAACAAGTGACTGATTTCAGCCGCAGCTTCAGCGTCTATTTATAATGTAGGGGGCAGGGCTTCATATTCTAGAGAGCATTTGATTGGACAGAAAGTCTGATGTGCTGAAGTGCAGAGTGATGTCATCAAAATCATTGATCCATATTGGCGAAAGTGAGAGACTGTAAGTTTTGAATGCTTATATCTTTGAAATATGAATGTTGTCATTGTTTTGGAGCACACTAGCTTATAGATAACAGTAAGGCTAACATATTCATACTAAAAGAAAAAACGTCAGTTTTGATTTCATGGCGACTTTAAACACACACTGATTACCTAGAAAAAAAATTACAGTATGGCAGTGTTTGGTAAGCCTCTCCAAAAGTTTAGCTTCCCAAACAACAATTTAAAGTAGTTAAGCCACAAACAAGCCACCTTTTCAAAGCAGATAAATAAACTGTAGGTGTGTGATTGTCACGGCTACACCAGACTGCCTAGCACCCTCACACAGTGCACACACTCACTAGAGTGCTAATCACCCAGCACATTCCCCATTCACCCTTTGCCTGTTCTCACTGTGTGTTCCTACTGTAACTCTATACTTCCCTGTTGATTACATTTCTCATTGTTCTCCACCTGCAAGTAAAAGGACTGTTTAGATTTCATACCTCATCCATCCACATAATTATTCCATCTGTCTCTGCTCACCTGTGTTGTATGCTGTGCTCACCCGTCAATAAAGACTCGCTGTTGAGTTCATTCTCTGTCTTGGCTGAGTGTTTACGTGACAGCCAACCATTTTGAATCCATTCAATCAAGCAATATTTTTTTTTTTAAATATGAAATATTTTAGGGCTCACATTTGGCAATAGCAGAACCCAAACTATGCAGGTCAAAAGCTATTTGTTTAACAGATGAAAGATGAAAGACATCATAGGTATGGGATGATTTTAGTCTCAAAATGATTAATAAATGCATGCACAATTATCCATGAACTTGATATATGTTGCAGATATGTTTTACTATCCACAAACAAATGCCTTTCAACTTGTGTGTGCAAAATTCAGAATTACATGAATGTGCAGAAATTTGTACACATTTTTGTAAATCTGGACACAAGTTGTAAAGTATTAGTTTAAATGTAATAATACACATTTGGCATTTTGCACATAATGAACATTTGGCATTTGCACACATTAATAATTAGCACCAGACTTATTAATAGGTAGTTGTTTTTGTGTGGGTTGTGAAATGCTTGAAAACCGCGAAAAGAAAGTTTCAAAATCCAAATGAATCAAATGAGATCGACTCAGAAAAGACGTCAATAAATGCACGCGTCTCCTGATCCACAAATGCACATCTTCTTTGTTGCATGCGCAAATTTTGATACACTAATACAAAAGAAAACATTTTTACTCACAAAAAAGTCTCTATTTGTACAAATTTCTGCACATTCATGTAATTCTGAATTTTGCACACAATTTGAAAGGCATGTGGATAGTAAAACATATCTGCAACATTTATCAAGTTCATGGATAATTGTGTGTGCATTTATTAATCATTTTAGAGACTAAAATCATCCCATACAAAAGGGATTCTGAAATTGATTCATTTGAAACACGTGTGTTCTGGGTTTAGTGCTAATTAAAAGAGTGCTGAAATCTAAGGGTACGTTTATATGACAACGATGTACTAAACATGGAAACGTTTTTCCTTTGCGTTTTTCATGTACAGATGACAACGTTGTCAAAGTGATCCCAGTTCATTAAAAACGCTGTATTCTGCTGCCAGGCCAGTAGTTGGCGATGTCACTTTGTAAAGAAGCACTACACGCCTATAGACTGGACATGTAATACCAATGATGTCACCGTTTTCATATATTTTTTGTAGTTTACATGGTTTACATTTGCAATTTTGAATCCTGTTTGCAAAAGTTTGTGTTTTCAGGCCCCCAAAACGCTGTTATGATGTAAATGAATGACCAAAATCCACAAATGTGTATTCCAAAGATATTCCAAACACTATTTCCGGTTAGAATCTGAAGTGCAGATCCGTGCACACTCTAACGGCTAACATTACCCACAACCCATTGTGTGTTGGACGAGGATTCGATTAGAACTACAAACATGAATAAAAAGTGTTACAAAACTACAAACATGGCGGATGTGTGAGTCCGACGGTTAAGTAGAGATTTTTAGAAAAAGGGTTTGAGTGATTAATAATCAGTATCTAACCTGACAAAAAGATATTTATTCAATGTTATCCACATTATATTTAATCTTTTTGAACTTTTGTACTGATACGTTTGGTCATTAATGTTTAAATGCATCATTATGCAAACACACGAGGAGTCTCTGCATGAAAGACCCACAACTGCCAGATTTCTCTCTGAAACAGTTGGAAATTAAATTAAATGCAGTTTAAACAGTGTCAGGATGCATGTAACTAAGCGACAGAGCGGTCTGTTAAAGACACAATTATAAGGAAGTAGTGTGTCCCAAAGCTTGCCTACTCTTCTGCTACACACTTAAAAGAATGTACTAAAGCACATCCATGCTTCATAAACGTACTCCACACAGCTCCGGGGGTTAATAAAGGCCTTCTGAAGCGAATCGATGGGGTTTTATAAGAAAAATATCCATATTTAACACGTTATAATATAACATATCTAGCTTCCACCGGACCGCCATCCATATTCAACTTACGCAGAAAGCGTACCTGTATTACTTTATAAAGTTTTAAATATAGATATTTTTCTTACAAAACCCCATTGATTCGCTTCAGAAGGCCTTTATTAACCCCCCGGAGCCATGTGGAGTACTTTTATTATGGATGGATGCACTTTTTTGAACCCGTTCACTGCCATTATAAAGCTTGGAAGCGTCAGGATATTTATTAATATAACTCTGATTGTGTTCATCAGAAAGAAGAAAGTCATATACACCTAAGATGGCTTGAGGGTGAGTAAATCATGGGGTCATTTTCATTTTAAAGTGAACTAATCCTTTAACAACTTGTCTAAATATGTTCACCTTGGTCTATTTGTGTACATAATGAAGAGTATAAAACTATATAAAATCGCATCTTAGTAAAATGTCAAGATTTGAACCGCTTTAAAGTTTTTTATTTTTATTTGTACATTTGTATCATTAGATATTCAAGATTTAAAAGTGTAATCCAGCACTCAATGAATTCTGGGGCAGACTGTTGTGTCCTTCATTGCGATGGATGCTGCCTCTGATTTGGGTCCATCGACTGTAAAAAAAGATGGACAGCCCGTCTCTGCTTCATTCCACTTTAGAAAAATAAAGACAAAATATTCCAGTAACAGTCGTTGCCAATTACGTTGATCGAAACCCGAGTCTGTGCAGTAGTGGAGCCACAGCATCAAGGGCCCGCCCACACTCTCGCTCCTGCAGACTCAATCGCAAGCACAGCTGTGTCACGGTTCATGGATTCATTGTCTCATTCGTGTGTGTGTTGTGGATGTGTCTGCTGATTGTGGCTGATCAGCTTATCAGCGCCAGCTGTGGCTCATCAGCAGGTCTATTTAATGTCTGTGTTTCCGTCTTGTGTTTGTCAGATTGTTTGGTTGTCTCCCGTGTCCTTGTCCTGCTGCCCGTTTATGTTCGCTGGCATTTCTCCGTTCCTGCTGGATTCTGTCTCCGTTTTCCCTGGTTCACCTGCCATACTTCTCTCCGTGGACCTGGTTTTGCCCACTGCGTCCCTGCACTGCCTGGAGGCTCTGTGATCCACCTGCCATCGTGTCTGACCACCTATTTCATCACTGCTGTTTGTGTTTGAATAAACATCCTTACTTTCACTTGCTATTGTCGAGTGCAAATGGAACGAGGAGGCGCAGTGGGACATGTTCCTGCATGGGTTGGCTGACCGCTTTCAACGAGAGATCTTCGCCCTGGATCTTCCTACTAACCTCGACGGATTGATCGAACTGGCTTTGCGCGTGGATGCGCGTCTACAACGGAGGGACCAACGTGCACGACAGTCGCTGATTCGCGCAACCTCCGAGTATTCTACGGCCAGTGTCAGCAATGCGGTCAGCCCAACATTCGATCACGAACCCATGCAGGTGGGCAGAGCTTGGCTCTCCCGGGAGGAGAGAGATCGGCGGAGGGCTAAGGGACTGTGTTTGTACTGTGGTGGAACTGGACACTTTCTGATAAACTGCCCAGTAAAAGACCGCGCCCGCCAGTAGAACGGAGGTTACTGTCGGGCGGACTATCTGTGGAGAAAGCCTCATCTACTACTCTCCTCCCGGTAAGACTGCAATGGGCAAACAGATTTCATCATTGCCAGGCGCTGCTGGATTCAGGAGCAGAAGGTAATTTTATGGACTACTCCCTTGTACAACACCTCCAGATTCCCAGGATTCCACTTACTCACAAGATTTTCGTCAACGCTTTGAATGGACAAGAACTTCCAGCCATTTCTCACACCACCGGTCCGGTCACCCTTCTCACTTCAGGGAATCACAAGGAGGAAATATCATTTCTACTCACTGAATCCCTGTCAGCGTCCATAGTCCTAGGCCACCCCTGGTTGATCCAGCACAACCCTAGCATCGACTGGGGCCACAGTTCCATCTCAGCCTGGAGTGAGAAATGTTATGCCTCTTGTCTGTTTCGTCCGTGTCTTGTTCTTTGTTACAGGATGAGCCAGTGAATCTGTCTAACGTGCCGGAGGAGTACATCGACCTGAAGGAAGTGTTTAGTAAGTCCCGGGCTGCTTCTCTTCCTCTGCATCGTCCCTATGACTGTGCAATAGAGTTAGTTCCAGGTATGTCTCCGCCTAAAGGCAAGTTATACTCACTTTCTGCTCCAGAGAGGGAGGCCGTGGAGAAATATATTTCTGATTCTTTAGCAGCCGGGCTCATCCGTCCTTCCTCTTCTCCTGCGGGGGCGGGGTTCTTTTTTGTGGAGAAGAAGGATGGATCGCTGCGACCGTGCATTGACTGAACAACATCACGGTAAAGAATACTTATCTTTTGCCGTTGATGTCTTCTGCCTTCGAACGGTTGCAGGGAGCATCTCTCTTCACAAAATTGGATTTACGTAACGCCTATCATTTGGTTCGCATTAGGGAGGGGGATGAGTGGAAAACTGCGTTTAACACCCCCAGGGGGTGCTTTGAATATTTGGTTATGCCTTTCAGCCTGTCTAACTCCCCTGCAGTTTTCCAAGCATTCGTCAATGACGTGCTGAGAGACATGGTTGATCAGTTTATTTATGTCTCCTTGGATGACATTCTGATTGTTTCTTCGTCTCTCTCCAGGAACATGTTCAGCACGCCAGGAGAGTGCTCCAGAGGCTGCTCGAGAATGGGCTTTTTGTCAAGGCGGAGAAATGCGTGTTTCATGCAGTCAGTTCCTTTCTTGGGCTACATCATCTCGTCCGAGGGTGCGCGCATGGATCCCGACAAGGTTAAGGCTGTGGTTGATTGGCCAATCCCAGATTCTCGTAAGGCCCTGCAGAGATTTCTGGGATTCGCCAATTTTTACCGGCGCTTCATTCGCAATTTCAGCCAACTAGCCTCGCCTCTGACTGCCTTGACCTCCACCAAGACAGCGTTCAGGTGGTCTAGTGCAGCCGAAGCTGCATTTTCCAACCTCAAAAGCCGCTTTGTTTCAGCTCCCATTCTTAGCCCCTGATCCTTCATGTCAGTTTGTGGTGGAGGTCGACGTATCGGAGGTGGGGGTAGGAGCGGTGCTTTCCCAGCCCAGCGTTTTTTTCTCATTAGTTATCGTCTGCGATATTGGTAACAGAGTTGCTGGCAGTCAAGTTGGCGTTGGAGGAGTGGCGTCATTGGTTAGAGGGTTAGAGGGTTCGGGGGTACCTTTTATCGTCTGGACCGATCATAAGAACCTTGAATATATTAGATCAGCTAAACAACTCAACGCTTTGAGTTTTCGCTTTCCTATCGTCTGGGTCATAAAAAAATCAAACTGGGCAGAGCAGATGAAGTCTCCTTTCTTCCGCCGACACATGTAGTGGAGGATGGAAGGCCTGAAGAACCACTGACCGTGCCACACTGGATGGCACCTTAGGCACATAGCCAGGTCTAGGATGAAGGATGGACTTAACTCCGCCAGGGGCAAACTCAAGGCAAGTCGGCAAGATAGCCAAGGCCTGAAGATCCCCCACTCTCTTAAGAGAGGTGATAGGAAGGAGAAAGGCCATCTTCAGGGTCAGGTTCTTTGCCTCAGCCGACTCGAGTGGTTCGAAGGGAGCCATAGACAGGCCTTCAAGAACCACTGCCAGATCCCAGGTTGGGACTCTGGAACGAGTTGCAGGCCTCATCCTCCGAGTACC
Source organism: Coreius guichenoti (assembly GCA_039654105.1). Classification (NCBI taxonomy): domain Eukaryota; kingdom Metazoa; phylum Chordata; class Actinopteri; order Cypriniformes; family Gobionidae; genus Coreius; species Coreius guichenoti. The sequence goes on along the minus strand of CM077179.1, from coordinate 4,212,697 downwards.
ACGGAGGAAACGTACAACCAAATGGTGCTTTCCCAGAGGCCCATCACTTACAGAAGCATGGAAAGCCATGTACACCTTAAGTGGATGGGGTAAGACCACCAGAGAAGCGATCTTGGAGGAACTCCAGCACTGAAGCCACCGGGCATTTAACTGGGTACACCTCACGCTCTCTACACCAAGTGGAAAACACATTCCACTTTAGGCTGTACAACCTCCTCATGGAAGGAGCCCTGGAGCTAAGTATGGTCTCGACTACACCCGCCAATAGGCCAGCCTCTAGGTACCGGGCCCCCTCAGGGGCCAGACCCAGAGCTTCCACAACTCTGGCCGGGGGTGAAATATTGTGCCCCCTGCCTGAGGCAGCAGGTCCCTCCTCAGAGGGATCTGCCATGGAAGGCCTACTAGCAGTGCCATGATGTCTGAAAACCATACTCAGGCCGGCCAATAGGGGGCTCCTAGAAGTAGACTAATCCCTTCTTGACGGACCCTCTCCAAGGCTCCCGGGAGCAGAGCGATTGGGGGAAATGCATACAGACGCAGCCTCGACCACGTCTGCACCATGGCATCCAACCCCAGTGGGGCTGGATGCGTGAGAGAAAACCACAGTGGACAGTAGGACGTCTCTCGAGACACGAATAGATCCACTTCCACTGGGCCGAACCTCTCGCATATGGCCTTCACCACCTCTGGGTGAAGTCTCCATTCCCCGGGCCTCAGCACCTGCCTCGACAGGATGTCTGCTCCCTGATTCTGGTCCCCGGGGACATACATCGCTCTGAGAGACGACAGTTTCCCCTGGGACCACAGGAGGATCTGATGCGCCAGTCTGCATAGAGGGCGCAACCTCAGACCCCCCTGATGACTCAAATATGAGACTACTGACATATTGTCTGCCCGTATTAGGACATGGCGGCTGCGGAGGTCTGGGAAAAAGCTCCTCAGAGCTTTGTAGACTGCCAGCATTTCCAAGCAATTTATGTGCCAGGAGGAATGCTGGGTCTCCCACAGACCTCTCGCAAAGCGGCCGTCCATGACCGCGCCCCAGCCAGTGAGGGAGGGGTCTGTTGAAACGGTTTTCTGGCATCATGACTCTCTCAGCACTGGGCCTTGGGACAGAAACCAAGGTTTCTTCCATTTGGAAAGGGAACGAAGGCATCTGCACATTACCCTGATCATACGGAATGGATTTCCCCTCGAGGAAAACCCCTTGGTTTTCAGCCACCACTGTAGGGGTCTCATGTGCAGCAGGCCAAAAGGTATTATGTTGGACGCAGCTGCCATGTGCCCCAGCAGTCTTTGAAACTGCTTCACAGTGATGCTGTATGGACTCGATACGCACAGGGGACAGTTGTGCCCGCATCGTAGTCGAATCCCATACGACCCCCAGGAACGTGGTTCTCTGAGAAGGCGCCAACACACTTTTTTTTCGTGTTGAGTCTCAACCCCAAACACTGAATGTGGCCATGGACGACATCTCGATGCCAAACTGCCATTTCTCGCGACTGGGCCAATATGAGCCAGTCGTCGATGTAGTTCAGTACACGGATGCCCTGGAGTCTCATTGGAGCCAGAGCTGCATCCATGCACTTGGTGAACATGCGAGGGGAAAGAGCTAGGCCGAACGGAAGAACCCGATATTGGAACGCTTGCCCCCGAAAGCGAACCTCAGGAACTTCCTGTGACATGGAAGGATGGATATGTAGAAGTATGCGTCCTTTAGATCTATCGTGACAAACCAGTCCTCGGATCTGATCTGACTCACGATGGTAGGAATTGTGAGCATCTTGAATCTGAATCTCCTCAAAGAACGATTCAAGTGCCTCAGATCTAAAATTGGATGCAACCCCCCATCCTTCTTGGGAACTATGAAGTACTGGCCTCCTTTACCAACAGGGAGTGAACTTCCTGTTCCATTACCCGAACCTGCTCTGGGACCACTGTCCAGTCCAGACCACCCCGTTGAACGGGGCTGGTCTCGGGTGTTTTCCGAGCCTCGGCAGGGACCTCATCTAAGGGAGCAACTCGCCAGGGCCACAACGATTTTGGGCAGACACTGCGATCGCTGGAAACCGATGTGTCCCGAAGCGCAGGAGGCAGCGAGAACAAGCATCGATTTCCTGAGGGCTCTGTGGAAGAGTGAGATCCTCGCAATGCACGCAGGCAGCCCCCTCAGGAACTGCCCATGCATGCTATGCTCCCATCTTAGATGATTATTCAGACAAGTGAAACACGGTTTGGATGATAGGCTGATTTAAAATATCTAATTTATCAAAGTCAGATAATATTCCATTTAATTCCTCAGAATTAAGTGCCGCCATAATCACCCAACAAGTGAAACATGGTCTGAATGATAGGCTGAATGAAAATATCTAACTTCTCAAAGTCAGATAATACTTCATTTTAATTCCTCAGAATTAAATGCAGCCATAATCACCAGACGATACTGTTTTAATACAAATCCGATTCCAAAAAAGTTGGGACACTGTACAAATTGTGAATAAAAACAGAATGCAATGATGTTGAAGTTTCAAATTTCAATATTTTATTCAGAATACAACATAGATGACATATCAAATGTTTAAACTGAGAAAATGTATCATTTTAAGGGAAAAATAAGTTGATTTTAAATTTCATGGCATCAACACATCTCAAAAAAGTTGGGACAAGGCCATGTTTACCACTGTGTGGCATCCCCTCTTCTTTTTATAACAGTCTGCAAACGTCTGGGGACTGAGGAGACCAGTTGCTCAAGTTTAGGAATAGGAATGTTGTCCCATTCTTGTCTAATACAGGCTTCTAGTTGCTTAGGTCTGTCTTAGGTCTTCTTTGTCGCATCTTCCTCTTTATGATGCGCCAAATGTTTTCTATGGGTGAAAGATCTGGACTGCAGGCTGGCCATTTCAGTACCCGGATCCTTCTTCTACGCAGCCATGATGTTGTAATTGATGCAGTATGTGGTCTGGCATTGTCATGTTGGAAAATGGGAGCATATGTTGTTCTAGAACATGGATATACCTTTCAGCATTGATGGTGCCTTTCCAGATGTGTAAGCTGCCCATGCCACACGCACTCATGCAACCCCATACCATCAGAGATGCAGGCTTCTGAACTGAGCGCTGATAACAACTTGGGTTGTCCTCTTTAGTCCGAATGACATGGCGTCCCAGTTTTCCAAAAAGAACTTCAAATTTTGATTTGTCTGACCACAGAACAGTTTTCCACTTTGCCACAGTCCATTTTAAATGAGCCTTAGCCCAGAGAAAAAGCCTGCGCTTCTGAATCATGTTTAGATATGGCTTCTTTTTTGACCTATAGAGTTTTAGCCGGCAACGGCGAATGGCACGGTGGATTGTGTTCACCGACAATGTTTTCTGGAAGTATTCCTGAGCCCATGTTGTGATTTCCATTACAGTAGCATTCCTGTATGTGATGCAGTGCCGTCTAAGGGCCCGAAGATCACGGGCATCCAGTATGGTTTTCCGGCCTTGACCCTTACGCACAGAGATTGTTCCAGATTCTCTGAATCTTTGGATGATATTATGCACTGTAGATGATGATAACTTCAAACTCTTTGCAATTTTTCTCTGAGAAACTCCTTTCTGATATTGCTCCACTATTTTTCGCCGCAGCATTGGGGGAATTGGTGATCCTCTGCCCATCTTGACTTCTGAGAGACACTGCCACTCTGAGAGGCTCTTTTTATACCCAATCATGTTGCCAATTGACCTAATAAGTTGCAAATTGGTCCTCCAGCTGTTCCTTATATGTACATTTAACTTTTCCGGCCTCTTATTGCTACCTGTCCCAACTTTTTTGGAATGTGTAGCTCTCATGAAATCCAAAATGAGCCAATATTTGGCATGACATTTCAAAATGTCTCACTTTCAACATTTGATATGTTATCTATATTCTATTGTGAATAAAATATAAGTTTATGAGATTTGTAAATTGTTGCATTCCTTTTTTATTCACAATTTGTACAGTGTCCCAACTTTTTTGGAATCGGGTTTGTATTTATTTATATGGTCTCGTAATCTACACGTTGCCTCTGCAAACTTGAGATTCGAGCCGTTCACAATATATTTGGCTTTCATCCCTCGAGATAAAAGTCAACAGGCGAGATATTTAATAAGCGCACGGCTGTACGCGTCGAGATATTTTTCAATGAACACAGCCAGCACCCTCAGGAGCTGACTGTGCATGCCTCGCACCCAAAGTATCACATGAACACCGATCGCGTGTGTCACTCTTATTGCAGACCCGTAATCTACGCACTGCCTTGGCAAACGCGAGACCGACCTTTGCATTATGAAGTGGAGAGCTCTCATTTACTACTTCAACTGCCTCGATGCTGAGCACGTCTAATTCCTCGGAATCAGACAGCTCAAGCATCGGGTTCTCCACCCCGGGGGAAGAAGCCGCAGTGCGGGCTTCCGCACGGGGAGGGAGAACATCGGAACTGTCAGACGAGGACTGAGAAGATGCCTCAGCAGTCTCAAGTCACCCTGACAGATCCATCTGCGAGCCCCATGATCTGTGCCGCCGCGCTGCCTCAGCAGACGCGGGACACGAACCACGGGGCTCGCAAGCCTGGCCTGCCTCATCAAACACGGCCAGACGGGAACGCAGCACTCTGTTACCCTCAAGAGCTGCCCGGGCGTGCTGCTCTCCCAAACACTGAGCACACAGTTGATGTGTGTCCATACCCGAAATGTAACGTGAGCACGGATGCACACATCTCCTGAACTGTTCACTCACCATTTCAAACTTTGCTTATTGTGACAAACAACACCACATAAGACAAACAGTAACACAGAGCGCTTGCTGAAGAGTGAAAAGCTATCTCTGTTATGTGCCGGCGTCCCTTTGTAGCTTCCGTGTATGCCGTCACATGTTACGTCATGACGCAACACCAATCAGGATTGGAATAGTTTTCATTCATACTTCAGACACGCTACGCTTAGGGAGCGTCCTCAAAGTGTCGTTAGACGCAGTGCGAGTTCCCTCGAAAGGGAACTTACACATTATTAAAAAGTATTTGTATCAATGCTGGTTTTGCCCCGTGTGTTTGTGGGGTAAAAGGCCCCCCTTGCCACCCCATACATTTATACGATTTTTAAACAAAATAAACCACTTTTATGATTTATTTTCACAGAAAATCTGTTGCTCCATAAATGTTCAATAAAACATGTATATTTTTTTCTGCAATCATACACTATGGGAGTAATGAAGAGCACATTTTTCTTAAGGTGTGCCTTTAGCCCCGTTGTACCCTATTTTGAATTTCTTTTTACCCCTAAAAACGAAAAAGAACTTTGCCGTGAGTATATCGGGCCTTAACAGAGAAGACATCACAACAGACAAATACAATCATTTCAGTCTGAATATTATTAAATGTGGTCATATGCAAATTTGGAGAAATAAAACCCTCTTAAGAAAAGAATGTTCATTACATACAGTAAACATACCTCCTGCCATGAAGAGAATTAGGTTGTAGAAGACACCTGAGGCAAAGTTGCCCCCAGACTCATTCCCAAAGCACAAGATTAGGCTTTCTTCTCTCTCTCTCTCTCTCTCTCTCTCTCTCTCTCTCTCTCTCTCTCTCTCTCTCTCTCTCTCTCTCTCTCTCTCTCTCTCTCTCTCTCTCTCTCTCTCTCTCTCTCTCTCTCTCTCTCTCTCTCTCTCTCTCTCTCTCTCTCTCTCTCTCTCTCTCTCTCTCTCTTTTTTTTCATGGACATAACCAAGCTGTGGTAGTAATTTGTCCTGTGTGGTTCCGGAGCCACTGATTCTGTTTTTATTACCATCTCCAGTGGTACCCTTGGGCTGTTTTTCTCTGGAAAGAATTGAAAATGACTGAATTTTAAGAGTCTTGAAATGATTCTGCTGAAGAAATGCACAGAAAGTTTTCAGTGTTGCAGAGGCGTAATTTTAATCCATTAGATTTGCGTTAATGTGTAGAGTGCCTTTCATATCAGTACATATACATATCAGCAATTCACACCCATTATATGTGCTAATCTTTTCTTTATAACAATGCATTGTAAATCCAATATTATTATCTGCATGATATTTTAGTTTCATTTTGTCATACTGTGTGTGTGTATTATACTGTATATCTCATAAAAGAGGTAGCCTAGCTATTTGTTTTCTGCAGTTCTTCAGTATTGGGCTCATCGTTCACAATGCATTATTGATGAAAAGTGACAAAGAAATAACCAAAAGACTTTTGAAGAAGCAGTTTTTGTTCAATATAGGGAATAAGAAGTCAAGGTGATGCTTTAAATTGGTTTGGCATGTATATTGTCCCAGGGTAACTACTGAGAGGCTCTTTTGAAAAGCTAGCTTAACAAACCGATGTTCAGTTGACACTGTCCTCCTTACTCCAACTCTATAGAGTAGACCTTTCACCAACGGCACACGTGGAATCTGCAGACTTTTTCTATGGAATGCATTAAACACGGTCAGATATATATTTTTCAGAGCTGACAGAACTACATTCTTTCTTAGAGCTGAATAATATGCATTCCTACAGAAATTTGAATTGGACTGACTGAACTATTTCTGCAAATATGACCGAAACAACCCTGTCTTGTAATGCTCAACCTCCTGTCCTGCACTCCTCCTGTGAGTGTTTTTCTTTTTCTTCTGCTGTACGTTATTCTCAGACACTGGCAACGAACAACATAATATTGTAGAGATTGTGTACAGTCATGCTCAAAAGATTACATACCCCTTGCAGAATCTGCAAAATGTTAATCATTTTAACTAAATAAGAGAGATCATACAAAATGCATGTTTTTTTTTATTTTTATTTATTACTTGTCCTGAATAAGATATTTCACATAAAATGTTTACATATAGTCCACAAGACAAAAAAAAAAAAAAAAAAAAAAATAGCTGAATTTATTAAAATTACCCCATTCAAAAGTTTATGAACCATTGATTCTTAATCCTGTGTGTCGTTCTCTGGATGATCCATGGGTGTGTGTGTGTTTTGTGATGGTTGTTCTTGAGTCTCTTGTTTGTCCTGATCAGTTAAACTGCCCAACGTTCTTCAGAAAAATCCTCCAGCTCCCAACAATTCTTCAGTTTTCCAGCATCTTTTGCATGAACCCTTTCCAGCAGTGACTGTATGTTTTTGAGATCCATCTTTTCACACTGAGGACGATTGAGGGACTCAAACACAACTAATAAAAAAAGGTTCAAACATTCACTGATGCTCCAGAAGGAAACACGATGCATTAAAAGCCGGGGGTGAAAACTTTTGAACAGGATGGAGATGTCCAAATGTTTCTTATTTTGTTTAAATATCTTTTTTTTTCATTTAGTACTGCCCTTCGGAAGCAACAGAAGATACTTACATGTTTCCCGGAAGACAAACTAAGCACAATTTACCTTGATCTTCAAATCTAAAAAAAAATTTTAAATTTGTAAATGTTAATTTTTTAAAATTGTGCTCCCTCTCATTTCCTCAGACAAGTGTATTCATCTCTTCCATCCATGCTAATCTGACATAATTTGTAACTAAATATTACACAAATGGAAACTTATTTTCAGCACTGAATAGAGCCTGTACGACATAAATTATGAATCACACTTCTTTGAATGCACCAATATCAGTGTATATTAGCAACACATGCGGCAACAGGTGCACATTTATCAGCAGAAATTAACAAAATAATATAGTGATAACAAGTGACTGTGTAAAAATAAACAATGATAAAATGAGTTCATAAATATTTGCCCTTAAATTAAGTTGTAATTGTGTTAACAGTAATGCCAAGAACGCAAGTTGAGCCAATATGTCAAGCATCGAGTGGGATGAGGCTTAGCATAATTGCTAATTAAACTTCTGATGAGAAAATTGGCTCTGCTGAAAGGAAAAACAACCTAGGGGTCATAAACCCCCCCATCACTGATAAATCAAACTGTATCATCAAAGGAAGGGTCCAAACAGATCTGGCTGATCCCTAGGATGAACACACATATATCCAGAACATTATTATATATTGATATGGTTTTATGCATGACATATGATCAAGCCACTAGTTAATGTAACCCAATATGCATCGTCTCATATCAAAATAATCTCTTAAATGAATATTGAAATATATTCCTGTTAAAATAAGTTAATTGGCACCCAAATCGGCCAGCCCATTGCATCAGCATAACATTATCAAAGTTCGTCTTTCTTCACTCACCTCCGGAACAATTAATAGTTATAGTAATTGGTTCAACATTATTTGTTCTTCAGACATTCCTCTTTAAATACAAGTGTTAGCTGTATGCAGTGACCACTTTTGGGTAAAATCCAACAATTTTAGTTTAAGAACCAGAATCTAAAAGGATATTAAGATATCTTTAACACTTGAGTTACAGGGCAGGCATGCAAACTTTGGAAGAAGAATATTTTTGGCACTCAGTCAGGTATGTTTACAAGATACAACTTCAAAGTTTGTTCTTCAGACAAAAAGTATCAGCTGCAAAGTGAACCATATGTGACCCTGGACCACAAACCCAGTCATAAGGGTACATTTTCTGAAACTGAGATTTATACATCATAAATAAGCTTTCCATTGATGTATGGTTTGTTAGGATAGGACATTATTTGTAAAATCTGGAATCTGAGGCTGCAAAAAAATCTAAATATTGAGAAAATCACCTTTAAAGTTGTCCAAAAGTCCTTAGCAATGCATATTACTACTAATAATACATTTTTGATATATTTACGGTAGGAAATTTACAAAATATCTTCATGGAACATGATCTTTACTTAATATCCTAATGATTTGGCATAAAAGAAAAATCTATAATTTTTACCCATACAAAGTATTGTTGGCTATTGCCATAAATATACCCGTGCGACTTATGAGGTCACATATTTGGTTGCCAACCACTGAAAATGGGTAAAATTCAACAAATTGCAAATGGATACTGTGGCAATCCAATATTGGACCAGGAAAAACCTAAGATTAAGTTTGAATTCCTTTTGCCCATCCTACGTTCTTGTCTGAATGAAAGATCATTTTTGCTAACCCTGCTCCTCCATCTCTAGTGGTTGTGTTTTGTGGGAGCTTAAACCTCTACCTTGGGAGTGTGTCACAAGACGCATTAAAATACCATAGAGTTAAGAGCCAGAACTATATCATATTGAGATGTAATACTACTTGAGTTAATTTTTGAATGTAACAAGGATTGCTAAAGTCAGCAGTGGATTACTCCGAAAATTCATGACATTTAATATTTTGGCTTCCATCACTATGTGTTTGTCTTGGGAAAAAAAAAAAAAAAAGAAAAAAACAACAACAAATTGGCAGGGAACTGGAGGGAGCCAGAGAGCCACCGATGCCAGACAGAACTAGTGGAGGAAAAAAGGCCAGGGAACTGCAAAACCAGAGAGTCTAACACGCCAGCGGACGAGGAAGGGCTTTAGGGCTAGGTATAAGGGCTATTGTTCCATGACAGGCAAATCAATGAGCTCTTTCTGCAGAACGGACTGATCATTGGGAACTGCCTGAGGTACAGACCATACAGAGGGTGCTGGGTCTTTTTACATTGTTTGTTCAGAATGAAATAATCCAAGAAGGAGGTCATTTAAAAAATTAAAAAAAAAAAGCTTAGCAGAAAACAATGCAAAGATGGTATCCGACAAACAAGTGAAACGTAGGGCAATATACACACATACAGTGGGGAGAACAAGTATTTGATACACTGCCGATTTTGCAGGTTTGCCTACTTACAAAGCATGTAGAGGTCTGTAATTTTTATCATAGGTACTCCTCAACTGTGAGTGATGGAATCTAAAACAAAAATCCAGAAAATCACATTGTATGATTTTTAAGTAATTAATTTGTATTTTATTGCATGACATAAGTATTTGATACATCAGAAAAGCAGAACTTAATATTTGGTACAGAAACCTTTGTTTGCAATTACAGAGATCATACGTTTCCTGTAGTTCTTGACCAGGTTTGCACACACTGCAGCAGGGATTTTGGCCCACTCCTCCATACAGACCATCTCCAGATCCTTCAGGTTTCGGGGTTGTCGCTGAGCAATATGGACTTTCAGCTCCCTCCAAAGATTTTCTATTGGGTTCAGGTCTGGAGACTGGCTAGGCCACTCCAGGACCTTGAGATGCTTCTTACGGAGCCACTCCTTAGTTGCCCTGGCTGTGTGTTTCGGGTCGTTGTCATGCTGGAAGGCCCAGCCACGACCCATCTTCAGTGCTCTTACTGAGGGAAGGAGGTTGTTGGCCAAGATCTCGCGATACATGGCCCCATCCATCCTCCCCTCAATACGGTGCAGTCGTCCTGTCCCCTTTGCAGAAAAGCATCCCCAAAGAATGATGTTTCCACCTCCATGCTTCACGGTTGGGATGGTGTTCTTGGGGTTGTACTCATCCTTCTTCTTCCTCCAAACACGGCGAGTGGAGTTTAGACCAAAAAGCTCTATTTTTGTCTCATCAGACCACATGACCTTCTCCCATTCCTCCTCTGGATCATCCAGATGGTCATTGGCAAACTTCAGACGGGCCTGGAAATGCACTGGCTTGAGCAAGGGGACCTTGTGTGCGCTGCAGGATTTTAATCCATGACGGCGTAGTGTGTTACTAATGGTTTTCTTTGAGACTGTGGTCCCAGCTCTCTTCAGGTCATTGACCAGGTCCTGCCGTGTAGTTCTGGGCTGATCCCTCACCTTCCTCATGATCATTGATGCCCCACGAGGTGAGATCTTGCATGGTGCCCCAGACCGAGGGAGATTGACCATCATCTTGAACTTCTTCCATTTTCTAATAATTGCGCCAACAGTTGTTGCCTTCTCACCAAGCTGCTTGCCTATTGTCCTGTAGCCCATCCCAGCCTTGTGCAGGTCTACAATTTTATCCCTGATGTCCTTACACAGCTCTCTGGTCTTGGCCATTGTGGAGAGGTTGGAGTCTGTTTGATTGAGTGTGTGGACAGGTGTCTTTTATACAGGTAATGAGTTCAAACAGCTGCAGTTAATACAGGTAATGAGTGGAGAACAGGAGGGCTTCTTAAAGAAAAACTAACGGGTCTGTGAGAGCCGGAATTCTTACTGGTTGGTAGGTGATCAAATACTTATGTCATGCAATAAAATGCAAATTAATTATTTAAAAATCATACAATGTGATTTTCTGGATTTTTGTTTTAGATTCCGTCTCTCACAGTTGAAGAGTACCTATGATAAAAATTACAGACCTCTACATGCTTTGTAAGTTGGCAAACCTGCAAAATCGGCAGTGTATCAAATACTTGTTCTCCCCACTGTACATGTGTGTGTGTACACTGATCAGGCATAACATTATGACCACTGACAGGTGAAATGAATAACACTGATTATCTCTTCATCATGGTGTCAGGACACAGACAGAGGCAGAGGGGTAAGTGAACACAAGTTTATTTGTAACAGAGACATGAACACAGGCAGATGGGAGATGCAGATGAGTAGAGAACAAGCACTTTGTGAACAGTCACTTAGCTGAAGTATAACTGGTATTTCTGATGCAGGTGAAGGGATCAACGAGGAACTGGAGACGGAAGAAGACACGGGAACTCAGGTAAGGAGTCCAGGTACATGTATACAAGACCAGACAATGATGCGAAGGGAGTGAGTGTTCTTATAGTGTCCTTGATGATGAAGTGCAGGTGCAGGTGAATAGTGTTCAGGAGACATTGAACGAGTGGGTGGAGCGTGGTTGTGAATTGCATGCAGGTGAGGGCCAGGGAGGATGATGGGAAATGTAGTGAGAGGCGGTGACTGTGCCCTAACAAGGGTAACCATGGGAACTCAGGATTGGCGGGAAAATTAACAAAGTAACACAGGAATGAAAACAAAACACCAACTAAAAGTCCAAAACCCAAACAGAACCCTGACAAACGGCAAACCTGTTAGTGGGTGGGATATATTAGGCAGCAAGTGAACATTTTGTCCTCAAAGTTGATGTTTTAGAAGCAGTAAAAATGGGCAAGCCTAAGGATTTGAGTTTGAGAAGGTCCAAATTGTGATGGCTAGACGACTGGGTCAGAGCATCTCCAAAACTGCATCTCTTGTGGGGTGTTCCCGGTCTGCAGTGGTCAGTATCTATCAAAAGTGGTCCAAGGAAGGAACAGTGGTGAACAGTGGTGAACAGTGGTGAACAGCGGCCAAGGCTCATTGATGCACATGGGGAGCGAAGGCTGGCCTGTGTGGTCCGATCAAACAGACGAGCTACTGTAGCTCAGATTGCTCGAGAAGTTAATGCTGGTTCTGATAGAAAGGTGTCAGAATACACAGTGCATCGCAGTTTGTTGCATATGGGGCTGCATAGCCACAGACCAGTCAGGGTGCCCATGCTGACCCCTGTCCACCGCCGAAAGCGCCAACAGTGGGCACGTGAGCATCAGAACTGGACCACAGAGCAATGGAAGAAGGTGGCCTGGTCTGATGAATCACGTTTCCTTTTACATCACGTGGATGGCCGGGTGCGTGTGCGTCGCTTACCTGGGGAACACATGCCACCAGGATGCACTATGGGAAGAAGGCAAGCCGGCGAAGGCAGTGTGATGCTTTGGGTTCATGTTCTGCTGGGAAACCTTGGGTCCTGCCATCCATGTGGATGTTACTTTGACACGTACCACCTACCTAAGCATTGTTGCAGACCATGTACACCCTTTCATGGAAATGGTATTCCCTGGTGGCTGTGGCCTCTTTCAGCAGGATAATGCGCCCTGCCACGAAGCAAAAATGGTTCAGGAATGGTTTGAGGAGCACAACAACGAGTTTGAGGTGTTGACTTGGCCTTCAAATTCCCCAGATCTCAATCCAATCGAGCATCTGTGGGATGTGCTGAACAAACAAGTCAGATCCATGGAGGCCCCACCTCGCAACTTACAGGACTTAAAGGATCTGCTGCTAACATCTTGGTGCCAGATACCACAGCACACCTTCAGGGGTCTAGTGGAGTCCATGCCTCGACAGGTCAGGGCTGTTTTGGCAGCAAAAGGGGGACCAACACAATATTAGGTCATAATGTTATGCCTGATCTATGTATGTATGTGTATATGTTATATATATATATATATATATATATATATACTAGATAACAAGGAACTAAACTATTAAATTTTTTTTAAAAAATATATTAAAATAGAAAACAGTTGTTTTAATATTACTATTTTTTTTGATTAAATAAATGCAGCCTTGGTGAACTTCTTTCAGAAGAGAACTTCTTTCAACAACATTAAAAAAAAGTTATTATTCCAAATCAAAAAATTGATTGGCAGTGTATGTTACTCTCTTTCATAACTTAACTGTTTATGAACGGTATTTAGCACTCTGAACAGGAACCGACAACCGAATTCTGATCCTTTGTTAATGTAACTATAGAATTCCGGTAATTTGTGTTTATTATTTATATTTTATATTTTTATTGTATTTATTTTTTACATATCCAGACCTCATAGAAGGTTTTGACCTTTTAACCAATGTGTGCATAGCATCGTCTTTGGTGCAAAGTGATGAACTTCAATGGAACCTGCAGAAACATCTTACTCAGCACATTTTTTTTCTTCTTCAGGTAAGCTGTTGATTTAACTCAAGCAAAGATATAGTCCATCTGCTAGTAGATGTCCTGGAACATTTATTAGACTAATTATCGGTACATGGCATAACTGTTGATAGCTGACTTCAGATTTATCCACTGAAGCTGGGCTGGCATATGGGGCAGCAGCAACTGGGAACATCCCTGCTTCATCAAACCTGAGACTCTTTTATGTCCAATAATTCCAGTGTCCCCAGCTGGAAGGAGCATCTGTTTTTCTCTGGGAACTGTGCAGGGTCGTTGATGTGATGCTGTTTTGTAAGCACACTAATTTAAATCAGTAGAGGAGATTACATACACTTTGATGGGACTAGGGAACGAATAGCCTTGATTGAGTTCTAAAACTGTTTGAGGTGTATGTGATCAAGGATTATGTCCCTAGTTATCTTCAGATTTCACTGTGCGGATACTTTTATCCATGGTGTGAATTACAGGGAGTATTACCCCCCTAATTAAGACTTGAACCGCTAATACAGTGTTTAAAAACACTTTGGCACTAATATCAGAAGAACCATGATGTTATTTTTCAGAAGTCTAAGACTTTTCTGATTGCTTGGATAAAATGCACATAAATCTAAAATCACCTGTTCAAAATGACCCAACTTCAAAGTATTACCATTTCAAACTACAATTCACCCATTACATCTAAAATGACTGTCGATTCATTTCATTACAATGACTTAACTATAAAATGATACACCAGCTCAAAATTATAAGTAACTGTTGCATTACTCTTAGGGTATGCTTACACGACACCGTTTCACCTGAAAACTTTTTACACGTTTTGGCCATTCATTTACACGACAACAGTGTTTTGGGGGCCTGAAAATGCAAGGTTTTGAAAATGGGTTTTAAAGTGCAGGGTTTTGAAAATGATACCTTTACCGTCTCCATGTAAACAATAAAAACGCAAATCTGTAAAAACGGTGACGTCATGGCATGTGTGTTACATGTTCACGCATGCCTATTACGTGTTCGCGGGGTGTTACTTGAGAATCAAATGCCACCTTGCTGTAGTATGAAAATACTTAGCAAACTTTTATTCATAATTGTATCGACGTATCATTTCCGAGTTCAAGAATTCAAATGTTTAGTGGGAGTGAGTTACTTTCGGTATCCAGCGAAGGATCCAGTGTGTTTGCCTAAAGGCAAAGAAATATGGAGAGAAATGGAAAATCTGAAAAACCTCCTTGTTTATAGTCACCATTTCAAACGGAGGGGGACAAACGGAAAGACGGCCGTTCCGTCAGTTCCACTCAACCCCTCCGGAGCAAGATGGCGTCAAGAACAGGTAAGAAGACTGGCACTCTACATTATTTTTCACATGAACATGAATGTGTCTGGCTTCCTGTGTCATTCACTTCCAGTTACCTGTACCAAAACAGTCTGTTATACTGCTTTATATTGCAAACTTTTAATCGAACTGGCTGTGGGCTGGGATACAAAATATGTATAGCTCTGAGGCCTAGTCCACATGTACACGGGTATTTTTATAAACAGAGTTTTTCCCTCCTCCGTTTAAAAAAAAATTGCGTCCACATGAAAACGCAAAACACGCTATGAAGCCTTATCAAGAGCATGCCAAACCAACAGGTGGCAATATAACCCTAACCGTAAAGCCATGTTGGCCAATCAGAAGCCTGGAAAAAAGGTTATTGCTGGTTCCGGTTCTGACGCAACAAGCCAAAATCTCCGGTTTCACTGTCCACACGACACCACTGCAACCGGAGTTTCTAAAAATGTTTACCCTGGCAGGAGTTTTCAAAAAAGTTCGGTTTCAGTGTCCGGATCCTGCTTTTACGTGTGGACGAACGGCCAAACTGCATAGAAAAAGATGCTGTTTTGAAAATAACCGTATCCATGTGGACAGGGCCTGAGGCTGTAAAAAGTCCACCGGATGACATGTTTTTCTTGGTCCAGGTAACACAGAGACAGAGTTGTAGGATTGAAAATAATCAAAGATATTTGATATTTGAAATTGAACAAAGACATTTGCTTCACTGTTTTCAACCCCTATCTTTCTTATCAGAAGGGCCATTTGGAATTCCTAAAGACAAAGAGATGCTGAAGGCCTGTAGGCCAAAATGTGTCACACCTTTAGTACAGTGGGGGAAGTTTGGTCTGATTGGTCAGTTTGAATGTCTCACATTAGGGTTTCAGTCACATGGTCAAGGAACAGATAAAAAGAAGATCTAACTGTTGCTCTGCTTTTTTAATTTTCTGTCTCTCTTGATTCTCTGGTTCTCTCTCTTTTTGGGGGCCTTCTCTTTGGCTCTTCTCTTCTTTGCTCTCTTCTTCTCTTTGTCTCTTTCTCTTTCTCTCTCTCTCCCTCTCTCTCTCCCTTTCTATCCCTCAGGTAACATTCATGCTGGGTACGAACCACTGTAGGCGACCCACCCTTACAGAGTAAATATTGTTCATTTACATATATTAATACCGACATTGTAACAATACAAAGTGGGTTGAGAATCTGCAAAGTAACGCTTAAATGCATAGTTTCTGCAAACTAACAAATAACATTTCATATTTAGATAATGAAAGTCTCATGATATCAAAATACATAGACATAAATACACAAATTACAGTGGAACCAAGTGACCACATTATCCATGGATGTAATATTTCAAGATCATTCTTATTCAAACACTGTTTCTATGGTACCATCCATCTATCACTTTTCCAAACCATGTTTTCTGATTTGAAATTACTGTGTGCAGGCCCTTGTATAGAAGCTTTCTAAAAGATGTAATATAAGTCTCAGGTGTCCCCAGAATGTGTCTGTGAAGTTTCAGCTCAAAGCACAGAAAGCTGGCTATCATACAGCGCGCGCCTGTGAGCACTTAACTAATTAGCTAGGCTAATAGGGCTGATTCCGTCACCAGTCGTGGGCGGGACCTGTTCCAATGTGATGTCATAATGAATGCATTCCTGAACAGCTCATTTTGAGACACGTAATTATGTCCCTTTAAATAATTATGTTTTTATCATTTTTTTTGTTATCAGTTAAGGGGACATGTTATGCAAAATTCATCTGTGTTTGAACACAGATGTCTGTCCACAGTGTGTAAACAACCAGCCTGTATTGATAAAAATCCACCCAATACTTTTTTTTTATAATCCCCATCAATCATTATCAATCTCTCGTAATGCCGGTTTCAGATTTCTCCCTACTCCTACGTAAGAGTAGGGATACCCTGCCCATGACTGTTGATGATCTGCCCTTTTAGCATAGACACACCCCTGAGTGAGAAGCACAGAGACGCCTTTTCTGTTTACTCGCTGTATCAGCGCTAGAGTATTACAATGTCTGCGCCAAAAAACATTACAAATGTTCTGTTGTTCGATGTACCAACGAACATACGAGTGATACACGAGGACACCATGGTTGAATTTCATTTTTGAAGGAAACGTGCGAAGAATGTCGGTAAAATGTTATATATTTGCGCAAATCATTTTACGCATGACTGCTTCACCAACGAGGGTCAGTACAACGCTGGAGTTGCCAAAAAGTTGTTTCTGAAGGATGGGTCAATACCAGCGCTTCGTGCTCTAACTTCATATCCAGAACAAGTAAGGATGGCACTTCATATTCTGTGAATGTTTGCAAATTTCCTTTCTGAATGAGCTTTCTAGAATGCTGTACGGCTAATATGGCTAAAGTTACCAGAGCTATGTGTGACAATAGGAACTATTGTTGTATATTTTGCTGTAGTAGGATCTGTTTCAGGAGGAACACACCTGAGTGAAAACACATGTGAGATGTGTGTAGGGGCTCACAAGTTCATTAAAGAAGAGTCAAGTTAGTATCAGATGTTTGTCTTTATTCAATAGAAAAGACACTTAAAACATGGTGGCAGCGTGGGCACTTCTTGATTGCTAGAAGTGTTTAGAATTAGACAGCGGAGAGCTGCGTCTGAACAGAGCTGCACGATGGACGGACTAAAATCCCCATCACCGTTATGCATGGATGCCGACAATCTTTCCAAGTCCTGGAAATCCTGGAGGGACCAGTTTAATCTCTACTTGGAGCTAACAATGTCGGACGAGGAGGAAAAGACGAAAGTCAAATTGTTTCACTACCTCATCGGTGAGAGCGGATGGGAACGGCTGGAAACTCTGATGAGTGATATACCCGCGGATGCAAGAACAGTAATGAACGTTTTTGCAAAGTTTGATGAACACTGTAATCCCAGTATAAACGAGACAGTAGAATGCCATAGATTCTAAAGAAAAAGCCAGGGAGTGGACCAGTCGATCGATAATTATGTCACAGTTACGAATGCTCGCTAAAACATGCAACTTCGGAGAAATCAAAGACTCACTCATACGTGACAGGATAGTTTGTGGAATTAACAACGCAGGACTGAGAGAGAGGCTGCTTCGTGAGAAAGATTTAACACTACAGATGTGCATACATATATGTATGTCACGACAGAACAGCAGAGCCATTGCGGGAGCAGCGGTAGAAGAGGTGCATGCTGGCAGGCAAGGAGCGCGTCAAGATCGACATCAACACGACAAGATAATCACATGCAAATTCTGTTGTAAAGAGCATGAATTGAATAAACAGAAATGCCCAGATTTTGGTAAGAAATGCAAAAAGTGTGGAAAGGCAAATCACTTTGCAGTTAAATGTAGAGCCCAGTCGAGACAAGGGAAACATAAATCAGTACATAAGGTAGCTGAACAGGACAGTGATGAGTATGAGGACATTCTCACTGTTGAAGTAGCAAACTCAGTGACTGTACAGAGAATGGAGACAGACAACAAAAAGAAAACACAGTTGTACGCAGGGATGTTGTTGGGAAAGAACCTTGTGAAATTTCAGATTGACTGTGGGGCAAGCTGTAATGTAATCCCCATTAATCTACTGAGCTCAGATGCAAAACTGGAGGAAACAAAGACTGTGCTAGTAATGTACAACCAAAGCAAAGTAAGACCGCTGGGAAAGTGCAAACTGAAAGTAAGGTGGATAACCACTGTACTGTCCCTCTAATAGGTAAGACAGCAAGTGAAGCTATGAAGCTAATTAAAGTGCATTACAAGAACATTTTTGCAATAGACACCATAGTCACCACAGAAAAACCGACAACAAGCCAGTGGTCACTACAACACATAAAGACTGAATATGCTGATGTATTCACGGGTGATGGCTGCTTAGACGGAGAATACAGAATTGAGATTGACAACACTGAGGGTTCTCAGATCTCCCAAAAATAAGGGTTCCAGTAGCCATGATGAAACCATTGAAGGAAGAGCTGCAAGATCTTCAGAGGAGAGAAATCATTGCACCAGTAGAGAGGAGCCCGGATTGGATCAGTAGTATGGTGGTCGTACAGAAGCCCAGCGGCAGACTCAGAGTATGTATAGATCCAAAACATCTGAACAAAGCTTTAAAACGCAGTCATTTCCCACTACCCACTATTGATGACATTTTCCCTGACCTATCTAAAGCCAAAGTGTTTACTGTGTGCAATGTTAAAAGTGAGTTTTGGCATGTCAAACTGGAGGAAGAGTCCAGCTTTCTCACCACATGCTCTTCCTTATTCAGAAGGTATCGTTGGCTGTGGATGCCTATGGGCATAAGTCCGGCCCCTGAGATATTTCAGAGGAAGTTCACACTTTACACATTAGAGGGCCTGCCAGGAATATACATCACAGCTGATGATGTGCTTATTACAGGACAAGGAGAGACACAAGAAGCAGCTGAGAGAGACCATGATGAAAAGCTGAAAGCGTTTCTAGCACGATGCAGAGAGAAAGGTATCAAGCTGAATGCTGACAAGCTCGAATTGAGACAAAGATAAGTCTCTTACATTGGTCACCTCCTGACGTCTGATGGATTGAAAATAGACCCAGACAGAGTTTGAGCAATAACTCACATGCCAAAACCAACAGATGTGAAAGGATTTCAGAGACGGCTAGGGATGGTAAATTGCCTCTCAAAGTTTTGTGCACATCTTTCAGACCAGCGTGAGGACCTGAGACAACTGACACACAAAGACTGTGAATGGATATGGACCATACAGCATGAAGAGGCATGAAGAGGCACTTCAAAAATATGATGTAGATGTTGTGTATGTTCCAGGGCCAGAGATGTGGCTAGCAGACACTTTAAGCAGAGCATATCTACCTGAGAGTGTGACGACTGGATCTGTGGAAGCAGTGCTAGAAACAAACAACAATGGCGCAACACTTACCAATCTCAGAGGATAGACTCAGGCTAATCCGCTCTGCAACAAAAGAGGACAAAACTTTACAAACATTGATTAAAACCATACAACAGGGTTAGCCAAAGAACAAAGCAGAGACACCACAAGAAATAGGACATTATTACCTGTTTCAAGAGGAGCTGAGTTTCCAGGATGGAATTGTTTTTAGGGGTGAGCGAGCTGTTATCCCTAAGCAACTCTGGAGGGAAATAACTCAATGAATACACTCCTCTCATTTAGGTGTGGAAGGATGCCTGAGGAGGGCCAGAAAGTGTGTGTACTGGCAAGGTATGAATGAGCAGATCAAAGGGTACGTACAGAAATCTGACAACTGCCAATCAGTGGACTGGAACCAACAAAAGGAGACACTGCAACCACATGACATGCTGAACAGACCTTGGGCCAAGGTAGGCACGGACCTGTTTACTTTTGACAACAAGGACTATCTAATCACAGCAGACTACTATTCCAGTTTTGGGAAATAGATTATCTACCAGACACCAAATCAACAACTGTCATCAGAAAGCTAAAAACGCACTTCGCCCGTCAAGGCATTCTGGACATAGTAATTTCGGACAATGGCCCGCAGTTCTCATCACAGGAGTTCCAGAAGTTCAGTCATCACTGGGAATTCTTACACAAGACTTCCTGGCTATCCGCAGAGCAATGGCAAGGCGGAATCAGCAGTCAAAACTGTCAAGAGACTGATGCTCAAAGCACAAATATCCAGGCAGCATCCATGTTTAGCAATTCTGGACCACAAAAACACACCAACACATGGATTATCTACCAGCACAGAGGCTGCTTAGCCATCGCACTAAGACATTACTACCCATAAAAACCAACCTCCTGCAACCAAAGATTCAAATACTTGAGAGAATTGACAGCAAACCAACAACGGCAACAAACATACTTTAACAGATCAGCCAAAGACTTGGACACACTAAAACAAGGTGACTTTGTGAGAATACAACCATTTGAGCCACAGAAGATCTGGAGAAAGGGCACAGTGGTGAAGCCCATCGACTTGAGATCATACAGCGTCCAGTTGGATTCTAGAGGTGTTATAAGGAGAAACAGGAGACATCTCCGAAGGGACCATGCACTGACCCCGAGAGACTCCAACCAAACAGAGACTGCTTATACTGACAATACAAAAATCGAAAAAACTGCTGACGCTCAGTTACAACTCACTACCAATAAGGAGAATCAGATGCAAAGCACTGGACAGTCAGACATCCCAGCATCTGTTGTCACAAAAGCAGGACGTTTAGTCAAGAAACCTCGACACTAGCAAGACTATGTCACATGGGAAAAAAAAAAAAAAAGTAAAACTGTTGTTACGGGAATGTGAAACTACTCTATATAAAAGTTATAAGAAAATGGTATATTGTTCTTGTCTGTTCCAGAAATTTATTTAGAGTTTTGTTTGGAACATTAGTTCTTATTCAAACAAAAAAAAAAAAAAAAAGAGAAAGGATGTGACAATAGGAACTATTGTTGTTTATTTTGCTGTAGTAGGATCTGTTTCAGGAGGAACACACCTGAGTGAAAACACATATGAGATGTGTGTAGGGGCTCACAAGTTCATTAAAGAAGAGTCAAGTTAGTATCAGATGTTTGTCTTTATTCAATAGAAAAGACACATAAAAACACTATGTTGTTAGTTTTATTCCGCAAAACGCCCACCTTCTGCGTAATTCATAAACGGACATTTATTATGCATTGTACAGTCGGGTGACGGTCTTTTTACGTCCCCACACAAGCACCTATACAACAATTTATAGATTAACATGACGGTACATGCTAGTCAATGAGTTGAATCAACATAACTCCACAACAACTAACGTTACATAAATGTATCCACTAACCATTCAGAAACGTCCGGGTGCAGTTTAAAAGTGTCAACCTCTTCCTGAGTCTCTCCATCTGTGTCCGACTCCGGTTCAAACATGTAAGGCTGCACTCCACAACTGGTTATTTCTGACATTTAGGCTGATTGAGATTCGTTTTGTTGTTGACGTTGTATCCGAAGCTCGTGTAAAGGATCCGCTGGAAGGGGGGTGGGGAACAGCAGCTCATTTGCATTTAAAGGGACACACAAAAAAGGCCGTTTTTGCTCAGGGACAAATTTAACAAGCTATAATAAATGATCTGGGGGGTATTTGGAGCTGAAACTTAACAGACACATTCTGGGGACACCAGAGATTTATATTACATCTTGTGCATCTTGACATAATATGTCCCCTTTATGTTTTATCTTACATCTTATGTTGTTATTGTTTATTGCATTATTGTAGTGTCATATGTTACCATGATGGTGTTTTGTATTTGTGACACTGTGCACGTTCTATATATTATTGTTTACCTTAGCTTGTGGAAAACTTTGATTGCATGCTATTGAACTATTCACAAAATGTACACAATGTTTTATTAAAATGTAAGAGACCTATCAAGACAGAATGAATAAAAAACACTCCCCCAGCAACTGAACACCAATTACTGCAAAAGCCTGGATGGGTGTTTTCTTAGAAGCATCTCTCAAGATATTCTAGACCCCTGGCATCTTCATCTCATGTGCATTTACAAACAATTTCCAAATGTAACATAGCTGTAAATCATTTTTAATGAAAAATCTGCATATTTAAAGGATTAATTAACCCCCAAATGAAAATTCTATAATAATGTACTCACCCTCATGTTGTTCCAAACCTGTATGACTTATTTTCTTGCTGAAAACAAAGATATTTTGAAGAATTTGGGGAACCAAACAGTTTTGGTTACCACTGACTTCCATATGGACACATTTTTGTGTGTGTTCCACAGAAGAAATAAAGTCGTACAGTTTTGGAACAACATTTTTTACAGTTTTCGCCCCCTATACCCTCATTCACTTGTACACTCGTTATTGTGGTGCATTGTGGGATTGAATGAGTGCACTCAATTACGTCCACTATGGTTTCGGACACCACTACAAATGGCTGTCCCCTCAAATAGTGCCCTATTTAAAAGTATAGGGGGCGATTTCGGACACAGCCCTAGTTCATTGTTTGTTACCATAGTTTCTCATTTGTTTTGCACCTGTTCCTTGTTCTGTTGATTGTATTCTCTGTGTATTTAGGTTTCTTCAGTTTAGTGTTTGTTAATGGTAAGTGCGTGATAAGCTTTGTGTTCTCCTCAGTGTGTGTAGTGAAGTTATTCTTGATAGTTCAGTCTGTGTCACACTCTCTGTTTGGATTTATTTGCACACAGCACCATGACAGAAAGTCTTGTCAGAGCTGACTGGCCCATGAAGAAAATGATTTGGAAAAATAGTTCTAGAAAAATTATGGTGAAAAAGTGGGTGGTCATTGTTGAACTTCATTGGAAAAATAATATAATTTGAAGAGCAAGTAATATAATGATAATAAAAAAAAAATAATAATAATAATTTTAAATGATTGATTATTTAACAAATAAGTATTTAACAAATAATCAACAAATCAATAATAAAAAAAAATAATTAATAATCAAGGCAGTAGTTGTAACAAACAATAGTTTGATTAAATTGCCATTAAAAATATGAACAATAAATACTTTTTCAATTTAATTTAGCATGCATTGCTGCCACAAAGTTTGTTATGAAGATTCCCATTATAAAAAGTGTCATTTGAGTTCATTTAATATGTTGTTTTTGTCTCTACACACACAAAGTTGGGGTAACAATTCAGAGCCATACATTAAATTAGAGGCAAAATTTCAGATTTATTATTTAATTTGCTTTAGTCATACTTGAATTTAATAATTATTTATTCTCCATTAGGTTTGGAGTGCTCAAAGGGCTCAAAGGGTGTGATGTATTACTCATACTTGTCTTGACAAATTTAGCCTTTAGCTTTTAGAAAACTAATGAAAAACTAACCATTTGTTCTCCAAAGTGCATACAACCCTCAGTGACCTTGACTGTAGCCGCTCATCTGATTCATTTAATGGCCGTAATTAAGCCTGATTAATAGGAGCCAAATGAATGAATAAGTTATTGAGTGAAGCATTAATGCACAACATTGCCATTTAAGCATAGCATTACACTTGAAGCAAGACAAATTCCCCCTCGGTAGAAATCGCCTCCCACTTTATATTAGGTGGCCTTAACTACTATGTACTAACATTTAAATGAGTCATTTGATACAATGCACTTATTGTGTACATACATGTTTTTACATTGTACTTATTTTTTAAAAAAAATACCTGTATGTAATTACATCTGTAATTCATTTCTGTAATTACATTTATAATTACACTGTTGTCACTTCTCTTACGCCTTAACCCACCCTTAAACCTACCCATACCACCACACCTGTGCCTAACTTTACCCATATCACACCTCAATATCAGCAAAAGTGTTTTGCGATACAATATGAACACAATAAGTACATTGTACTTATTTTTTTTATGTAAGTATATAGTAGTTAAGGCCACCTAATATAAAGTGGGACCGAAATTAGAAATCGCGTCCGTCGCAGGGGCACTGAGGTACGATCGAAAAGGGCACTTTCACTTTCACGATTAAAGGGGCAGGGGCTCAAGCCCCCCCGCCCAATGAGAGATAAGGATCTATTTCCAAATGGTTTATTTATGAAATGAAAACAAAACAATTCATAAATAATTAAACACAGGGGTACAGGAACACAGGAGTACAGAAAACCAAACCACATCTGAACAACAGTAAGAATGAACTATCAACTAAAACACAGGGCTATTAATACAGACTAAATGAGAGGTAAAACAAGAAGCTTGTGTGGGTAAATCTAACCATAAAAACAAATGACATGATTAAAAACCAAGACAACAAAGGAAACAGGAACTAAAAACAGGAAACAGAAATACATGTCAACTTAAAAGTCCTCAAAACAAAACATAGTCGTGACAGATTTGTGCGGAAATGTATGATTTTTAGAAAAAAGGTATAAGCCCAACCCCACCCCTTTAAAGAATGCCACACATCAATGATTATTCTTTGAAACTTGTTCATTGAACCTTCATGCTAAAATAACCAAGACATTAATGGCAGTTGACAAGTTAGCAGAATCAAATGCCTCTTCTGAATAGTAGTGAGTAACATTAGAAACATAGGTAGCAATATCTACAAAAAATGCTATGCACTTTTAATCAGTCTAATACAACTTTATGATCTACATAATCTAACTCTTTTCTTAATTGATGGATTATCCACCTGCTAATGCTAAACTAGACTTGATTATAAGGATTTTGCACTTACAAAATTTAATTGGTGGTGAGAACAAAATGGTGAGAAAGACAATAAGGGTAGAGTTTTTGATCAGGAATAGAGCTGAAGTTTGAAGGGAAGCTTGGGGGAATTTGTTGGCGTGTTCCGTCGTTGTCACAGCTACTTTTTTTTCTTTACCACTAGGAGAGATCGTTTTTACGTGCACGTACACACTTTTAAGCATATGTGCACACTTTTGCACACACTCATAATAAA
The DNA here is from genome assembly GCA_039654105.1 of Coreius guichenoti. Lineage (NCBI taxonomy): Eukaryota > Metazoa > Chordata > Actinopteri > Cypriniformes > Gobionidae > Coreius > Coreius guichenoti. Next base: position 4,187,400 of record CM077179.1, on the reverse strand, counting down.
TATGATAACCCTCACCCAGTTTCATTGTATATTCGTGTGTGTAGATGACAAGAAGCAGTTTTGATGTTCACTTCTTAACACACCCTACAAGACAGTGCCTTGCATTATTTGAAGTATGATGAATCTGGACTGTAACAGTGTTGAATTTAATTGAGAATGTTATTTTAAATTCTTTCAGTTTGAGTTGAATTTGAATTATAGTAGCAAACAGTATGCAGACACAAAATAGAATACAAGTAGAATGAAATTCGACAAGCAAATTCTTATAACCACTGTATGTGAAGTTTTTACAAACCCGATTCCAAAAAAGTTGGGACACTGTACAAATTGTGAATAAAAAAGGAATGCAATAATTTACAAATCTCATAAACATATTTTATTCACAATAGAATATAGATAACTTATCAAATGTTGAAAGTGAGACATTTTGAAATGTCATGCCAAATATTGGCTCATTTTGGATTTCATGAGAGCTACACATTCCAAAAAAGTTGGGACAGGTAGCAATAAGAGGCCGGAAAAGTTAAATGTACATATAAGGAACAGCTGGAGGACCAATTTGCAACTTATTAGGTCAATTGGCAACATGATTGGGTATAAAAAGAGCCTCTCAGAGTGGCAGTGTCTCTCAGAAGTCAAGATGGGCAGAGGATCACCAATTCCCCCAATGCTGCGGCGAAAAATAGTGGAGCAATATCAGAAAGGAGTTTCTCAGAGAAATATTGCAAAGAGTTTGAAGTTATCATCATCTACAGTGCATAAAATCATCCAAAGATTCAGAGAATCTGGAACAATCTCTGTGCGTAAGGGTCAAGGCCGGAAAACCATACTGGATGCCCGTGATCTTCGGGCCCTTAGACGGCACTGCATCACATACAGGAATGCTACTGTAATGGAAATCACAACATGGGCTCAGGATTACTTCCAGAAAACATTGTCGGTGAACACAATCCACCGTGCCATTCGCCGTTGCCGGCTAAAACTCTATAGGTCAAAAAAGAAGCCATATCTAAACATGATCCAGAAGCGCAGGCGTTTTCTCTGGGCCAAGGCTCATTTAAAATGGACTGTGGCAAAGTGGAAAACTGTTCTGTGGTCAGACGAATCAAAATTTGAAGTTCTTTTTGGAAAACTGGGACGCCATGTCATCCGGACTAAAGAGGACAAGGACAACCCAAGTTGTTATCAGCGCTCAGTTCAGAAGCCTGCATCTCTGATGGTATGGGGTTGCATGAGTGCGTGTGGCATGGGCAGCTTACACATCTGGAAAGGCACCATCAATGCTGAAAGGTATATCCAAGTTCTAGAACAACAAATGCTCCCATCCAGACGTCGTCTCTTTCAGGGAAGACCTTGCATTTTCCAACATGACAATGCCAGACCACATACTGCATCAATTACAACATCATGGCTGCGTAGAAGAAGGATCCGGGTACTGAAATGGCCAGCCTGCAGTCCAGATCTTTCACCCATAGAAAACATTTGGCGCATCATAAAGAGGAAGATGCGACAAAGAAGACCTAAGACAGTTGAGCAACTAGAAGCCTGTATTAGACAAGAATGGGACAACATTCCTATTCCTAAACTTGAGCAACTTGTCTCCTCAGTCCCCAGACGTTTGCAGACTGTTATAAAAAGAAGAGGGGATGCCACACAGTGGTAAACATGGCCTTGTCCCAACTTTTTTGAGATGTGTTGATGCCATGAAATTTAAAATCAACTTATTTTTCCCTTAAAATGATACATTTTCTCAGTTTAAACATTTGATATGTCATCTCTGTTGTATTCTGAATAAAATATTGAAATTTGACTTCCACATCATTGCATTCTGTTTTTATTCACAATTTGTACAGTGTCCCAACTTTTTTGGAATCGGGTTTGTAATAATAGGCCCACATTACATTTTTCAGTATGAATAATCCAAAATTATGATATCATAAACATGTAGGGTATTTTCACTTTCGGATAGTCCTTTGATGGGTCACAGTGATCATGGCCTCTCGAATTCACCACCACTGCGTACAAATCAGATGTGGTAATAGACCTGGCCGCAACCTAGTAATTACCTTCATGATGTCAAATAGACCAGCACTTGTAATTTGCCCCTTTGTTTATGTTCATTGTAAATTCATTTTCCTGTATGAATGCAGCAGGAAACACAAGAGTTCATTCTTAATTACTAATAAAGAAATCTGGCTGCCATAATGATGCCTCAGAGCTAGAGGCTCTTAATCTACAATCCCAGCTGGCTCTGATGGTATATTCTCACAGTTTGAGAATGATGAGGAATATAGACAAAAGTCCCTGTTTTGTCAGTGATGATGGGCTGAGGTGCACTCTCATATACCATATCTGAGGTGCAGTTGAACCTCTGTGGGAGATTATCAAATGTACGCAGTAGTAATTGCACCATACTCATTCACATTTGGGTGTTCCTTTGATGGCACTTCAGATTGTAAGGTACAGCAAGTCATTTCACTCCTAAATGGGGCCATCTTTGAAACAATCCAATTTGGTAATTGTGCTGATTGATATTTGCCAGAAAGGCTCTTTAGAAGTTCCCACAGGCAGGGCAGTGCAAAATGACAATGTTTTCATAACAAATGTAATACTGTAGGAAGGAAAAACACATGGTTTTGTGAAGCAATTGTACATTTTTAAAGGGGACCTATTATGCCCCTTTTTACAAGATGTAATATAAGTCCCCAGAATGTGTATGTGAAGATTCAGCTCAAAATACCCCACAGATCATTTATTATACCATGTTGTACATGTCAATTTTTGAGTTAAAGCAAAAACATGCCATTTTCGTGCATGTATCTTTAAATGCAAATGAGCTGCTGCTCTTGCCTCGGATACTCTGCCAAAAACTAACAAAACATCCGTTTCGTTTTGATTATCATCTCTATCGCGGTCACGCTCACGTGACATTGCAGTTCTTCATCATTATTAAAGTTTATTATCTGTATGCGTTTTAAAGCCATATCAGTCTAAACTTCTGATATATGGTTTTCTGAGCACACACACCCGAAGCACGCGCACAGAAAGCTGGATGTCAGACGGAGCGTCCTGTGAGTATTAAAGTAAGCTCTCTTTCACGTCTTATTGCACTTAAACTGTCAAATACACACAAGGTTATGTCAAAAACACACACAGTTCACATAAACACATAACAGCAAATAAAGAAATTGCATGTGTATATTAGATCTGTGTATTAAAGTGACAGTAGCGTAATATACAGTACCTACTGCTATATCTGCTGTTAATATGAATCAAACAACAACAGAAAAACAGAAAATCACTCACTGCTCTTCACTGTATAACTTTAGTAGCTTTAATAAGAATACATTTCTTACTTGAATGCTCTGGCGAGGAGATAAACATGGCGGACTGTGTACGGCTCACTTAGGGGCGGAGTCTATGCTAACAGGGCGGAGTCCATCAGCAGTTGTGGGCGGGGCCTAGGCATTTGTGACATCACAAAGCTACAATCTGCAGACGGCTTGTTCTGATACACTGCTTATGATTTATGGGTATTAAAAAAAGAGGACTGGGTGGATTTTTACCATTATAGGATGGTTGTGTACACACATTGCTGATTCAAATTTATGTTCAAACACCATGTTAAAGTGAATTTTGCATAAAAGGTCCCATTTAAAACAAATGTGCTATGTGATTCCATGTATCTAATATTGAAAACAAGAGTTAAAAACTTGTTTACCAGCTAACTTGGGTCTTACATTGACTTCTATTCAAGTAACTGAAATACAGGACACACACATTTCCTTCTCTATATGGCTAAATCCATTCTACAGCAAATTCAATTTTGCATATGAATCATCACAGAGTTGGAAAGTCATTTTAACACCCAAAACTATGGCACTTTTCCAGCCGCAGCCTCATGATTAGGTGGGATTTTTCTGTGAAGTCCCTTTTGTAAAGCTGGAATTATGTAGGTATGGAAAGTCATTCGGCATGTAAACGGATTGGCTCTGGACTAAAGGGATTACTCCAGCACCTCAACACAAACTCCACACAGAGATGCTGGAGAGTGATTTGGCAGAAGGGTTGTTTTGTTGGCTCCCTTAGCTTTAAGCATAGCAGAAAGTGACTTGCGGTTGCTCAGGCAAAGTTAAGCTAAACGATTTGGAATGGTGATTAGGCATGCTGGCACATCACTGCCAAGCTGTGCACTGCCTTTTTCTCTGCTGTATTTGTCTCCATTTCTTTGTAATGGGAAGTGAACACCTCTCTTAGCATTCCACAGTAAACCATCTGTTACTCCATACTCAATGTGACAGTGGCTGACAATTAATTTTGTTCAGAATGGCTAAAAGTAAATGTGTAGAATTTTCATATGACACTAATTTAAATGTGAAAACCATGTTTCAACAATATCTCTCCAGTAGTCGAATCTCATTCCATTACATCTGACCATATTTCCCAGAGGCATTATGAAGTCTAACTGCAGATGCGAGAGGGCAGTAGCTATCTGTTCTCCTCTGAATTATGTGTAACGTGATTCATAGCTGGATAATGGATTACACTGAATTACAGGATATTAGACATATTGCGTCCTTGAGTAACAGAACAAGGAAAGATCAGCTCCAAGCAGCACATTGAATAAAACCCATACTTCTGATTTATTGGCATAAAAAGAGATGCATTAAAAAATATGAATTCCACACCATCTGTAAATCAAAACACCATCATGGAAAACAACCACTAATGTGGGATTCTACTTTAAAACTGAAACACCTACAGTAATTAGAAGTGATTAAATAGCTTACAACTTGGATAGGGAGCACTATCTTTTTAAATACATACATGTACACCGATCAGGCATAACATTATGACCTAATATTGTTTTGGTCCTCCTTTTGCTGCCAAAACAGCCCTGACCCGTCGAGGCACGGACTCCACTAGACCCCTGCAGGTGTGCTGTGGTATCTGGCACCAAGATGTTAGCAGCAGATCCTTTAAGTCCTGTAAGTTGATAGGTGGGGCCTCCACGGATTGGACTTGTTTGTTCAGCACATCCCACAGATGCTCGATTGGATTAAGGTCTGGGGAATTTGGAGGCCAAGTCAACACCTCAAACTCGTTGTTGTGCTCCTCAAACTCCTCCTTTCTATCAGAACCAGCATTAACTTCTTGAGCAATTTGAGCTACAGTAGCTCGTCTGTTTGATCGGACCACACGGGCCAGCCTTCGCTCCCTGCGTGCATCAATGAGCCTTGCCCACTCATGACCCTGTCACCGGTTCTCCACTGTTCCTTCCTTGGACCACTTTTGATAGATACTGACCACTGCAGACCGGGAACACCCCACAAGAGCTGCAGTTTTGGAGATGCTCTGACCCAGTCATCTAGCCATCACAATTTGGCCCTTGTCAAACTCGCTCAAATCCTTATGCTTGCCCATTTTTCCTGCTTCTAACACATCAGCTCTGAGGGCAAAATATTCACTTGCTGCCTAATATATCCCACCCACTAACAGGTGCCGTGATGAAGAGATAATCAGTGTTATTCATGTCACCTGTCAGTGGTCATAATGTTATGCCTGATCGGTGTATACTGCAATTATAGTATTTATGTTCACCGAAAACACTTGGGGTTGCATTAAGGGTGACTGCAAAACACAATGCTAACTAAATACATTATTTTTTGTAAGTTATTGTAAGTTATATAATAAATATTACAATATTCTTTTGTATTTTGTTACGAAAAATATGTAAAATGCTGCAATGAATTGATGAATAGTTTTTGGAACTTGAATAAATTAAATGAATACCCAGTGCTTCCCAATGTAGTAATACAGACATTTTGGGCATGCATGTTTGATTATTGCCTCTTCGCTTGGTTGTCAAGCAGTGTGTATAATAATAGGTTGGAAACGTAGGAAGACAGACTGTACAATGCTATTCGTTAGAAATAGTAGCTTCTTCTGGAAAAGCAGGTGAGATGCTTCAAAAAAACGTAGTTAAATGAGTTAGTTACTCCTTAACACTGCACAAGAGCATAGCAGAATGTTGAAAAAGAGACCCGTGGCCTAGAAAAACAAACTGTTTCGATTTTAGTCGATGGAGTAGGGCACCACAACAGCGGCTTAATTAGCAATGAAAACCATTCTCTTTGAACGTCAACGTCTGCCTGGGCATGTGTGGGTAGGGAACATTCTATCAAAGGTTTATGTAGGGATCTAATGAACGCTCAGAGAATAGTTTGGGTTTCTTTATGCTGCATTGCAATGCTTTGTATGGATCCCTGTCACTGCACTGGGTCATTTCTCCCAGCACAGCAAACTGCTGTGTCTTCACAAGAGAACTGGTAGGGTGAGTTTGCTGAATGTCTCTGGTAACCCAAAGATCAGACATATAGACTTTATCAGTGGAAGGTTTTACAACTCATTCGATTTTCTACAAACGTGTCTACAAATACTGGTGAACCTTCTAATTCCTCACTGAATATCTATAGTTGGGCCAGAAAGTATTTGGACACTTTGGTCTTAAAAATGTTTTAATGCCACTGAATGAAATAACAAAATATCAAAACTATTTTTTATTGTCATTATGATGGAGTATAGAATGTAGATTAATATTAATAATGACAATAATAAAGCAGTGGTTCTCAACCCTGTTCCTAGAGCCCCCAACAGGCACTTTTCGTATGTTTCCTTAATAAACTCACCTGATTCAACTCCTCAGCTCATTAGTAGAGACTCAATGACCAGAAATGCGTGGGTGTGTCTCAATCAGCTCCCTAGCTTCCTAGGTCGTGAATCAGTATATTGTGTATGTTACGGTCACAGCCATAACATAAAAGAGGGTCAAAACAAAAGGCTCGGTCCAATAGGGGAATTTTTTAAAGACAATAATTGTGGGGAGAAAAGTAATCGGGAGAATAGAAAAAGACAAAAGGGGAGCGCAACAGAAATCCCGCTACCTAGACTTAGCAACGAGGCTCCTTATATCCTTGTCCAGTCCACAGGTGTTAGGAATCTGCTCATAATAAAACATAGGTAATATTTCCAACCACTAGAGAGCAGACAAACCATTAAGAAAGAAATAAGTAACCAGTCAAATTACATGCACAACACCTTCACAGCCCCCCAAAAAAAGTGAACAGTCACTTGTTGGGGTAAATAACTCAGTTGGACGTATTACCATCAGGTCTTGAAGTCACCCAAAATCAAACCAATGGGTTTTGGATTAGATTTCCTTTCAAGAACAGGACAGTTTGCAATCAAATGACCAGAAGTCTTACAATAAAAACTCTATCACCAAACGAAACGATAGGATTACTACTGATTTTCGAGAGGCCAAAACAGGTGGAACAGCAGATGTATCCCATGACTTCTCTTTAAACGCTACTCTATGCGTTAAAAAGAAGGCATCAGCTAAGATAGCGGCTTTGTGGAGTGTATCGGCCTTCTGTTCATTTATATAGGTAGAAAGAGCAGCAGGTACGCAATTCTTAAAGTCTTCCACCAAAATGAGTTGTCTAATTTGTTCCTTGCTTTCAACTCTTTGAGATGCACACCAACGATCAAACAGTACTTCTTTCTCGTGCGCAAACTCAACATATGTCTGAAGAGGGGAGGCTTCGAACAGTGTCTGAAACGCTGTCTATACACCTCTGGAACTAGCTCATAAGATTTTAATATAGCAGCTTTCACTACCTTATAATCTGCAGATTCCTCCATAGATTAATTCATCTTTGTCATTAGGATACGTACCGAAAACTTTTAAGCTGGCTATGATTAAACCAAAAAACGCGACTTGAATCCTACAGAATTAGTCAATTACAGGCCGATCTCGAATCTACCCTTTCTGTCAAAGATACTAGAAAAGGCAATATCCTCACAACTATGTTCGTTTTTAGAAAGAAATGATATCTGCGAGGATTTCCAGTCAGGATTTAGACCGTATCATAGTACTGAGACTGCTCTCATCAGAGTTACAAATGATTTGCTCTTATCATCCGACCATGGTTGTATCTCTCTATTAGTGTTACTCGATCTTAGTGCTGCATTTGGTACTATCGACCACAACATTCTTTTGAATAGACTCGAAAATTATGTTGGCATTAGTGGAATTGCATTGGCATGGTTTAAATCATACTTATCTGACTGTTATTGGTTTGTAGCAGTAAATGAACAGATGTCATATCGATCACAAGTTCAGTATGGAGTACCGCAAGGCTCAGTGCTAGGACCGTTGCTTTTCACCCTGTACATGCTACCCTTGGGAGATATCATTAGAAAGCATGGCGTTAGTTTTCACTGTTATGCTGATGATACTCAGCTCTATATTTCTTGGTGCCCGGACGAAACTTACAAATTCACAAGATTATCGGAATGCATAGCTGATATAAAAAATTGGATGACTAGTAATTTCCTACTACTTAATTCTGAAAAAACAGAGAATCTAATTATTGGACCAAAAACCTCTGCACGTAGTAACCTAGAATACTGTCTAACACTTGATGGCTGCTCTGTCAAGTCCTCGTTGTCAGTTAGGAACCTGGGTGTGCTCTTTACAAGCACGCCAGGCTTCACCCTCTCCCAATCACAGCGCACTCCATCACCGGAATACTGATCACACACCTGCACGTCATCATCACCGGCAATCACCACCAGCACTTAAGCCCCTGCATTCATTCAGTCACTGTCCGGTCTCGTTTGCACATAGCACCGCTACTGCTTACCTCAAGGACTCCCCTGTGATACTTACATGCCTTCTCCTCGTTCCTCCAAGTCTCCAGTGTTCTCCGCGTCCAGTCTTCTAGTCTCCGTGTCTCCTGTGTCTCCTGTGTCTCCTCCGTTTGAGTTTCCCTTCGCCATCTGCAAGACGAGTCCAGTTATCTGCTACATTCTTCTGCTAACATCTTCCGTTCACTTACCTGCCCCGTTTTCCTCTGGTTGCTCAATAAAGACTTTGTTTACTTACCATCTGTTCTCCGTGTCAAGCCTGTTTGTAACAGACATATGCTCTCAATGACAAATGCGGAAAAGTTAGTTCATGCATTCATGACCTCAAGGCTAGATTATTGTAATGCTCTACTGGGTGGTTGCCCTGCACGCTTGATAAATAAACTCCAGCTGGTTCGATATGTAGCAGCTCGAGTTCTTACTAGAACCAGGAAGTATGACCATATTAGCCCAGTTCTGTCAACACTGCATTGGTTCCCTATTAAACATCGCATAAATTTTATAATCTTGCTAATTACATACAGTGGGGAGAACAAGTATTTGATACACTGCCGATTTTGCAGGTTTGCACTTACAAAGCATGTAGAAGTCTGTAATTTTTATCATAGGTACTCTTCAACTGTGAGTGACGGAATCTAAAACAAAAATCCAGAAAATCACATTGTATGATTTTTAAGTAATTAATTAGCATTTTATTGCATGACATAAGTATTTGATACATCAGAAAAGCAGAACTTAATATTTGGTACAGAAACCTTTGTTTGCAATTACAGAGATCATACGTTTCCTGTAGTTCTTGACCAGGTTTGCACACACTGCAGCAAGGATTTTGGCCCACTCCTCCATACAGACCTTCTCCAGATCCTTCAGGTTTCGGGCTGTCGCTGGGCAATACAGACTTTCAGCTCCCTTCAAAGATTTTCTATTGGGTTCAGGTCTGGAGACTGGCTAGGCCACTCCAGGACCTTGAGATGCTTCTTACGGAGCCACTCCTTAGTTGCCCTAGCTGTGTGTTTCGGGTCGTTGTCATGCTGGAAGACCCAGCCACGACCCATCTTCAATGCTCTTACTGAGGGAAGGAGGTTGTTGGCCAAGATCTCGCGATACATGGCCCCATCCATCCTCCCCTCATTGCGGTGCAGTTGTCCTGTCCCCTTTGCAGAAAAGCATCCCCAAAGAATGATGTTTCCACCTCCATGCTTCACGGTTGGGATGGTGTTCTTGGGGTTGTACTCATCCTTCTTCTTCCTCCAAATACGGCGAGTGGAGTTTAGACCAAAAAGCTCTATTTTTGTCTCATCAGACCACATGACCTTCTCCCATTCCTCCTCTGGATCATCCAGATGGTCATTGGCAAACTTCAGACGGGTCTGGACATGCACTGGCTTGAGCAGGGGGACCTTGTGTGCGCTGCAGGATTTTAATCCATGACGGCGTAGTGTGTTACTAATGGTTTTCTTTGAGACTGTGGTCCCAGCTCTCTTCAGGTCATTGACCAGGTCCTGCCGTGTAGTTCTGGGCTGATCCCTCACCTTCCTCATGATCATTGATGAGGTGAGATCTTGCATGGTGCCCCAGACCGAGGGAGATTGACCGTCATCTTGAACTTCTTCCATTTTCTAATAATTGCGCCAACAGTTGTTGCCTTCTCACCAAGCTGCTTGCCTATTGTCCTGTAGCCCATCCCAGCCTTGTGCAGGTCTACAATTTTATCCCTGATGTCCTTACACAGCTCTCTGGTCTTGGCCATTGTGGAGAGGTTGGAGTCTGTTTGATTGAGTGTGTGGACAGGTGTCTTTTATACAGGTAATGAGTTCAAACAGGTGCAGTTAATACAGGTAATGAGTGGAGAACAGGAGGGCTTCTTTAAGAAAAACTAACAGGTCTGTGAGAGCCGGAATTATTACTGGTTGGTAGGTGATCAAATACTTATGTCATGCAATAAAAATCATACAATGTGATTTTCTGGATTTTTGTTTTAGATTCCGTCTCTCACAGTTGAAGTGTACCTATGATAAAAATTACAGACTTCTACATGCTTTGTAAGTAGGAAAACCTGCTAAATCGGCAGTGTATCAAATACTTGTTCTCCCCACTGTACATTACTTTCTGTTCTACCACGTACACTCTTAATCTACGTAAAAAAATTTAACCTCTGTTGCACACGACAGCATACACTATCCACATGAAATCCCCAGTTAAGTAAGTTATCCATATAAACACCCAGATATTTGTAAGAACACACTTGTCTAATGGGTATCTTATGAATTGTGGTTCCACATTGACCTTGGATCAGTCTTTCCCCTTTTTTTTTTTTTACATTTATAACGAGATGATTAAGGTCACACCACTTCACAAAATTTTCTACCTCTGAATGATACACAGAAAGATCAGTATTATCATTCAAGAGGCTAAGCAAAGCTGTATCATCAGAATATTTAATTATGAGGTTACTAGGATCAGAACTTGTACATTCATTTGTATAGAGCGTAGAATCAGGGAATCAGGGAACTAACGCAGCCCTGTGGAACAACTATACTTATCCTTCTAACTTCTGATACAGTATGGTTAACCTTAACCTGCTGCATTCGATTGGTTAAGAAAGAATAATACCATTTAATTAAAAAGGGGTTCACACCCCACTGCTTCAGTTTTTTGATTAGACCATAGGGCATAATTGTATTAAAAGCCTAAAATCAACAAATAACAACCGTGGATAGGCTTTTGGATTCTCCAGATGTTTCGCAATAACATTAGTAATAGTGTTAATAGCATCCTCTGTACCACGACCTTGTCTGCAGGCAAACTGAAATGGGTTTAAAACTGATTTTACCTCTGTCTTTAACAAGGACACCAAATATCTTTCAAAGCACTTCATGACACATGATGTCAAGGCTATGGGCCTATAATTATTATTCTCCATTGGACTCAATTTCTTTGGTATCGGAACAACAACCGATTTCTTCCAAATATCAGTGACCTTATGACAATCCACAGATCGTTGGAAAATAGGACACCATGCATGGGTAAGCTACGCACATGATTTTAAAAGTACGGCTGAAATGCCATCTGGTCCTGTAGACTTTCTTGTATTAATTTGAATAAAGAGTGACCTTTTGTGGGTCGATTATCACTCTGAAAGAAGTGTCTTCGTTTACAACAGTCCCTAAAAAATTCATACCTTCCTGCGTATAATCCTGCGTATCAAACCTAAGATAAAACTCATTTAATTAATTTGCCTTTTCTAAGTCATTATTAGTGTGATGAGGTGCTTACGTCCATATTTGTCATCGCTTTAATCGAGTCCCATAATTTTTTTGACGCTATAGAATTAAAACTCTGCTCCAAAGTCTCCTTGTCTTTTCCTAACGACTCTCAGCATACCAGTGAGTTCTTTTTGTACCACTCTCAGACCAACCCAGTCTTTCTCCTTAAATGCTTGCTTCTTTCGATTAATGCATTCTTTAATTTCTTTAGTAATGTATGGCTTGTTATTGGGGAAAACAGTTACACGCTTCTTTTCCAAAACGTTATCAGCACAAAACTTAATATACTCAGTCAATGTGTCAGTGGCCTCATGAATGTCCCCGTTCTGTAAAGTTTCCCAGTCCGTACACAGGAAACATCCCTTAAGTGCCTCTATGCTATTCTCTGACCACACAGAGACAGTCTTTACCTCTGGTTTCCTACAGTTCTATAGGTTAGAATCAGATGAATCATGTTGTGGTCAGAAGTGGATAGTGGAGGCTTTGATTTTGCAATGTAAGCATTTTTGACATTACCATAACATTTATCCAGAATCTTCTTGTCCAGAGTTTCACATGTGACATATTGATCATAGCCAGGAAGCGTTAATTCTAGCTTACACTGATTAAAATCCCCCATAATAAAAACAGGGGCGCATGGTGTTCTTTGTAACTGGTTCTGAACACAATCAGCAATTTGTGCCGCTGATTTCACAGCATTTCCGTCAGGAGGGATATATGCCACACATAAAATAGTGTTCCCAAATTCCCTGGGTAAGTACACAGGTCTTAAGGACAGACAGAGTAGTTCCAAATCGGGGTTGCAAACCCTCTCCCACACCGTATATTGAGTACACCAGTCATTACTGATATAAACACCAATACCTCCTCCTCTGCACTTCCCGGCCGTCTCCATCCTATCCGAACGAACAAGGGAAAAGCCATCCAGTTCATTATTCATTCAAGAATGTTGTGCAAGTTTACTGTAACAATGGAGCCGCGAACCTCACATATTTTTGAAAATCCAGCCTTTAGTTGATCCTGGTAAGCGCTCATTGTCATAGTTGTAAACACACAGGGCGTTTTTCTTCCACAAGGGAGTTTGGTATCACGGCATTTGTTTTTTAGGTGGACCATTAAAGAACGCAACACACTCGTCTTGCAGACATCCTGTAGAATTCAACCAATCAGATGACGACTTCGAAACTCCTGAAGTGTTTCCAGATAAGTGTGCCATATGCATCAGAAGTTCAGCCAATGGTCCGTGGTCGTAACGGCTGAGACTAGTGTCAACTAGACTCTCCCCTGTGAAGGCCTCCTTCCCTTCACTTTCCCTCTGTACAGATGAAAACGTTATCGAAATTATCAGAAACGACTAAAAACACTGTATTATGCAATGCAGACAAGTAATTTGGCGGTCATTTTGTAAAGAAAAACGACGCACCTGCGCACATACGTATTCAAACGCGCTTGTCTATAGACTAAACACGTAATGCTTACATGCATGCCGTCACCGTTCTCACAGATTCACATAGTTTTTTTTTAAGTTTACACGAAGATGATAACTGTATCGTTTCAAAACTATTTCAAAACCTCGGGTTTCGGGGTTTGCGTTCTCTAGCCACCGGGCGCTGTTGCTGTGCGGATGAGTGGCCGGAACGCATTGAGAGTTTTCTATTTTGGTTGAAAATGGTGTCGTGTAAGTGGCCCCAAAGTAAATAAATAAGTTTGTATTTTGATAAGCATCTATCGCTTGTCATTATGTGCATTGAGTTGGCTCACATTATTTATGTTTGTGCTTCAGATCTTCCGTTAAGGGAACACAGTGAGCATTTATTCTTCCTGGTTTTCACAGTGCATTGTGGGACTTTTTAGGGAGCGAACGTTTCAGTGCACTGGTAGGATTTTGCAATTGAAACAGCCCTAAAAATGGACGACTCCCTGATCAGTGTCCTGACTACTGAACTAGGGAGCTGATTGAGACACACCCTGTCAGAGTAAGGAGTAGTTTTGGGTGTTACTCTAAAAAAGTAATTAATTACTAGCTACTAATTAGATTACAGTGTAATAAGATTACTGACAGTTTTAATTAATAACAGTGTAATTAGATTACTGTATTAACTACTTTCTCTAAAAAAGTATTAATAGTAATCCCTTACTTTTTCCAAGGGAAAAGTATTTACATTAATTAATTACTTAATTAAGGAATGCATTACATCCAACATTAAAAAGGAGACATTCCAGGAACAGGGTTGAGAACCACTGCTGTAATTTAATAAATGCAACTTAGTTTGTGATGTTGTTATTTAAAGCAATGCAACACATGACTTGCATGTTTTGAAAACAGGTTTTTACAAAAACTTTTACTGTAGCATTCAAACATTTTTTTTAACCATGGATTAATTTTAAATTCAGAAAGTCATTGTCTAAAACTCAGTGATGCATTAATATAATCTTTTCTTGGCAAAAAATAAATAAATTTAAAGCTAAGGAATAGGAATCTTTTGGCTTAGAGATAAGCATGATTTTTTTTCTTTTTTTTCATTCATAAGTTCAGTTATGAATTTGGAGTTTATTCATTGGAATTTAATTGATCAGCCAACCAAACTGAGTACTTTCCACTACTAACATTTAAATTGTCTTATCAGTAATTTGCGTGTAAGCTGATCTTACATCATCAGCAATGAGAGTTTCCTCTGTGACTGCTTCTATTTGTTCAGGGCTTTTTTTTTCTTTTTCAGGAACACAAAACTAGCTTAGTGTTACAGTCTAGGGGAGCAGTTGAGGAACTTCTTTATATATCCAAAAAGAAGAAAACAGAAAAAAGAGGTGAAACTTTCTGCAACAGAACAAAATACAAACTAAGAGCTCCTGAAAACTACAACATAAGGATCCTTGAGCAAAAAGGAACAGATAATCCGTGATACTTAGGTCATTAGTTAAACTTTATAGGGTATGCCAGGGGTGTCCAAACCTGCTCCTGGCCCTGTCTTAAAGAGTTTAGATCAAACCCAAATAGATGTAAGGAAAACAGGTCAATTCAGCTCAGAGGGGATTATTAATTAATTTTATAGGGAATTTTGAAAGAGTCACTTATTTTACACTCAATTGAATGAGCCATAATAAATTCTGCAGCGGATATTAATATCCAAAATAAAGTGAAAATACTATTATTAGCTAGGTAACAAGATCTGCTGTTTAAGACATTAAGGGCCAGATTTACTAACAGCTTGCGCCAGTGCAAAACCCACGTTAAAAACCTAAAGACTAAAGACACCTTTACTAAAGACACGCAGTGAAAAATCTGCGCTGAAAGGTGTGGACTAGAGGTCTATATTTTAAATAGTCAGCCAGGTCTGGGTCGGGTCCCAATCTATTACTTCAGGTCCCGGGTCTGTTTAAATTTGTGTGCAATACCCGTGTTGATTGGAAATAAGTAGCAAATAAGTAATGCTAATGTCGTCAGTGGCAAATGCACTGATCAAGCAATCGTTATTTAAGTCGCGCGTCCGTTCTGGGTACATTTATGGCATTTTGCCATATGCAGCGTGGTCAGGTCGTAGGTGCAAGAGAGAAGAGCTAGATCTGTGTGGGGGCCTTTTTAACCTCTGTGGATAGCCTCTCCTCCTAGGGGCCAGTGAGCCAATCGTACTTAGGCTTTCGGAAGGAAAGTTTTACGATCCTTTGTCTGCTAGACATAGGGCATTTGAATATGTAATTTGATTGGGTGCTAAAGAGAAGAACCTTCAAGATTCTTATAATGCTAATGTGGCACAGAGTTAGTAAAATTTAATGTAAATTAACAAATGGGGAACGAGCAAACATGCCATACACATGATTTTAGTTAACCATAGTATGCAATTCTGAAACATAAATCCAACAGAGATTGAATTAATACACAGACCAAACCCTATAAAAGAAAAATCATGAGATGGATATATGTTTATATATTTCTCAAGTGGTTATATATAGTTGTTATCTTATTAGTCACATGGTTTCTTTTTACACAGATTTGCCATCATTTGAGAAATGATAAACCATTCACGCTGATACCAAGCACTCCATAATTCCTATGAACTATTAAATAGTTATTAAAAAGGAAATAAACAATGAGCGATTACAACATGATAGTCAAATGTATGGGTTACAGACATTATGTAGAATTATGCAATAAAATGGTGTTTGATTATAAGTCCATCTGGCATTGTTTTGGAATGATCTGGTGCATTTTGAAATGTAAAGGCAGTCCCTGTGGATTTTAGAGATGATTTCAGTCCTGCTGTTCAAGGGAGAGGTCAAACAGAGTCTGTTTTAGGTCTCTGTCTTGGGATTCTTTAACAGATTCTTTGTGATGCAGTTTTTATGACAAAAAGGAAAATGGGATGCCTACACAGCTATGGCATGTCCAATCTGTTCTTATTTGTAATGACATTAAAATTAGCTTCTTGTTATTACATGGCCTCTGCCTCCTGACAGCCACTTTAAAGAAAATGCACAATTCCCTTAACAGAAATCTGTTTGATTTTACACAACAGATGGTTATAACATTGACATTAAGAAAATGTAATTCGCATCTCTTCCTAGTTATAAAAATAGCTCAGAAATGTTAATTTTGAAGGGCAGACTAAAATGTCATTTGGAGAAGGACCATGTGCAGCTCCAAATGGAGGACGCTGAGGATCAGAAGCATCTGTTGCTATTGCTAAATTATACAGAAATGAAAGCTTTTACTTTTTCAGGAAATAAGTTTTCATCATGAATTTTCTTTTTGCACACAAAATAAATTGATAATCAAATCTCTGCCATCGCTGTAATCTCTTGGGGTCAGCCCACAAAGGCACTGAAACATTCACCTGTATCTTTCTGTAAACTGGATTAAGGGGTAATCAGAGGGTCCACCTTTAATTATCAATCGACTGTCCTAATTGGACAGGGTGAAATAAATCATTTGTTTTATTCTATAATAACCATTTAGGATTTAACATGATTATGTGTTAAGTAATGCTTTATTATATTGTACATGAATTGTGTCATATTGCCTAATTAAACTGTGCAGCATTCATTGTGCAGTGTTGTGTGTAAATGCATTAAAGCAAAGTAAGATTTAAAATGATGGATTTTGCTACCCTTATTGTATTAACGATTTAAAAAAGTCAATTAATTCTGGATTTGGATTTTCAGTTTGGACAAAATGTTGCATACGGCAAGGCTTTCACTGGAAAATTAATTTATTCAACCAGAATAAATTAGATCTGAACAACCAGATCTCGAGCAGGAAAGTCACTGGTAAATGAAAGATTGTCATGCATCTTTTCTTTTAAGGGAACATTAGTGGCAAGTCAAGATGATTTAATTCAGATGAGTTTCTGATTGGCTGTAGTTAAAGTGCACCATTCATTTTATTGTAACTCATTTCTGAATTTGAAGATACATAAGCCCCGTTTCCAACGAAATTAAACAATTTGTCCCAGGAACTCTTTTTCCCCCAGACTTGCTGCTGTCTGCGTTTCCATCGCGGCCTAAAGTACCGTGAAGATTAGTCTGGTGACGTAGGACTGCACGCATCGACTTTACAGTTCCCACTGGATTTCATCCTTTGCAAATAAATTTAATAAAGCCTGAACCTCGTCGTCAGCCCATCTGTCGTATTTTTTAAACTCCATTGTTGATTCGAATAGCAAACAACTCTTACTGCACGCACCGCAACAGACTTTTAAGAATAGTGGTTGAAATAAAATGCTGCGTCGAGTCGACCAATCAAAATGCTGCATGAACTCAACCAATCAGCATGTTCAGCGCCCAAGTCCCACCCCCAAAAGTTCCTGAACTTTGAAAAAGTACTACCTCGCGAGCAGGGCCGTTTTAAGGGGGAAATACTTAGCCGGAACTTCATTTAGACCCTGGTCCCTGCGGTCGAAACACACCGAGTACCACCCCAAAGTCCCTAGTTCCTGGAGAAAGTTCCTGCGGTGGAAACGCGGCTATAGTTTTGTTTACTAATGTTTACAGTATGCAAATCATGTGAGATAATATTCACCAACTTCAACTTACCAGTCAATGTGGATGTTTTTGGAGAGTTTGGCAACTGATTTATTTTACCCCACTGAAAATAAACAGTCACAGACACTTTCATAGTTTCACTTGATGCTGTGTCAGTAGCTGATACCATGGGAACTCCTCCCAGTTGTGTCGATTGTCTGAAGTCCGTATAGAAACACGGCAAGTCATTGGCTGATGGTGCTGACACTGCCCATCAAGGCACTGTGTCACCAGTGCTTTACACCGATCAGCCATAACATTATGACCACTGACAGGCGAAGTGAATAACACTGATTATCTCTTCATCACGGCACCTGTTAGTGGGTGGGATATATTAGGCAGCAAGTGAACATTTTGTCCTCAAAGTTGATGTGTTAGAAGCAGGAAAAATAGGCAAGCGTAAGGATTTGAGCGAGTTTGACAAGCCAAATTGTGATAGCTAGACGACTGGGTCAGAGCATTACCAAAACTGCAGCTCTTGTGGGGTGTTCCCGGTCTGCAGTGGTCAGTATCTATCAAAAGTGCTCCAAGGAAGGAACAGTGGTGAACCAGCGACAGGGTCATGGGCGGCCAAGGCTCATTGATGCACGTGGGGAGCGAAGCCAGCGGATGCAGTGTGATGCTTTGGGCAATGTTCTGCTGGGAAACCTTGGGTCCTGCCATCCATGTGGATGTTACTTTGACACGTACCACCTACCTAAGCATTGTTGCAGACCATGTACACCCTTTCATGGAATCGGTTTTCTCTGGTGGCTGTGGCCTCTTTCAGCAGGATAATGTGCCCTGCCACAAAGCAAAAATGGTTCAGGAATGGGTTGAGGAGCACAACAACGAGTTTGAGGTATTCACTTGGCCTCCAAATTCCCCAGATCTCAATCCAATCGAGCATCTGTGGGATGTGCTGAACAAACAAGTCCGATCCATGGAGGCCCCACCTTGCAACTTACAGGACTTAAAGGATCTGCTGCTAACATCTTGGTGCCAGATACCACAGCACACCTTCAGGGGTCTAGTGGAGTCCATGTCTCACTGGGTCAGGGCTGTTTTGGCTGCAAAAGGGGGACCAACACAATATTAGGTACACAATAAAGGTATAAAGGTACTCAATAAAGGTACTTCTGATTAAGTACACTGTAAAAACTTTCAAGTTAAAGTGCTTTGCTCTCAGCTCGCCTTCTTTTCGAAGAAATAAGGGAGATCGGTCACTTCCTGTCACTGTTTTTTGAGACTGTCAAGGTGCTTTATGAGACAGGGCTCTGGTGATCCGATATTTTGACTTCACCACCATAGTGGGTTTAATGGAGCTGGGGTATACGGTGATGTCAGCGGGTGAAAAGATGGTTGCTGCTTCTTTAGCTTCTTTATGGAAATCAATGCCTACCTTGCCAACTAAGCCCTGCAGAACAACGTTGGTAAGTCCTATTTGGCTGCACTCCACAGCGGTTTTGCAGATGCTGCACCATTATGCACATATGAGCATTGAATCTGAGGTTGGGGATTATGTCTTCCTGGCATTCGGCTCAGAAAAGCCATCCCTTAAGCCAGGCTCACACTGTATGATTTTGGCCATGATTTGGCCGCCTGAGACCAATTTTGAGAATCCTAAAAAATCCCTCTGATCCTTGGCCAAAATCTGAAGTCTTTGATTAGTTTGAGGTTCGCCGACAGCGATCAATGAACGTTGCGATCAAATTTTACCTCCAGCGAAATTCTGTCAGTGTCAGAAAATTTGATGCACAGTCAAAACCAATCAAAAACCAATAGGAGCGCAGAACCTGATGATGCAATTAGTAAGACAACAACAAACCACCAGGCCATGATCAAAATTAACGCTGGAGATTGTTTTTGTTGGCTAGTCACCATTTCAATCCTGCATGTAAATGCAGCTCACAGTCATTGAACGTGTCACGGATTGATGATGTAAACCTCCGGACGAGTCTTCTTGCATGCATCCATTTTTAATGCGTCTGGACTGACAACTGAGATCCTACAGTGTGACATGGCTTACAGCGGAGATCCTGTTCGTACAGTCTGACAAGCAACAGTCGTGAAGGACTAAATAAATCATAAAGTGTGCACCCAGCTTTAGTCAGGAAAAGGAGGGTAGCACCTGCAAAACAATTTTATACTAGTCATATCTCATGTCATGGTTGGAGACGCTGCAGACTCTCTCTCCATGTCTTTCTTTGTCGATCTGGCAGCGTGGCGACTTTTGCCAAATTTGTCATCCTGAGTCCTCCGAACCATAGAAAAGGGGTAAAGGGCTTTAGCACCTTGCACATTTACATAGTGCATGGATGCTCCTCTGGCTCTGTTTGTGACTCCAGGGCACCTGTGTGCTGAACTACCTTGACAACTGTCTGATTGTAGCACAATCCAAAGACTTGGTGTGTCAGCATCAAGACACGGTTCTTGATGATTTGCGAGGTCTGGGCTTGAGGATGAATCCCCGGTGGACTGTTCTACTGCCAAGGCAGCAGACCATGTTTCTAGGGATAGAATTAGGTATGGCTGTCTCCTGCTTGTGCTCTATCATTTCACACCTGTCTAAATCCTTTCAGAAAAGGGCAGGATGTCAATGCGAGTCTGATTCACAGACTTTTGAGTCTCATGGTAGCTGCTTCACCGGTGATTCCGCTGGGCCTGTTTCACATGAGACTGTTTTGGGTCAAAACTCTGAGAGTTCGTCATTGTATGATTCTCTAGGTGGGTTCTGTTGCTGCAAGATGACAAGGCTTCTGTACATGTCAGCCCCTGAGAGGTTTCTGACTATAAATTTGGTTGTTTTGATGGCTTCAAACGTATTGGTGATTTGCAGGCCTTGTCTGTGGGCACATCCTATAAGGATTTCCTTACTGGTTTGGTAAAAATCTTTTTGTGACCTAAGATAGGGTCCCTAAGGTTGCTTCCACTACTTTCCGCTCTCAAGTTGTGGTGTTGCAGTCATTTTGTCCTCTGCCTATAAGTTGAAGAGTGCACAGGCTTTGTCCTGTGAGGGCGTTGAAAATGTAACCACACATGCCAGTGGCATAAATAGAATTAGTTATTTCTCTGTTTACTGTATGTGGCTATAAAGCAAAGCATGTCGCAGTGGGTAAGAATGTGACCTTACCTATGAGGCACATGGTTTAACTTTACTTGGCGTTAGAGCCCACTCTACGAGAAGTTTGGCTTCTTCTCAGGCATTATCTAAGGGAGCGTCCTTAGAAGATATTTGTATGGTGGCAGGCTGGGTCTCTACATACTCTTTATAACATTTTATAATTTAGATATGGATTTGACTCCTGGGGCCAGTTCAAAAATAATCTGATCGGATTTCGGCTATCGGATTGGATCAAATCTTGAAAATGGGTTGTTCAACAGAAAAAAAAGGATTCTGAAATCAGATTAGATCACAAAATCCAATCTTGGTTTTGATCTGGATCAAATCATCAGTTTGTGTTTTTCAAAACTTTTTAGTAAGATTGGGACACCTTTGATCCAAAAAATCAGGATTATCCTGATCCCAGCAGAAGGGTGGATTTCAGTGACAAAAATCTAATAAAGCTTTAAAATTGGTCAATACAACATTTGTATCATGTAATATACACACATATGTTTTATTTTGCTCTTGATTAGTTTAACTGTTAAAGTGATACATTAGAAGTAGACATTAGGCTACCTGTTAAGCCTTTCTGGTAACCTACTGTAAAGTAAAAAAGAGATTTTGCCGTCATAAAATAATCCTCAAACAGGTGTAAATATTAAACAAATATATTATATTAAATTTAAAGTGTTTTATCACTGTTTGTAAACTACATTGGCACAATCATAAGAGATGAACCATTCAAAAGTTCTTTGTGAGCGAATATAAAGTTTCTTGGGTGACGCTACACAAAACTGAGAGAACCCAAAAGCATTGAAATGTTTTTTCCCCCCATCTTATATTTTTTCCACCATGTCCCTTTAGGGGCTCTGTAGAGCACTAGTAATCCAGATTTGGTCATCTGAAAAGGCGTGTATCTGGATCAGGGTGAGCCAGTCCAATTTTGCTTTGAAAAACCGGCACAAAAGTAAAATGGATTACCTGATCCTGGATAGCAAAACATGGGATTTCCAAATCCAGATCATTCTGATCCAGATTCAATTTTTGGAACAACCTTTAGTTCCCAGATTTTATCTGCTTAAACAGTAGTCAGTTAATTTCTTCTGTCAGTTTGTTCAGGCACAGTCACTGTAGGGTTCCCATACTGTCAGCTACTGACGCAGCTTCAGGTGAACCAATGAAAGGGAATGTCTCAGTTACATATGTTAACTCTGGGTTTCCTGAATAGAGAACGAAGCACTGCATACTTTGCTATACTCCTTTGTTTCTGCTTACTTCATCAAAACCTGAGGAGTGTCAGCACCATCAGCCAATAAACTAGCATGTTTCTATTCAGGCCTCAGACAATCATCAAACTTGAGGATTGTTCCCATAGTGTCAGCTACTGATGCAGCCAGGATTTCCAGGTTTGCATAACAAAACCCGCCCCATCGCTATTTAAAACCCAATCACAGCCAAAACTTGTGCTCCGAGGGGGTTCCTCTGTAAGAAAAAAAATACCATTCTGGGGGGTCACTTTAACCTGCAGACTAAAAAAACAACCTGAGGCAACAGTGTAAAAGTGTTACATCCACCAGCTGGAGTGCCCTTGATTTCCACCAGAGGGCACTCCTTCTGTCTTGGTTATCTTACCATGGACTACATTTCCCACAACTCATTGCCCGAACTGTCAATTTTGTCACCGCCCCTTTTTAGGGGAAAATAAACTAGACTTCAATACAAAATAGCGGCACAAAACAATGTCCGTACACAGCCGGCAGGCGTGAATAACTTAAGAAATCACTAAGATTAAACATGTCAGGTAATTATATGTCCACCCTGCCTGCCATAGAGCATGAAAGATACATCCACAAACTTAATTTGGTCAATTTAAAAACATGTCCCTTCATTCTCCCAGCGTCAAATTGGTGTAACAAGTGAATGATTTTACTTCGTTTTTGAAAGTAAACATCTTTAAATGTATATATTATGTCTTTTTTATTTAGAGTACTGAGTGCACTTTTCTGTCCAGCCATACAACTAGCCTGACTTAGCTTTCGATAGCTATCATCCGTAATTCATGATTCAAAAACAAAGTAAAATCATTCACTGGCTTACCTGGTGACTCGATGAGGTACGAGTAAATGTCCGGGTAAGACACCTCTGGCCACTGGGTGGGGTTGTTACACCAATTTGACGCTGGGAGAATGAAGGGACATGTTTTTTAAATTGACCAAATTAAGTGTGTGGATGTATCTTTCACGCTCTATGGCAGGCAGGGTGGACATATAATTACTTGACATGTTTAATCTTAGTGATTTCTTAAGTTATTCACGCCTGCTGGCTGTGTACGGACGTTGTTTTGTGCCGCTATTTTGTATTGAAGTCTATGGGAAGTCTAGTTTATTTTCCCCTAAAAAGGGGCGGTGACGAAATTGACAGTTAAGTTCCCGGATGTGCCGGTAGCACGTATGCCTGATTACATCCACCTGTGTCTCATCATCTTGTTAACCCTGACTATTTAAACCCTGTTTTTTCATTCACTCATTGCGAAGTCTTGTTTAGTGTCACACTGCATTTCTGAGCCTTATCCTGGTTCCCTGTGTCTTGGTTTTTATCTTCTGCTTGTCTTCCTGGATTTGCTTGTTTTATGTTTGGACTGTTTGCCCGTGGTTTTGACCTTATGCCTGTTTTATGGATTATGATTATGAATTACCCTCAATAAAGCTGTTAACCTTCAACCTAAAGTCTCTGAGCAGTTTGTGACAAAAAGTAGCCCAATTCCACAGGAAAACCACAGACTTGGCAACACTGGATGCAGCGTCTTGTTCCCTATTCAGGGAAGCAGAGCTACATACATAACTGAGACATTTTACAGTTTTAAAACGGTCCAGATGAAAGTGGAAACAACAATACTTTTGCTTGAGACTTCACAAAGGTATACAACTATACTGAACATTTCTTTCTGCAGGATTGCTAATGGCCTCTCATTGAAATTAAAGCTAGTTGAGGCCTGAAAAGAGTCTAAAATAGTAACATATAAACTGATGATGCATAAAAAGAGCCGTCTCACATTGCCTTCCTCTGTTGTCTAAAGATGACATTCTGATTGTGTGACATCACTTTGATGTTCTTGGATTCAGCAAACACAGGACGGTGAACAAACAGCCGAATTTTCTAATTACACTGTTGATGTTACGTTTTTACTATTCTCACTGTGCCTTTCAAAAAGAAGAACAAACAGAAGATCAGCCCATGGCACGTACATACTTTTAGCAAGATCAGTATCTCTGAATACAACTGTTTGATTTTAAAGTATAGTTTCTTTCCTGCATATGACATTTAAGTGCTCTTATTGCGTAAACTTTCGTCTGTGTGTAGGCAGCTGCTTTAGGGACAATTTGTACAGGCTTGGCTATAATAAGATAAGATTTTATATAAGATTTTAGATAATAAGCTAACCTTTTACCAATGACGTCGAGTCAAAGCCAATTTTTTAATTACCAGCTGAGCAACTTAAATCCTTTTTGAAAACAGGTCCCACTCCACAAACTCACACCTTTGGTTAAGTCAGAAGTTGTGTCTTGGTCACTCAAACAAATGGAGCAATATCTTAAATAAACCACAGAGCCAACAGAGTGTCTCCAAAAAGTCAACCCTAAAAAAAGCTTATTTATACTTCTCTGCACATTACACAAGAAAGTAATTCTGTAGGTCTGTAGTTCTCCTCTGGCCTAATAGAATAGATTCCAACAACCCCAAACACAGAAAGGAGACATATGCCTTCTTGTTTTGGAAGCTCACTACACACTACTGGCTTTGTCTTAGCAAACATAGCAGGAGCTATATGTGACCCTGGACCACAAAACCAGTCATAAGTCTCACGGGTATATTTGTGGCAATAGCCAACAATACATTGTATGGGTCAAAATTGTCGATTTTTCTTTTATGCCAAAAATCATTCGGATATTAAGTAAAGATATTGTTACATGAAAATATTTTGTAAATTTCCTACCGGAAATATATTAAAAATGTATTATTATTATTAGTAATATGCATTGCTACGGACCTCATTTGGACAACTTTAAAGGCGATTTTCTCAATATTTCGATTTTTTTGCACCCTCAGATTCCAGATTTTCAAATAGTTGTATCTCGACCAAATATTGTCCTATCCCAACAAACCATACATCAATGGAAAGTGATGTATAAAGCACAATTTAAAAAAATTGACCCGTAGGACTGGTTTTGTGGTCCAGGGTCACATATAGCTAAGAGGAAATGAAAGCTCTAGCGTAGGACTCAAATGTTACGTCACTTATTACCTTCAGATCTAACCAATTATGTTCTAATACTTGCACATGTCTGAGTTTGCAGATGCTGATGCCAACATTCACCTCCATCCTCCCCACCACCACCAGGATGGTCCCTGCCCATACCTCCCAAGGGGTCGGCTACGCCCCTGCCTTCATCTTCAGGCAGGAAATGCAGAGTCCGTTACCCTCTGAATGTGAGCTACGGACGGGGCCTACGTCAAAGAACCTCATGATATAATACTTGCTTTCATTCGCTGGTCTGTTAATAAATTAATGCATTGTTACGTAATCTTGCCTCCCGAGTCTTTCTGGTAGAACTAGTATCTCTCTTTAGCTTGCAACTGTAGTTGTGCAATTTTGTCATTTTCACACTAGCAAATGCTAGTGACAACACCACTGTAGGGGGAAAAAAGTAGAGCAGAGCAGCATACACTCTCCACCTCAATTAAAGGCCATGTCTGCCTACCTGCACTGGGAGATGCTGAAAGCTCTGAATGGGATGAGAGAGGCTGAAATGGATACATGCCATCATGAAGCGTGACTCATACACACAGACCTTTGCTCATAAGGCCACTTCAATTTCTATTAAACTTCAGGCTTCGTAGTACCTTTGAACCCTTGTTCCTTTTTTGTCCTCTGGAAACAAACCTTTAAAAGGACTAGTGGGACATGGCAATCGATTGACAGAATCCCATTAAAGACTGTGGCACAATTAATGTAAATTATCCTGTCTACCACTTTGAAACAGCCTAACTTTATCCTGAATTAAAGATTATTTTTATCTAATGTTACTGGAAGATAGTGTTGTAGTCAAGACCACCTAATCCGAGACCAAGACCAATTTGTGTTGAGACCAAGACCAGACCAGCACTCCTTAAATTCATAAAGATCCAAATTGCTGCCTGAGAAATTACTTATTTTTAATCAATAAATATAATTAGAATAAGACACTATATAGAGCTGTTACCAATCAAATGAAATCATTACTAACAAAATTCATCTGTTTGCAATGCAGAGGTGGTACAGAAGATGCATCTGAATTGGTAAATTATGAAGCAGTAAGTTTTACATCCAGTCACACTAATGATGTTAACAATTAAAATCAGACAATGCACAGGCAATTTAGTAATATCCCAGCAGTTGTGGTCTTGACCGGTCTTATAATTTAAACAAAATCCAGAGTCCTCTAAGTCTGAGACCGAGACAAGACAGAATACAAATTTGGTCGAGACCGAGACAAGACCAAGACCTTCAAAAATGGTCTTAAGACCGGTCTCGAGTACATGACCATACGTGTGTAATATACATGTGTATATGATACATCCATGTGTATTTATATAAATATACATTTGTTATTAATATAAATTGTCAATTGAAAGTGATAAAATGAGTGATGAATGTCTGTTGCTATGTTTAAAGGCAGGGTAGATGATTTTTTTTTGTTATGCTGGTTTAAAGCGGTCCGCCTGTCAACGTATGTATTTCCATACCTCCGCACACCTGTTTGCGCAGACATCCAGGGTTGGGGAGTAACGAAATACATGTAACTTAGTTACGTATTTAAAATACAAAATTTGAGTAACTGTATTTCATTAGTTACATCCGAAAAGTATTTTAGATTACCAAAGTGATTACTTTGAATTTTAATGTCATTTTTTTAATTTAAACATTAATGTAAACATTAAGCAATTGGTGATTCTCAGACTCTGACAGTCTGCAAAAGCATCCTTTAAGATACAGTTCTGCTCATAAGTTTCATACCCCTTGCAGAATATGTAAAATTTTAATCTGGGATCATAAAAATTGCATGTTACTTTAATTTAGTACTGTCCCGAATAAGCTATTTCACATAATATATGTTTACATATACTCCACAAGACAAAATGACTGAATTTATACAAATTGCCACATTAAAAAATGTACATACCTTTGAATCTTAACTGTCTGTCATTACCTGGATGATCCACGACTGTTTTCATGTTTCATGTTCAGTAATTTGTTTAGGTAATTGCGACTTTATCTCACAATTCTGACTTTTTTTCTCGCAATTGCAAGATTATATCTCACAATTCTGACTTCTTCTCTGAGAATTGTGACTAATAAGACAAATTTAAAAGGTAACTGCGACTTTTTATCTCACAATTCTGACTATATCACGCAATTCTGACTTTATAACTCGCAATTGCGAGAGAGAAAAAGTCAGAATTGTGAGATGAAAAGTTGCAATTAAAAGTCGGGGGTCAGGGACAAGCATGGCCTGCTTTCTCTGATATCTTTTAGACAGGCGATGTTCAGTTCTCCTGTCTTCGTAACTTTGTACTCCATTCTGACAAAGTTGCTGCCAGAGTGTGCGATTCATGGCGTTACTTTCCAGGGATGTGGGGTTCATCCCACACTTCTTAAGATGGCCTTTTAGTTGGTTTTTCAGCTTTTTTTTTGACCTCCTGCAGAACGGCAGCCAAGATGTAATTGACCGTACAGTACCTTACGTGGGAGGCGACTTGGTGGCATTCTCACAACATGACCAAACCATCTATGTTGGTACAGCATTAGGGTTGCTTCTATACTCCAACAGTTTTTTTACAGGATCTCAATATGTGGCACTCGATCTTGCCATGTCACTTTGAGGATGCGCTGCAGGCATCTAATGTGGAAAGATTCCAACATTTTCAGATGTCGAGCATAGATGGTCCATGTTTCACAAACATACAGGAGGGTGGTGAGGCAGATTGCCCGATAAACGGCAATCTTTGTGTATAGATGTAAATTAGTGTTGTTGAACACTCTTTTCCTCAGTCTCCCAAATGATGATGCCGCCTGCTTGATCCTGTATTGAATATTTTGATCCATGCTACTGTCACTAGATAAATAACTGGCAAGATATTTGAAGTGTGGCACTATGGTAAGTGGGGAATCATGAACAGTGAATACTGGCGGTTTTTGTTGGGGATCTGCAATTCCAGCACGCAAACCAAATGATGCTTGGTGACTGCCTGGAAAGAGGTTACCATCCAGTCTATAAGCCACTGTAACCCCACTTTCTTCTTCCATTTCTTTATACAGCAGCTTTGTAACACACAGTAAGAAGATGCTGAACAAGACTGGCGTAAGAACACAGCCCTGCCTTACTCCAGTGCCTACTGCAAAGTGTGCAAATTCTAGTCCACCCAATGTCACTTTGGCAGTCATCCCATCATGGAACTGTCGTAACATTGTGATAAACTTTACAGAGCATCCAAAATGCAAAAGCACTTTCCATAAGAGGTCACGATGTACAGTATCAAAAGCCTTGGAAAGATCCACAAAAAACTGATGTTGTTTAAAATAAATGATGTTTTATTAACAAAGTTCGGGAGGAGCACGTTCAGATAATTGACACGAGTGGAGAGCACTCAGCCAATCAACAATATATTCAGCAGTCTTACCTCCGTTTGTTGACAGTTTATCAGCATCCCTCCACCACCCCTTCTCCACACTTTTAGTTCTAACCACTTACATACACGGCGGGAGTACTCTGGGTTCGGGACAAATTCCGAGCTCGGAGCCCTCCCCCTGGACAGCACGCCAAATACGCATTTAAATTTACTCCCTCTAAATTATATGTAAGTGTGAACTCGTGAATATGCAGAGGAAAACCAAATCCTATGTTTGGTGGTCCCTTTGTGTTACATACCTTATTAGTATTCCAAAGTATTCTAAGGTATTTAGATTAAGTTACAAAACTTGTGTCATCTAACAAAATACATTACAAATTACTTTTTAAAGCATGTATTTTGTAATCTGTAGTGAAATACATTTTAAAAGTAACCTTCCCAACCCTGCAGACATCACACGTCAGTAGCGCATTTCATGCTATGCAGAGTTAGACAGACGTCAGTCACCGAGCACCGCAACCAAAACAGCAGCCACCTTTTACAGTTCCTCCTGAACCAGAACAACCAGCTTATGCTGAGTTCACACCATAACTACTGTAATTTGGAAGATATGGAAACCAGAGACGTTATACTTTATACGTTATACGTTATATATTCATTGTCAACACTATCAACGGTGAAATGAATCTGCAGCAGTCAGGTGGTACAGGTCAGTGCTCTTTAAGTTGTGTAGGGACTCTGTATAAGGAAACAGGTCTATTTAGCTCAAATGAATGAATGAATTAATTCATAGGGAATTTTGAAAGAGTCTATTTTACGACCGAGCAAATGACTCGTCTAGCGTTCATTTGAACGGGCCGTAACTATCAACTCTGCAGCGGATATTACCAGCCAGGTAACTTAGATCAGCAGTTTAAGACATTAAATTCATAAGCACATAACACAAGAACACTTATCTTTAAATACAAACAAAACTTTATTGATTACTCTAACACGTAAAACTAATATCTAACACAAACACATGCACACACACATTCACACGCGTTGCAGAAGGAAAAAAAGTGAGGAAAGAATGAGTTTTAAGAGAGAGAAATGATGAAGTCCCAAGTTTCTAGCAATATATGCATTTAAAACATGACCTGAATGAACCAACAATTAACTTAACCCTCCTATCGTTGCTTAGGCAGGGTTATTCAATTTGATATCAATGCACCAGTTCAGTTTAGAATCTGGAGGTTACTTGCGTTTGTATCTCGTGTCGTCTTGGGGATTCCCTTTTCGGTCTTGGCTGCAGGGGTTTCCCAGGTTTGGTGATTCGCTGATGGCCTTGTCGTGTCTTTTGATCGACGTCTTGGGAAGCCAATCACGTGGCGGCTGGATGGAAAGTCTCGTGGGTGTTTGAAGTTGAAGCACGCTCGTTGTAGATTTGTCAAGAGAAACTTTGCGGCGAAACTTAACTTAGAACACGAGACTCACGGAAAGAAAAGAAACTAAGTAAAAGAAAGGAAAGTGAGAGGAGAGTTTTAGATGGCTTAAATGAAATCGTTAACCCATCAGATCTTGGTCTGCCACGATCGTCTGATCGTCTATCCTTGGACTTCTCCAACTGCTTGAACTGGACTCAACTTCAATTCAACTTTGTTCGTGTTCTGAGATTAAACTCAAATTTGTTTGCCCATCCTCCTGGATGGATTGACCAATTGGGAATCATCTTTGGTTCAGAGGTTACTGTCTCTCCAATGGCGTTGACAAGATTAACCCATTAGGTATCAAAATTTGGTATCGAACGACAAGACATTTTACGATACTCGATAGTATTGAGGCAATTCGGTCGGTACCTAAAAAGTATCGAACTCGATACCCAGCCCTACTCATCATTAATGTAGAAAATTAGGAAGGTACGAGGCTAAGTAGGACATGCTACTGAAATGCTATTTCTATTAAAACACAACTGTTCCAATAAAGATGATCAAATCATCACAAAGGAGAAATCATGTTTGATGTTAAAGAGATGGTATTGGTTTGAATTTATTGGAATTTGTTGGTTTCTACAATAACAATCATAGAAAAACAATTAATATGAATTATAAAATCTAGTTCTTGATACTGATTGATCAATAGCCGTGTTTGATTTACGATAAAGCATGGCTATGACGGATATGATGGATAGACTTCTATAGTCTGTACTGAATCCAGTGTGCGGCCGTCTTCTTGCTCGTTTTTCATTTAGGCAGAAACAATGAGCTCATTAAAGCAATTAATACAAGTTGTGATCATAATGATTACAATATATAGAAAATTCAGCAGTGGTGCATGATAATTCAGAGTTGGCGTCTTCTGAAGTCCTGGCAGGGGTTGGCGTCATCACTTCACAGGTGGTAGTCATCTGAAATCTTCATAAGAGGCTGGATCCAAACTGGAGCTGCCGTAGGATGGGCATCCCGAGGTAGAACCAGAAAGCAAATGGAAAATAATTAGCACAGCTGCTGTTCATAACATTTCAAGCAATTTAATCTAGATTTAAACTGGGAGAGTAAGTCTGAGCCCCTAACATCATCAGTAAGGCTATTCCAGAGGTTAGGAGGCAAATGTGAAAATGTTCTCCCTCCTTTACTGGACTTAGATATCCTACTACCAGAAGCCCAGAGTTTTGTGATCTTAAAGAGCGTGATGGATAGTAGGGCGATAGAAAATCGGTTAAATACACAGGAGCTGAACCATTTAGGGCCTTATAAGTCAGTAGCAATACTTTGTAATTGATAAGGTAATAGGTAACTAATGTACAGTAGAGATGATAAAATTGGTATTATATGATCATATTTTCTTGACCTGGTAAGAACTCTAGCAGCTGCATTTTGGACTAACTGTAGCTTGTTTATTGAGAATGCAGGACAACCATCTAGTAATGCCTATAAATGTTATGTCTGCGTCATTCACCTTTAATTTTGAGGCCACACCCCTCCCCCTGTCAAAGAAATGCTGCACTTCATTTACCTCATGTCGTAGCTGGGAATGACGTCACAGAACGAGTTGACCGCGCTCCATAACACAGCTCAAAAAACTAAGATGCATGTTTAATTTTAATGAAAATCTAATCCTAATTTATAAAGAAAACATTAATGTTTTGTCATATATGTGTGATAATAAATAATAAAGTGACTACATGCTTCATCAATGCTCCACACTGTCTGATATAGTGTCCTAAAATTCAAAATCATTCTAGTCTATGAACGTACTACTGTATGTAGAGCGGTGCCGAGCTCAGGAGATCACAATTTCTATTCTGTGTATTCTGTTTAGCACCAGGTAGGATAGATGCTGTTATTCTTGAACACCAGATGAAAAGTTTGTCAAACCTTGTGTTGTTTCTGGCTGTGTGTGTGTGTGTCCTTTTGAAGGATCTCAGCATTAGAAATGAGTGATGTATGATGATGCGACAAGAATCAGAAGCAGTGTCCTGAAATTCTTGCATAAACACATCAGTTTTGAGAAAACTACTTTGAAACTTGCCAAGCTACAATCTACTGTATAATCATAAATGTAATTACTGATGTTAAACTACAGTAAAATTACTTTATTTAAGCAACATAGGCTCATTGGATAAACATGCCCCCACCTATATCTTGCAAAACTACATACCTACACATACAATTCACTGCAATTTCCATCTGAAATGAACACTAGTGGCAGTAAAACACTAAAAACATATTCTTTTTCACACAAATTATGATTACAGGGCCAGATTATCGATTATTAAAGACTTTTTTCCCACACAATTCCTAACATAATACTATATGACCTCAAAACACAGTGCATCATTTGTAAACTAATACATTTTCACATTTGCATCACATAAACAGCTCCATATGTTTGGCTTTTCTGATGTAGCAAACTTGGTCGATAGCTCACCTGGTACAGCACTGCACTTGTGATCAAACGTGAGTCACGACACTCGATAAAAGAGCTAAAAACTTGTAGAAGCAAGCTAAAATTGCATGGTTGCTTCAGCACAGGTAGGAAATATACAGAAATTTAATAAAGTTATCAAACACTTCACAGTATTCATTGGATAAATTATAAATGAAATATAGATTAATCCTTATTAAAGCTACAAAAGTTCAGTCAAGAGCAGTGAGTTTTCTTTTTGTCTTTGGTTCTTTAATTAACATTAATGACAGACATCACAGCAGCGAGTTTATTAGGCTGCTGTCACTTTAAGACCTGCCGCCCATGACGCGGATCTGACACACATCACATCTTCTCTCTTTATGTTCATTTAAGACTGTGCTTGCGAGGAGGAGGAAGCGGTGGCTGGCAACGGCTGGACTGTGACTGGGCAGGAGATGGCAGAAGGAAGTGACAAGTTAGGAAGTGAGATGGGATTCGAAGAAGATGGCGGGGGAGATAGCAGTGTATGGAATGTAGTGCGATTGAGAAAACGCAAAAAAAAGGAAAATTAAACATTGAATATGGATGAAACTGATAATGAGCAAAGTGTTATTGTAACAACAAGGCAGGAAGAGGAACATAAAGTGATCATGAAATTATATGAAGAAGGGACGACGTTTGGTGAGTGGAACCCGGTTAAGTTGACAAAAACAATAAATAAATTGCTGGGTGAGGTCAAAAATGCTAAAGTATTGAGAAGCGGGTCACTGCTGATTGTTTGTAGAAATAAAGTGCAGCAAGAAAAAGCCTTACGAATTGAGAATAAGAGAGTGCAGTGTTCGTTGATGGAGTCATTTCAGGAAAACCTACAGATGTTTCACAAGAACAAATGAAAGATAATATGACAGGGCAAAAGTACTGGAAGTAAAACGCCTTACAACAAGAAATGGTAAGAAACGCAACAGCTTGTCTGTTATGATTAAGTTTGATGAATCAAGACTTCCTGGCAAGGTGTACATAGGACACATGAGCTATCAGGTCAGGCCATATATTCCTCCACCACTGAGGTGCTTTAAGTGCCAAAAATATGGTCATGTAGCAGCAATATGTAAGGGCAAACAGAGATGTGGTAGATGTGCAGGCGAGCATGAGTACGGAAGTGTGGAGAAGGAGTAAAGCTTAAATGCTGCAACTGCGGAGGAGAGCACAGCTTTGCTTTCCGCGGCTGCGAAGCCAGCAAAAGGGCAGTGGAGGTGCAATGCGTGAAGGCATTACAAGGAATTACATATGTGGAAGCAGTAAAGAAAGTGTCTAAAGAAAAGATTGTTCATAAACCAGTAAACAATGAAACTAAACATAGACCTTGTGGGAGCTGTGAAAAGATTGTGGCAAAAAAAGACGTGCTAGTTATGAGCAAAAATGAGTTTGTGTTGTTTATGGTTGAGGTCATAAATTGCTTGGCACAGACAGAAAGGAAGACTAATAGTTAAAGCAGCGGAAAAATATCTAGGGGTTAAAGGATTTAGTTGTGAAGTAGTGGAAGAAATGTTAACTGCAGGAATCTCTAACTCTCAGACATGGGTTGGTGGATCTTCATGATTCTAGTTATATTGCAGTGGAACGCCAGGAGTCTTTTAGCTAAAGGACAAGAATTCAAAAAGTTTGTTTCTGATTTGTCAGATAAACCTCATATAATATGTGTGCAAGAGACATGGTTAAAACCACAGTTGGATTTTATGATATATGGATATACTGCAATTAAAAATGATAGGGAAACAGGAAAAGGTGGAGGAGTGGCAACTTTTGTAAGAAATGGGTTAAGATATAATCTAATTAATAAAGGAAAAGAATATGAATCTGTTGTAGTCAAAGTATGGACAGGAAGAGACAGTATAATGATAGTCAATTTTTACAATCCCTGTAATAGTCTGAGCAATGATACACTGAATTCAGTATGTGGGAGGATACAAGGGAAAATAGTATGGTGTGGGGATTTTAATGCACACAGTACACTGTGGGGGAGTAAGAATACAGATGCAAATGGATCAATAATAGAATAATTCATAGATGATAAAAAGTTGCTATGTATTAACAATGGGAAGGGTACAAGATATAGTAGCATCCCTCATCTATTAGGCTCTTTTAAGATCGGCATTAGATTATGGGTGTCTAGCATATATGCCAACATCAGAATCAAACCTTAAAAAGCTTGATGTGGAACAGGAAAAGGGATTCGGATTTGTACTAGAGCATTTAAATCATCACCAGTATCTGCATCACAGGTTGAGACAGGAAAGATGCCTTTATGTATTAGGAGGATCAAGATCATGCTGGCATATTGGATACATTTACAAGGACATAGTGGGGTACATCCCACTAAGGCCATCTTACAAGTTTGTTCAGAACATAGAACTAATTATTACAGTTTTGGATGGATAGGAAATGCAAAAGCACAAAATGCAAGCCTCAGCCAGTTACAAGTAAGTCCCACTGTGGCATTATCAACTGTACCACCATGGAAATTGATAAAGCCATCTGTAGACATAAGTCTTCAGCAAATGTTAAAAGAAAAATCTAAAATAATGCCACAGAGGATAATAGTTTAAAACTATATGGACATTTATCAAGATAAGCTATTCATATTTACAAATGGATCAAAGCAGCCAGAGACGGGTCATACTGGTGCTGCTTTCTTCATTCCTCATTATGAAATAACAGCAGATCATTTATCAGTGTACACAGCAGAGCTTTTTATTGGCATTACAGTGGTTGGAAGGAAATAGTCAGAATCAAAATGTAGCCACAGCTTCTGACAGCCTATCTGCATTATCTAGTATACAGTCTGGGAAAACATCATGCAGACAATACATCATATACCAGATATTCCACTTGCTTTTAATACTGTATGATAGAGGGCTGGATGTCTCTTTCCTTTGGGTTCCTGCCCATGTAGGGGTGGAAGGAAATGAGATTGTAGATATTTTGGCAAAAGGATCAATAAAACATGAAACAGCTGATATACAAGTACCGTTACGTAGAGCAGAAATTAAAACCATTATTAAGGGACATATAAACAAAATATGGCAAGAATACTGGGACATAGCTGACACTGGACGACATCTGTATAATATACAAAAACAAGTAGGCATGAGTATGAGGCAGAGCAGAAATCCAAAGGAAGAAATGATAATTACACGTCTTAGAATAGGTCATGCTGATTTAAATTTCACATTACATAGAATAGGAAAACACCCCACTGGACTTTGCATCCACTACAATACACAAGAAATAGTAAAGCATGTTTTATTAGAATGTAAAAGATATGAGGAAGAAAGAATGGAGTTAGAAATACAAGGTGGAAAACTAAATATGACATTTTGGCATAATTTTGTGTTTTTGTCCTATCAAGCGTGAAAGAGAACTCAACACTGCCGTGCGCTGTCTGAAGCGGCACTCTGTGCCCACGAGTGTGTTTGTGTGAGTGTGTGTCATAGACAGGAGATTCACAGACAGCGTGCCATAAGTTATTTTGAATGGTTGAATGAATGATAGCATGATCATATACTGTACAGCAGTTTTGACAGCCCTAATATACTTACACTCACCTAAAGGATTATTAGGAACACCTGTTCAATTTCTCATTAATGCAATTATCTAATCAACCAATCACATGGCAGTTGCTTCAATGCATTTAGGGGTGTGGTCCTGGTCAAGACAATCTCCTGAACTCCAAACTGAATGTCAGAATGGGAAAGAAAGGTGATTTAAGCAATTTTGAGCGTGGCATGGTTGTTGGTGCCAGACGGGCCGGTCTGAGTATTTCACAATCTGCTCAGTTACTGGGATTTTCACGCACAACCATTTCTAGAGTTTACAAAGAATGGTGTGAAAAGGGAAAAACATCCAGTATGCGGCAGTCCTGTGGGCGAAAATGCCTTGTTGATGCTAGAGGTCAGAGGAGAATGGGCCGACTGATTCAAGCTGATAGAAGAGCAACTTTGACTGAAATAACCACTCGTTACAACCGAGGTATGCAGCAAAGCATTTGTGAAGCCACAACACGCACAACCTTGAGGCGGATGGGCTACAACAGCAGAAGACCCCACCGGGTACCACTCATCTCCACTACAAATAGGAAAAAGAGGCTACAATTTGCACGAGCTCACCAAAACTGGACAGTTGAAGACTGGAAAAATGTTGCCTGGTCTGATGAGTCTCGATTTCTGTTGAGACATTCAGATGGTAGAGTCAGAATTTGGCGTAAACAGAATGAGAACATGGATCCATCATGCGTTGTTACCACTGTGCAGGCTGGTGGTGGTGGTGTAATGGTGTGGGGGATGTTTTCTTGGCACACTTTAGGCCCCTTAGTGCCAATTGGGCATCGTTTAAATGCCACGGCCTACCTGAGCATTGTTTCTGACCATGTCCATCCCTTTATGACCACCATGTACCCATCCTCTGATGGCTACTTCCAGCAGGATAGTGCACCATGTCACAAAGCTCGAATCATTTCAAATTGGTTTCTTGAACATGACAATGAGTTCACTGTACTAAAATGGCCCCCACAGTCACCAGATCTCAA
Organism: Coreius guichenoti; assembly: GCA_039654105.1. Taxonomy (NCBI): domain Eukaryota; kingdom Metazoa; phylum Chordata; class Actinopteri; order Cypriniformes; family Gobionidae; genus Coreius; species Coreius guichenoti. The sequence continues at coordinate 4,150,178 of CM077179.1, read as the reverse complement.
CCCAATAGAGCATCTTTGGGATGTGGTGGAACGGGAGCTTCGTGCCCTGGATGTGCATCCCACAAATCTCCATCAACTGCAAGATGCTATCCATTCAATATGGGCCAACATTTCTAAAGAATGCTTTCAGCACCTTGTTGAATCAATGCCACGTAGAATTAAGGCAGTTCTGAAGGCGAAAGGGGGTCAAACACAGTATTAGTATGGTGTTCCTAATAATCCTTTAGGTGAGTGTATATGTCCATATTAATCCAGTGATTTGTTCAGTAATTTATTTACAGTTCCTGGACACCACTTCAGTAAATGAGCATCAGTGCTTTATCATTTTTTCCTAGCTGGGTATGGATCATATTGAACTTATTATCATCATATTATGTTTTGCAGTGCAATACCTCAAATATGCACTAATAGCCTACACACATTTATGAGCAGTAATGTAAACATCAGCAGAAGATACAGACAGTTGAGGTATTTTTTTGAAAATGCTGTAGTGTGTTTGCTCTTTGACTTTGAATACGAACTTCTTATACTTTTGTATTTTGCTATAGTCAGCTCCTGACGCGATGTCATTCATTGCAGTCTACGCGCAAATCCAAAGTCTAATCTGGACGCATCAATGGCGCTAGTGTTTTTAAAACTTAATATACCGGCAAATGATCTATCCCAAAATGACGCCAATCGACAAGTTAATTTTTTTTAGAATACTTACAATCACTCCAAAATAGATGATGACTACTTACCTACACCTACATTACAAGCTGCACTTCTTTGCGCACCTGTTTCCCGAAGGATGCGCTCGTTTTAGCGCCGGTCAGCTGCAGAAAAGTTGCATTTTCGTAACGTATCTAATTCATACATTTAGAGGGTGGGACCCACTTTGAAACGGTGACATCAATTGGTTTAATTTCAGGTGAGTGAAATTCATCTATATCCTTTGGACAAAGAGCCTAGTATTTTGCTGCCCATCTTGATTGATGGACAGTATGGAGGCCCTGCCTCAAAGCCAGAGGCCCTGGCAATTGACCTATCGGTAAGCCCATCCTCTCGAACGCAGATGAGCCAATGAGTATCAGTTGCACGGGGGGCGGAAATCGGACATCTGTAGGTTACAGCGCCATCGAGAAACATTTAAAGATCCGAAGCTCTCATCGGTTTGATGGAGTTTATGCTACAAAAATGGCAAAACGATGTGCCTGGGGTACTGTAACACTGATTCCAGGTATCCTGAGAGGATGGGCAATGGAATTAATTTTATTCCATTTCCTAAACCCAAACCCAAACAAAATGTCTGCTTTGGATTAAGCTGTGTGGCAGGCGCAGTAACCCGGTTCCCTAAGGATTCAACCCCAATCCTATTGAAGACGAAAACATTCATTTTCTGGTTGTCATACTCTCATTAAATGGAGTTAACTAGTTAACTGAGGTTCGCCTCAACCAATCACCTGACTTCTCAAAACCTTCTTATATCGGGTCGCCCCTTACAGTACAGTTTGCCTCATTCTCTTGAACCCTCCCTTCCCCTCTCTCATCCATTCAACCAGTTTTACCATCCCAATCTCTTCCCTTCCAGGTTGTAGCGGGGGATCCTAATCACTTGGCCTACATTTAACTGAGATGATGCCCCCACTCTGAGTCTCCCGGCCGCCAACACCAGATGCCAGATCAGCCTGACTACCATCCCTTTCTCCCTTCCTCTTCATCCTCTCCCTATTCATCCCTAACTTCTTCAATACATAATTCTCCAACATTCATGGTTGTGGCGTGGTCCTTGCAATTAAAATGAAGTTACAATTAAAGTTAGTGAGTCCATGCTAACATACAAACCTGAATAGCTAACTGTTATTACTCACGTAATGTACAGTGTAGGTCAAAAACACATAAATGAAGGTCTACATTTCAGTGCCTCTCCATATTAAACTGGTTAAATTTAAATTAATTTAATCTGCGGTACTTGAACAGTGTTGATCCTGGATGTTGTCATCTCCGATCGTGACAACCGTAACATGAGGCTTCTCCCGCTTGCGTTGTGATCTATAAAATCTCGCTTCCAAATTTATCTTGTTACCCTTGTTACCCTGTAAATCTTTTATATAACCCTCCATGGCATATTTTCACATTGACAGTTGTCATTGTTAGCAACTCAACATTGTTTGTTTGTCCGAGTTAGCAACAGTAACTAAGGGGGCGGGGCTTACCGATAGGTCAATTGCCTACTCCGCCTATAGGTAGCGCCGGTGTTGTGCCGAATTCTGACCCCCTGCCAGATTATTACCCCCCTAGTATTGGTAGGTTTAGCAGTAGGTGTGGGGGAGGGGTTATGATTAGAGGTGGGGTTAGGATTAGGGGAGGGGTTAGGATTAGGCAATCAGGTAGGTGACTTCAACGAGGGGGGTAATAATTTGGCAGGGGGTCAAAATTCGCCGGCCCTGCGTCAGCATATGCATTTAATCTCAAATTTTCTTTTGCTGACATTATAGTTTAGGTTTAAGGGGGTTCTGTGTAGATGGTATGTTACTTTCAATCACAATAGTGCACCAAGGTCATTTCCCAACTCATTTCATTTCTGAACTTTAGTGATATGTGCAACAGTCAACTGAACTTAAAACGTTGTCAGATTCACGTTCATCTGTTTTAGATAAATCGTACCACACTTACATTTTTCCAATTAGCCTGGGCTGTATTTATTACAAGCTACAAACAAAAATCAGCTAACTGCATGGAAGAGGACAATGAGGGGTTTTAAATGCATGATCAATCATGATGACAGAATCAAGCTTGTGTGAGTTTGTGATTATTCCCTCAGCTCAGACTTCAAAAACAACAGTGTAGCGTTGGGTTGCACATTACTGAACTACTCACTGGAAGAATTAGCTTGTTACTGGAAAAGCTACACTACTTTAAAAACACCTGCATGTATAAATACTGCATGTAGTTAAGTTAGTAACAAATATTTTATGCTGTCATTTGAAAATGTGTCTGCATAAAACGGAAACAAAAGTGTGTATCGCAACAAACACCTTCAGCGAGAACACAGAGAAACAAACTACAATATCACCTTAAACACACTTTCTTTATTCACTTCTTTGTTTGATTACAATTATTCGTACATGTAAGTATAATCATCAAAATACAATTCAAAGTGCTTTTGAAGCCATGCTTCTCCATATAAAATGGTTTCTTGTCACAAATGGAATTGGCATGCCGTGTTCAATGACAGTGGAATATTAGAGATGTCATTTCCTCTGTCTAAAAGACAACTATGAAACATTTGCTGGGTATAAAAGAAGGACTTGCCGTAGAAACTAGAACATTCTGATGTCTGCATAAACATGTATTTATGTATTTTGAAAATCTGCAAATACATATAAAAAGATCTTTGCACAACACAAATCACATTATGTACATGTTACTTCTGAAACATTCTCTTTTTTATGGGTCACATATCCCAAAAGAAAATGAAAACATTCAATAATATGATTGACACATTCTAAAGCACTAAATGCAAGAATCTCCCCATTTAGATGTTAATTTTGTTGTTGTACTGTAACACTGCGCATGTTTTAATTTGTACTTATATTTTCTAATATATGGATGCGCATCCTAGGGGAAAATAAAGAAGATGAGCAACACTGATCTAAAACAATCAATTTGAAGTTCACATTGTAAGACAATTAACTCAGCATTGTATTTAGAAAGCTTTTTCTAATGCTAATTTGATCAGGCCATTTTTCTATTAAAGTTTTTCGGGGCTTTTCGTTCTAGCCTGGGTATATCTTACAAGAACTGGTCCTGGTTACATTTTTCTGCAAAAAAAACATGCAAAATGGATCATATACAGTCTTAATAATACAAGTAATATGATATTCTTTTTATGACAATTAAGCACAAATGATCATTTATGTGTGATGGCAGTGCAACAAACGCATGATGTATCCATGCTAAATAAAACTTAAAAAAAAAAAAAAAAGTTATATAATAAGTATCTTTATTTGCATTTAGCACCAAAATATATTCATCACTCTAGACCACTGTTGTTTTTCAATGCTATTTTCATTACATTCAGAACTGGAACATATAAATACAACAATTGTTCTCTAAAATCTGAAAATCGGGTATGCCAACCAGGAAAAAAAAAAAAAGAAGTTTGCATTGTGTTGCCAGACCCTCAGGGAAAAATCCTTTGGATGACGCTTTTGTTCTCCGCTTCCATAAATAAATCCAGCAAGAAGGTGTTTGAAACAAACTTAAACTAATCATTCGTCATCTTTTCCAGGAGAATAACACTGACAAGATATTAAACATGCTGACCTTGCTACTGAAACACAAATTCGATCGTTTTCACAAGCTTAGCCTTATTTTGTCCTCTGCTACTATTACACAACTACTGAGAAAACAATCTGAGGACAGCTATTAAAGAGATCATTTCCATCTTCATCAAAGTTAATTAAAATTAATGAAACACTTTTGACATATGCTGAGAATCATTTCTGCGGCAGATGTTAAGGGAATTAATATGCTTGGGCAGAATCTGCTTCATTTATTTTGTGCGTTAGAACAACTGTGTGATGTTGTGTGTTACGTACAAGAAATAATAGCGTTCTTCATACTGCATATTGCACACAGTATATAATATATATTGCCTGCTTTGTTATTGTGAAATAGTTCATAGTATACAAAATTAAATACTTTTAAACTGTAATGTTCTGTATTGTTGTCACATAACCTCTCTGTTGCATTTTTAATTCAGCCAGTCATCTCAATTTGTAATCCAATTTGTGTGATCTAATCATGAGTCAAGAATGAGATTTCAAACATCACAAACATTGTTTATATCACTTTGAGTTTCATTCATCACTAAGGAAACAGAAGGTCGATTGCATTGCATTATAGATAATGTATCCCACACAGTGTGCTCTGAATGGATTCTTCATACTTTGGCAAACATAGTAGGTCCTCCATATATTAAATATATACAGAAATGTGCACAGCATACTGTAAATATTCACAAACAGCCAATCAGGGCATGGCAGATGGGACAGAGAGCTCCAAAAAAGAGGAAAAGTCCTGTCCATGGATGACCTTGGTATAATTTTATAATGCATTGAACACTCCAGTTTTGATGTTTTAGTTCCTCATTAAACATAGCAATGCTAGATGCAAGAACTTTTAAAGCAATTTAAGTTGCAAAATATGTTGTTCTATGAGTGTATACACTTTATAAAGACAATCGCAAAAAGTCTAAAGTTTAATGTTTGCAATATGTTTGGAATCTATTTAGACAATTAGAATGTAAGTGTAACTTTACCGATTTTCAACCCGCTATGTATTGTTACAATATCGGTAGTATATGTAAGTGAGCAATGTTACCTGGACCAATAAATTCACGCTTATTTGTCAGCAGAACACGTCACTCGACAGACTTTTGGCTGCTCCAGGGCTTTCATGAAAATTACAGATTATACTTCTGCATGTTTGTACCCCCGCCTGCGGACAGTTGGATTGACAAAGGGTTATTAAGAAAACTTTTATTGTAAGATTTTATCGTACTATGTCTACTCTTTAAAGGGGTCATGAACTGAGAAATCAAATTTTCCTTGAGCTTTTGACATAAGAGGTCATCATACTATAAGAATATCCTGTAAGTTTCAGAACTAAAAACTTCCTTGTTAGTCCAAACACAGCTTTTATTGTAACCAAGCCCAGAGACAACTTGTTGTGCAGTGTGCCTTGCAAACTTTGGCCCCGCCCACCGATGTGTTAGTGAGATGACGAGGAGCAATACAAGATGGACTACAAACAACATTACCTTCTGAAGGATGCTAATGCTAGGAATGTGATTATTTATTTATTTATTATCAACAACGCGAATGTCTCAGTTGAGCATTATTTATTTGTATTCGATACATTTCACTGTGGATTCTTTGGTAAATCAGTCGCAATTTCGGCACGGGCTTTGCAAACAGACTTTTACGATATGGACTCGACAGTAATGCCACAACATGTAAGTAACCTTGTTCATTCTAACGCCTGATCTGTGACCAGTGATTTCTGATATGTAATGATTCATGTACAGTCAGATGTTCTTTGTCTATGTGTCAGTAAATCAAACCAGTGACTAAAAGCTCAACTTCACATTGTTTCTCTTAGAAGGATGAAAATAATCTGTTATTTAAACTGTGATTAAATTATATATAGAAAGAGATCAAAGAATGCTCACTTTACAATTGCTGGAGCTGTCAATCAAACAGTGTGAGTTTATCAGTGACTAAGTTCTGGACATGCGGCAAAACTCCCTTTATAATCAACAAATCTCTTATTTACATTGTGTTTGCACTGTTAGTTATGATGAAAGCATTCGTTAGTGTGCAGAAATCGATTTACAATGACGAGATCACTGCATTCATGCGCTCAACATGTCTGTGATCGGCTACGATCCTCATCACTGCAACCGTTCATGCCACCATCTGAATATAATGCCATAGATCTAAATATAATGCTAATACTTTTCACGATTAGTTAACCTTGAGAGCTGTAATAGTAAAAACGTGCTAAAAGTTTTAGAGAGGGTTCAAACATGTAATACTAGCTATTTCATTTGCAAAGATGTCAGCCAATCACAACAGTGGGCGTTTACACTGAGTGATAAAATCGGAGGGATAAAATCAGGGTAGGAAAAATGCCTTATATTTTTAAATTATGATATAAAAATCATACTAAATTTTTGATGTAAAAATCATACAAACATTATAAGTGCACCACAGGAAACATTATAAAACAATAAAACAATGCAGTTCATGACCCCTTTAAACAGCATTATGGTAAAAATGGAACACTGTGGCAACAGCTTTCTTACCTGTAAACGTTTAGTCTTTGAATTCTTGCACCCGGGAACAAAACAAGTCGACATCATTATGACTTTGCTAAGTCATTATAAGTTTATAAGTCACCATTATAAGTTTGCTAAGAAGTATTTCCTACTAAACAAGGTGCGGATAAGTTTAGGTTTAGACTCTGGTTAAGCATATCCATAGTAGACTGGTGTGAGTGGCCTTGGATGGCAACATGCCCAGTGCATTATGGGTATTGAAGTTTTTCTACCTATTTGGCAAATGGGAAGACATCAGCTTTTTTTTCTTAGTTTTTTCTTTTTTCTTTGTTTTCTATAATCAGGTAGCATCAATTACATTTTTTTTTTTGCCTACTGCATAGGCAGCCAAGTTTCCTGTGGTGAAGTTTAAATAGTTCATTTTAATTTACCTTCTTTCATCATTAAAGGAATAGTGATAGTAAAGGAATAGTGATTTTTTTACTCACCCTTATGTCTGTTGTTTAAAACTTTTATGCTGTTATTTTGTCAATGGACCTCAAAAGGGAAAGATTCGTTCAGGTAAAAGACCAAAAATATAATTTTATGATGCTTTTGATTACCCTTTTGGCAAAAGGATGCTGTATTAACTATGAAGTGTTAATGAATGGATAGGAATATAGAATCTTCAAAATAATCCTTTTGTGTATGGGTTTTTGTCCATGGATTAGGATGAGATAATTATAGAATTCTCATTTTTGGGTGAACTATTCCTTAAAATGGGTATGGTCAGATTTATAATCCAATAATACTGGTGGTGATGATGAATTAATTAACTATGGGAATAATTATATTGTGATCTTACAGGTTATTTTAGTAGACTGCTGTGGTGATTACAGAAGTGCTTAGTTTTCTCACCATGCTCTCACATTACCTCCTTGTAATCAGGTGTCTAATCATCCCAAGGATATTAAATGCCAGTTCAAGAAAATCTGAATGAGTGATGAGTGAGGGAAAATATAAAAAGGGAGATAAAGATAATAATGTTGTCCCTGGGTCTGTGTGGGTTTACTCTGGTCGCTCCGGTTTCACCCACAAACCAAAAAATTGCAACATAGATTGGAGATTAAAATGTCTGTAGGTGTGATTGTGAGTGCAAATGTGTGTGTGTGTGTGTGTGTGTAGGTGTGTGTGCGCCCTGTGATGGACTGACCATCTGTCCAGGGTGTTTACGCACCTGTGGCCTGAGGCGCTGGGATAGACTCCAGCATCCCTACAGAGGATAAGCAGTTTGGATGGATAAAGATAATAAAACAAACAAAATGGAACAGGTAGAGAACAAATGGTGAAATAGTTTGATTGGATTGAAAAATCAAAAACAAGGTGAAAATAAGACAAAAGCTGAAGAAGTACTTTCCTAAAATGCACAGTGGCAAAATCATGGCACAGTGGTCAGGCACTAATACCATGGTATTCTATGATTACAATATTCATACAGTGCCTATAGAAAGTCATCATACCCTGTGAAAATATTCATCTTTTGTCACATTACACCCTGAAAAATAGAATAAATTAAGTCTTTTTCAGCTGTATGTACACATTATAACCCTCATCATCAACGTTAAAATAACATTTTAAAACATTCTGGAGGATTATTAAAAATTGAAAAACTAGAATAACAGGGTTGGAAGAGTCATCTGTCCCCTGATTTAATACTTTGTAGAGCCAACTTTTGCTTTAATTACAGCCATTAAACTTTTGGGGTATGTCTTTACTAGCTTTGCACACCTAGATTGGGAAATATTTGCCCATTCTTCCTTGCAGAATTGCTCGAGTTCAGTCAAATTCTGTGGTGAGCGGCAATGGACTGCTCTCTTCAACTCTTGTTCTTTTGGTGGTATGTTTAGGATTACAGTTGTGTTGGAAGGTGAATGCCCATCTTCAGCTGTCTAGCAGAGGGACGCAGGTTTTAATCAAGAATTTGGGTGCACTTGGCAGCATCCATTTTCCCTTTAATCCTGACCAATCGCCTAGTCCTCACTGAAGAGAAACACCCCCCCAACATCATGCTGCCACCACCATGCTTCACAGTAGGTGGAGCTGCCAAGTGCATCCAAATTCTTGAGGAAAACCTGCGTCCCTCTGCTAGACAGCTGAAGATGGGCAGGTCATTCACCTTCCAACATGACTGTGATCCTAAACATACCACCAAAGAAACAACGCAATGACTTAAGGATAGGAATGTAAATGTCCTTAGTGGCCAAGTCAGAGCCCTGACTTAAATCTGATAGAAAATCTGTGGATGGACTTGAAAAGAGCAGTCCATTGTCACTCACCACAGAATTTGACTGAACTCGATCAATTCTGCAAGGAAGAATGGGCAAATATTTCCCAATCTAGGTGTGAAAAGCTAGTAAAGACATACCCCAAAAGTTTAATGGCTGTAATTAAAGCAAAATTTTAATAAATCAGGGGACTGATGACATTTTTCCAACCTGTTATTCTAGTATTTCCATTTTTAATAATCCTCCAGAATGTTTTAAAATGTTATTTTAATGTTGATGATGAGGGTTATAATGTGTACATACAGCTGAAAAAAGACTCTATTTTTCAGGGTGTAATGTGACAAAAGGTGGATATTTTCACAAGGTATGATGACTTTCTATAGGCACTGTATACCATAGTATTTACAAGGTGCCTTAAAAAAATACCATAGTATTCAAAAACTGTTCAAAAACTGTATTAGTTGTATGCCACTCAAAAGTGTAAGTGGTTTTAAAGATGAAAAGGAAGCATTTTAAAACCGCGTAGGTTGAAGGACACAAAATGAATAAACCTTTAAAGCTATAAAGGAGGGAAAATAAAGTCACATAAAGTGAATAAATAAAGAAATGCAGTGAGAGGGAGTGTCTGTGGTGGAGACTGTCAATGTCATGGGCCAATGATCTCTGGAAGCTCAAGTGCAGCAGGTCGATATTTACCGGCAGGTTGCAATGGACAGTTTTAAAACATTATGTGAATAAAAATACAACACAGTAGCAGAGACAAAGTTTGTGAAGTCAGTAAAGACACATTATGGGTATGTTATATCTACACTTGAAGTGGCTGATGACGTGTCACGGCTTGATTTGCAACAACGATTTGAGTCTGGCTACACTGGAAATGTCGAAACTGCACGTCAGCTGTGAGCTCGATGCTACACTTCAGCAACAATACAATTGGTGAACAAACATTATTTTTGATACATTATAAAAATAATCTATTCTAATCTAATCTACACTATATTGCCAAAAGTTTTGGGATGTCTGCCTTTACATGCGTATTAACTTTAATGACATCCCATTCTTAATCCGTAGGGTTTAATATGGAGTTGGCCCACCCTTTGCAGCTATAACAGCTTCAACTCTTCTGGGAAGGCTTTCCACAAGGTTTAGGAGTGTGTTTATGGGAATTTTTGACCATTCTTCTAGAAGCGCATTTGTGAGGTCAGGCACTGATGTTGGACGAGAAGGCCTGGCTCGCAGTCTCCGCTCTAATTCATCCCAAAGGTGTTCAGTCGGGTTGAGGTCAGGACTCTGTGCAGGCCAGTCAAGTTCCTCCACACCAAACTCGCTCATCCATGTCTTTATGGACCTTGCTTTGTGCACTGGTGCGCAGTCATGTTGGAACTGTTCCCACAAAGTTGGGAGCATGAAATTGTCCAAAATGTCTTGGTATGCTGAAGCATTAAGAGTTTATTTCACTGGAACTAAGGGGCCAAGCCCAACCCCTGAAAAACAATCCCACACCATAATCCCCCCTCCACCAAACTTTACACTTGGCACAATGCAGTCAGGCAAGTACCGTTCTCCTGGCAACCGCCAAACCCAGACTCGTCCATCGGATTGCCAGACAGAGAACTGTGATTGGTCACTCCAGAGAACACGTCTCCACTGCTCTAGAGTCCAGTGGCGGCGTGCTTTACACCACTACATCCCACGCTTTGCATTACACTTGGTGATGTAAGGCTTGGATGCAGCTGCTCGGCCATGGAAGTGATTGGAACATCTGAATTCAATGATTTGGAGGGGTGTCCCAATACTTTTGGCAATATAATATATTTAGACTCCTGACCAGTACATCAGAGTAAAAAAAAAAGACTTTTTGAATGGTTCCCATTCCAGTCCCAATCACACACAACTCATTAGCAAAGACTCCAAGACCTCAATATGTGTGTTAGATAAGAGAGGCATCAAAACCGTGCATTGTTGGGGGTACTCCAGGACCAGGATTGGGAACCACTAATATATGGTAAGAAAAGTATTTTTTTTCCAGACGACAGATGAGGATAATAAAGTGGCACAAATGGATGTGATACAACTGCCATATCCGATGTAGACAGAGTGTTACTGTAGGCTGATTATGGTTGCAGCAACTTGGATATGGTTCTCAACACTTCACATTTTGGATTTTGTTCTGCTGCGGGGAAACAGGATTCAAAAACACTCATATAGAATGTGTGGCCACAGCTGAACTTTTATCTGCATTTTACAACGGCTTCAAACGTGGCTCTTTCAATCAGAGTTTGGAATCAGAGCTATCCTTTTTCTAATAAATAATTTAACATTTTAATAATTGCAATCGGCTCATTCAATCAAAAAATATGGGGCCAGATTTACTAACAGCTTACGTCAGCGCAAGCCCTCTTTTGGCGTTAAAAAAAACTACTGTCAGGATTTACAAAAGACATGCAGTGAAAAAATAGAGCTGAAAAGGTGTGGAAAGAGTTATTTTTGCGGCTGACCTTATTGCATATGCATTTGTAGGAGTTTCCCTTTCAGACACAAAATTTATGGGAGGAGAGTATTTAAATTAATCATGCAAGGTGATTTACTAAGGTTTGCGCTCGTCAATTTACTGGTATTTGCGCCATTATTTACCATCCAAAAAAAGCATGCCTTAAACCAGATGCTAATTTGAGCTGCTCTTGGTAGATTGTGTTGGTCATTATGGAAATGATCCGGCTGCATCTGAGTTCTTTCATTTGTGCGTCGTCAGTAGATCACAGAACTTTCCACTCCCATCTCCATTTTTTTGGAACTCACACTAATTTGCCCTTTTTTAGTAAATCTGGCCCTTGATTTTTAATGTTAAGTAAACTTGTTTTAGTGGTTTCAAGATGGATCTTTGGGAGAGGGAATATATTATATACCCTTTACAAACATTAGACAGATCTTTTAACATTTACCCTTCCATTGTTTTCAAACCAAATCATGCTCCTGACTAAATGCTGTACTCCTTTTTTAGGATGTTGTAGGTAACTTTACCATCCTATATCTTGTCGTTCAACCTTACAAAAAAGAACTGTGGCAATACCATGATACAATAATGATATTAAATGGGAATAAGATGGCAATTTGATAGCTGGGCAAATTCTTACACCATGAAATTTACTTAGAACTTCTAAAACATTCAGTGTCCAAAACCTATGGTTTGATCATAGTACTATGTCCAAAAATTGATGTAATGCCTTGGTATTTTTGTTAGTGAGTCTGTTCGCCTATCTAATTCCTCTGTGTGTGGTACACGATACGTGGCAAAGCTACGGAACATGGCACAGTTTTACACTAGCTGTTAACATGCATGCACACCTGCTACTGGATAAACACAAAACAATATGAAGGAAACCAGTGCAAATAATGAATTGATGAGTTGGGATTCCAATCCAAGATTTGTGAATGAAACCTTTTAGAATAAGAATTTAATCTCTCAGAGCATGACTTGCTATTTGGATCATAGGCAGCCCTTCCAAAAAAGTCTCAGATGGTTCTCAGTATATAAAATGGCACTGAATGATTACCACTTCGGTGTATCATGGTACTCTTTATCACTTGCCATGGTACTTTTTTGTTAGAGAGAGATTCTTGCACCAGGTTCCAACTTGCCATTAATGATATTCAGTAATTAAATTATGAGTAACAGATATGAGAGCAGCAGCTGTAACTGTGCTTAATGATTGGAGGAAGAAAAAGAAGAAGAAACGAAATGAAATGGGATGGTCCAATTCATTGGAATGTGCAAGTGTCAGTCAAGTGTGGTTCATACCACGTTGGTGTGGTTGGGGGTCAGAGGATTGTGAGCCTCGGGGGGTCTCTATTAGTCATACTGGTCCCTCGGTCATGCCCTCCAGAGGCAGGCTAGTGGCATTATCAGTGGGCAGAGGTTGATCCTGGGAGGTTGGCATGTTGTGGGCGGTCGCTACAACCAGACTAGCGTATGACAGGTGGCAGTCTATGTGGAGGAAGGGTGGGTAGTGCTGCCGATAACAGACGTAGGCAAAGAAGAGGCCGATCACTCCTCCAACAAATGCATCTGTAAGGAACAATTGAAGGTTCACAAAGTAAGACACAGTCACAATAAATCCCATCCATCCATATGTGACCCTGGACCACAAAACCAGTCATAAGGGTCAATTTTTTGAAATTGAGTATTGAGAAATTTGAGAATCATATGAAAGCTGAATAAGCTTTCCATTGATGTATGGTTTGTTGGGATAGGACAATATTTGGTCGAGATACAACTGTTTGAAAATCTGGAATCTGAGGGTACAAAAAAATCTAAATATTGAGAAAATCGCCTTTAAAGTTGTCCAAATGAAGTCCTTAGCAATGCATATTACTACTAAGAATACATTTTTGATATATTTACGGTAGGAAATTTACAAAATATCTTCATGGAACATGATCTTTACTTAATATCCTAATGATTTTTGGCACAAAAGAAAAATCGATAATTTTGACCCATAGAATGTATTGTTGGCTATTGCCACAAATATACCCGCACGACTTATGACTGGTTTTGTCGTCCAGGGTCACATATAGCTACCATATGTCTGCGTATTTTTAACATGCTATGTTTTCCTTCTTTGATTGTTCTCATTCCCATGAATAATTAAAACAAAAACACAAAGAAGATTGATTGTATTTTATAAGATTTTACAACATTTTAAAAGAATGTTTTGCTACTGACCTAAGAAAACAAAACACAATTCACTAAATGGTTTCTGCCATTTAATACCAGCCTGAGAGGAAGCAGTTAAGCATCACCATTAAAAAGAGCTGCAGTGCGCACTGACACACAGCTGTGTAACCGGCATATATAAACACCACAAAGCTATTTAATTCCCAAAAAGTTCAGTCTAAAATAAAATCAAATGACTGAAACGTAATTTTGAGGATGGACTGAAAAATTGTTCCAAGAACAAACCCACACTCATTAGATCACTATGCTACAGGGCGAGCTTATATGAGTCCACAGCTTGTATTTACTTGGACCAGATTGGACCCATCAAGTTTAATGGTCCATGCCACTATTGTACAGATTAGTTCTGTTCTACTACCCACCATCCCTAGGGGATAGGTCCATATAAAGTCACACTAATAAGGATCTGCTTGCAGTTGTTTGACTGATATGAGGCATCCTTTTGCGAAGCTTGTTTGCATCAGTATATATATATATATATATATATATATATATACAGTACATGGGTTGGACAATGAAACTTAAACACCCCTGTGCTTCATTCTAGGCACGCAACAGTCCAGGTGTTAAGCCTCTTTGGGTTTTCTCCACATCGTAGCTCCCATGGATGTGGGAAAGACAGTGAAGGTGGACATATCAGAGAACAATACATGTTTTACATTGTCCACAGCCCAAGATTTGTACTGTTGGCACCAATGAAACTCATAATTGGCTTTGGCACGAGTGACCAAAGGTTTGGCTATAATAGAGTCGAGGTGCGTTCTGCATTGAGTTGGGCAGCTGTGGTTTTATGTTTTTGGTAACACTTTATTTTAGGGTTCAATTCTCGCTAGTTGCTTATTAGCATGCATATTACTAGGATATTGGCTGTTTATTAGTACTTATAAAGCACATATTAATGCCTTATTCTGACCTTATACTATATACCTTAATCCTACCCAATACCTAAACTTAAACGCTACAAAAACTACCTTACTAACTATTAATAAGCAGTAAATTAGGAGTTTATTGAGGCAAAAGTTGTAGTTAATAGTGAATATGTGTTCCCCATACCACCATGTTTATGTATATATATATATATATATATATATATATATAATCCGGGTGGTTCATCCTATGTGGTGGGATGCCGACATTACCCTGGATACCATAGCTCTTGATATACCACAAAAATTTGCTCTCCTGGTCACAGTTGAGGCAGTGAGATGCGCACCAACAATTTGTCCTTTTGAACTCTGATGTGTCTCCCATTATGTTGGGTGGATTGGAATATTTTATATACAGCTATGTTATTGCTCTGCTAATTCAACCTTCATATTCTGCTCTTACTGATGGAATGTAAAATCAGTAAAGACTGGCCACCAGGCCGTGCATATATAGTGAAACTTCAAGTGTTTCAGTTTCATGTATGTATGCATGTATGTACGTATATATACAGTTGTGGTCAGAATTATTGGCACCCCTGGTAAATATGATCAAAGATGGCTGTAAAAATTCACAAAAGTCTAACCTTTCATTGAAGTAGAAGAATTGAAAGTGGGGGGTAAATCACTTTATGAAATAAATGCTATTCTCCAAAACACGTTGGCCATAATTATTGGCACCCTTTCATTAAATACTTTTTTCAACCTCCTTTTGCCAAGATAACAGCTCTGAGTCTTCTCCTATAATGCCTGATGAGTTTGGAGATCAGAGACCATTCCTCCATACAGAATCTCTCCAGATCCTTCAGATTCCCAGCTCTTCTCTTCAGTTCAGCCACTCATTTTCTATAGGGTTCAGGTCAGGGAACTGGGATGGTCATGGCAGAAGCTTCATTTTGTGCTCAGTGACACATTTGTGTGTTGATTTTGATGTTTGTTTTGGATCAGTGTCCTGATGGAAGATCCAGCCACGGCCCATTATAAGATTTCTAGCAGAGGCCGTCAGGTTTTGATTTTTCATCTGTTGGTATTTGCTTGAATCCATGATACTGTTACATGTATACTCTGTCTGTTGTTTTCATTGTGTTTTCAGTTCAGTCCCTGTGACCTAGTTTTCCCCAGTCTGTCTAATTAGTTATGTCATTCACCTGTGTCTTGTTAATCATCTCATTTGTTCTGTGCATTTAGCCTTCAGTTCTCCCTCAGTGTTTGTCCATCTTCGTCAATGTTAACGTGTATTCTTGAGAGTTTCCTGAGTTTTGTTATTAAAGTTCCTGTTTCCAGTTCTTTATCATCTTCGTGAGCTTTCATCACCACATTACGTGACAGATACCATGTATCTGAACAAGATGTCCAGGACCTCCAGCAAAAAAATAGGCCCACAACATTAAAGATCCAGCTGTATTTTTAACGGTGGACAAGGGGTGCTTTGTATTCCTGTTTGCACCAAACCCATCTGGTGGGTTTGCTGCCAAAAAGCTCTTTTCATAGTTTCATCTGATCATAGAACCAGGTCCCTTTTGAATTTCCAGTCGTTTCTGACAACTGAATATACTGGATGAGCAAGAAGGATTTTTCTTGAAACCCTCCCAAACAACATGTGGTGATGTAGGGGTTGTTTGATTTTTTTTTATTTTTTTTTTTTTTTAGGCTTTCTGACCCCAAGACTCAACTAATCTCTGCAAATCTTTGGCCGCTCAAACTCTTCTCCTCACTGTGCATTAAAACAATATAGACACACATCCTCTTCCAGGCAGATTCGTAACATCTTTAGTTGATTGGAATTTCTTAATTATTGCCCTGATGGTGGAAACTGGGATTTTCAATGCTTTAGCTGTTTTCTTACAGTCACTTTCTATTTTGTGAAGCTCAACAATCTTTTGCTGCACATCAGAACTATATTCTTTGGTTTTACTCATTGTGATGAATGATTAAGGGAATTTGGCCTTTGTGTTTCCTCATATTTATACTCCTGTGAAACAAGACGTCATAGCTAGACAATTTCATGCTCCTAGTCACCCTGGTGTGCTAAAAAATGTAAATATTAATGGGAATATACTTCAGAGCTATTTTACTCATAAACAATTCTAGGGGTGCAAATAATTGTGGCCAACGTGTTTTGGAGAAAAGCATTTATTTCATAATGTGATTTTCCCCTGACTTTCCATTCTTTTACTTCAATGAAAGGTTAGATTTTTGCGATTTTTAAAAAAAAATTTTTATGATAGATCAAAAAGATAAACAATGCAGATTTATTTTTACATCCATCTTTGATCATATTTACCAGGGGTGCCAATAATTCTGGCAATAATAATAATAATAATTATATATATATACAGTAGTTTCACGAGTTCACACAAATAATTAGAGTAAAAGAGTATGTGTATTTGGCGTGCTCTCCGGGGGAGGGCTCCAAGCTCGGAATGTGCCCCAAACCCAGAGTACTTCCCAAAAAAGCCAATGAACGTGGGACAGCAGCCAGGAATTTATTGACTGACTCCTAAAAAATGTGTGCTGCAAAGTTGGCAGAATATTGTTTGCGGGGAGGTGTCTGCAGCTCACAGCATCGGAAGGGTGATCCCCACCGGCCAGACGAACAGGGGTGTAAGGGATTTCAATCTCCCAACCGGGAGGGCCCACATGACAACCGATGGGAGCCTGCAGATGTGTGAGCCACACCAACGGGGCGTACATGAGTCTAGCCGCCCGACTGGCAGGGGAGCCCACACAGCATTCCAACGATTCCAACTGCCCAACCGGGAGGGCCCACACAGCATTCAACAGGAGCCTGCAGCTCAAAGCATTGAATGGGTAAGCCCCACCGGCGACCTAAACTGGGCTAGACAATGGAACAGCTGAATAGGTGATGGGAGTGTTACGGGTGAGGCTTTATCTTCACTTTCTCTCTAGATCACCAGAGGGAGCTCTCACCAGAATATTGACTGTTATAATTCGGACTACATTTCCCATAGGCCTGATTGCTCATGCACCTGCTATTCATCACACACACACACTATTTAAGCACGACACACACACACACCACCATTGCGAAGTCTTGATTTGCCTTGGGGATAATTTCTGAGCGTTTATACTGTGGACTGTTTACTCTGTTTTGTACTCAGACTGTTTCCTGTTATCTAAACCTTTGCTGCCTGCTTTGACCTTTGCCTGTTTACTGGATTGTGATTCTCAGCCGCCTGCCCTGACCATTTGCCTGTGTTCTGTATTGTGTATTTATGCATGCTGCCTGCCTCGACTTAAGCCTGTTTCCGTTTATGATATTGCTCTGCCTTCTACATTGTCTCTGCTGTGTCTCGAGCCTGTACTGTTTGACTCTGACAAAAATAAAGCTGCAGATGGATTCTCACTCCGATGACTCTTCGTTACAGAAGACTTCACCCCACAGCGATCCAGCAGCTATCATGCAATTATCTTCTGAACTTTCTGCACAGGCTCATCAACTCGCTATGCAGCAGCATCAGCTCAATCAATTAACCTCCCTGACTGAAGAGCTCGTTAAAACGCTACAGGGCCTACACGTCACGCCAGCAGAAACCATGGCAGCAGCGGCGCCTCCTTCTGCTGTCACCATACAAAGCTCTTCCGCCAGCGTGAACCCACGTCTAGCATTTCCCGGGAAGTCTGACGGCGACCCAACGAGATGCAAGGGATTCCTTCTACAATGCTCTCTGTTCGTAAACCAGCAACTTACCTTGTATCCCACAGATTCGGGCAGAATCTCCTTTGTCTGCTCATTGCTAACCGGAAGAGCTTTAGACTGGGCCACCGCAGTGTGGAGAGAGGATGGAACAACTTTCCCGTCCTTCAGTGTTTTTCTGCAACGTTTCAGAGAGGTGTTCGAACATCCGGCTGGAGGTAAAAGTCCTGGTGATCAACTGCTTGCTTTAAGTCAGGGAAGGAGGACGGCAGCGGAATATGCATTGTTGTTTCGTACTCTTGCAGCACAAACTAACTGGGTGGAGAATATTTTGAAGCTACTGTTCAGAAAGGGATTGAATCTGGACTTGCAAGCAGAGCTAGCTTGCCGCGACGAGGAAAGGTCACTGAACGAGTTTGTTGATTTAGCAATCCAGATCGACAATTTAATTCGCTCACGGCGACCTGCTCGTACCGTGTTTACTGATATACCAACTGCACCTCCTGAACCAATGCAGCTTGGTTACACCCATCTGACCCCAGAGGAGCGTGAGAGACGAATTCAGCATCATCTGTGTATGTACTGTGGTCAAGCTGGACACCTCAAGACATCATGCCCTGTTCGCCCGTCTTCATCTAGCTCGAAAGCGGTGAGTTCACATGCACAGTTAAACGATTCCTCTTCCTGTGTTACTCCAGTGAAGATAACGTTTCAAGATAGAACTGCTTCCACTTCTGCTTTGCTAGACTCAGGAGCCGCTGGTAACTTTATGTTATATGAGTTTGCGCAACAGCACAAAATCGCTCTAACACGTTGTAACTCTTGTCTGGCAGTGGAGGCGCTAGATGGTCGTCCCATTGGTAAGGGGAGAGTCACGCACATTACAGAGGAGGTCAGCATGCAGGTGGGAGTGTTACACAAAGAAACAATCAGATTTTACTTGATCTGCTCTCCTTATAACTCCCTCTTTCTTGGTCTGCCATGGTTACGTCAACACAATCCTCACATCTCTTGGAAGGAGGAACAGATTATTCAGTGGGATCCTGCCTGCCATCAGCATTGCCTGATTCGTATCAACCCCTTGCCAATACCAGTAGAGACCCGTAACGAACAAGGACCTGCAAGTCAAGATTTACCCACAGAACACTCAGACCTGCTGGAGGCATTCAGTAAGACCAAAGCAGCCCAACTGCCACCTCACCGCTCCAACAACTGTGCCATTGAACTTCTACCGGGTGCAAAACCTCCTAAGGGGAGAATTTTTCCATTATCACAACCTGAGTCTGAATCCATGAAGTCTTACATCAAGGAACTGGCAAAGGGCTTCATCAGACCTTCTACATCCCCCGCATCCGCTGGGTTCTTCATTGT
This sequence comes from Coreius guichenoti, assembly GCA_039654105.1. Lineage (NCBI taxonomy): Eukaryota > Metazoa > Chordata > Actinopteri > Cypriniformes > Gobionidae > Coreius > Coreius guichenoti. The sequence continues at coordinate 4,130,401 of CM077179.1, read as the reverse complement.
CAAGAAAAAGGATGGCAGTCTGAGACCCTGCATCGGTTATCGTGGCCTCAACGACATCACCATTCAATTTCGATACCCTCTGCCATTAGTTCCTGCTGCACTCGAACAACTCCGTCAAGCCAAATACTTCACTAAACTCGATCTACGCAACGCATACAACCTAATTCAAAGAGGGTGATGAATGGAAAACTGCTTTCTCTACCTCCTCGGGGCACTACGAATATCTGGTCATGCCCTTCGGCCTAGCGAACAGTCTTTCTGTGTTCCAGTCGTTCATCAATGATGTCTTCCGCGACATGCTCGACAGATGGGTAATAGTGTATATATAGATGACATCTTGATCTACTCCAATTCTCTCAAGGAACACGTCCAACATGTGACAGCAGTACTCAAACGCTTAATCCAGCATCAACTGTATGCCAAAGCAGAAAAAAGTGAATTCCACCAAACATCCACAGCTTTCCTAGGTTACATCATCAGTCGAGAGGGGGTAGCAATGGATGAGAAGAAGGTAAAGGCAGTGCTGGACTGGCCTCAACCACGTACAGTAAAAGAGCTTCAGAGCTTTCTTGGCTTCGCGAATTTCTACAGAAGATTCATAAGAGATTTCAGCACAGTCGCAGCTCCTCTAACCGTCATGACAAAATGCTCCACATCACGCCTTCTCTGGAGAGATGATGCTCAACAGGCTTTTGAGAATCTGAAGACACGCTTCACTTCTGCTCCCATTCTCCACCATCCTGACCCAAATCTTCCCTTCATTGTGGAGGTAGATGCTTCCAATACAGGCATAGGAGCTATACTTTCTCAGCGTTAGGAGTCTCCAGCTAAGATGTTTCCTTGTGCATTCTTCTCCTGCAGAGAGAAACTACGATGTCGGTAATCGTGAACTCTTGGCCATAAAAGCTGCCCTAGAAGAATGGCACCATTGGTTAGAGGGGGCACAGCATCCTTTCACAGTAATCACCGATCACAAGAACCTAGAATATCTACGTTCAGCAAAGCAACTAAATCCTCGTCAGGCAAGATGGGCTCTGTTCTTCACACGGTTTAAGTTCATCGTCACTTATCGACCTGGTTCCAAGAATGCAAAAGCCGATGCACTATCACGACAGCTCGAGGACACAGGAAGCAGAGGAGAACATCATCCCAGAGACATTGCTCGTGGCACCAGTACAGTGGGACATGTCTCATGACAGAGATTAACCAGTTCAGTACTCAGAATCCTCCACCACCAAATTGCCCTCACAACCTCACCTTCGTGCCCGAATATCTGAGAGAGAGACTCCTTCATCAAGTTCACTCAACTCCCAGCTCAGGACATCCTGGTATTACAGCAACTCACCATCTCCTCACTAATCGGTTCTGGTGGCCTACAATGTCCACTGACACCACAAACTTCGTTAAGAACTGTTCCATATGCAATATGTCTAAGACCCCTCGTCAGTTACCTGCCGGGTTACTTCAACCTCTGCCTGTACCTCAACGTCCCTGGTCCCATATCGCTATCGACTTCATCACCAATCTCCCCAATTCCCTAGGCAACACAACCATCCTGACTGTCATCGACCGTTTCTCCAAAGCCTGTCATCTCATCCCTCTGCCAAAACTCTACACCGCATTCGAAACAGCTGAGGTACTATGCAACTACATTTTTCGCTTCTATGGGCTTCCTGAAGACATAGTATCAGACAGAGGTCCTCAGTTCACCTCCAGAGTATGGTCGGCTTTCTTCCAGCAGCTCAATGTTAACATCAGCCTCACTTCTGGTTATCACCCACAGTCCAACGGACAAACAGAACATTTAAATCAAGAACTCACATGATTTCTCAGATCTTATTGTCAACAGAACCAATCGGAGTGGAGTTAATACTTAATGTGGGCGGAATATGCACAGAACTCTCTTCAGAAACACGCCACTGGCTTGACGCCCTTCAAGTGTGTCCTGGGCTACCAACCACCCTTGTTTCCTTGGTCCGGCGAACCATCCGATTTACCATCTGACAATGAATGGCTTCAACGCAGTGAGGAGATCTGGAATCGAGCGCACACACCCATCTACTACACGCAGTACACAGACAAGAGCAACAGGCCAATCGTCACCGTCGACCAGGTCCAGAATACACTCCAGGGCAGTGGGTTTGGCTATCCACAAGAGATCTACGCCTCAGACTTCCATGCAGAAAACTCAGTCCTAGGTATGTGGGTCCTTTCAAAATTCTTAGACAAATTACACCAGTTTCGTTTCGCTTAGACTTACCTGCTAACTACCGTATTTCTCCTACTTTTCATATTTCCCTGTAAAACCTGCTGTTGGTCCGAGAGGTGAGTCGGAGAATGGAGCCCAAGTTCAGACCCCTCAGCCCATCCTGGTCAACGGCGAGGAGGTGTACCAGGTTCGAGTGGTACTTAACTCCAGACGCCGGGGCAATGTTCTACAGTATCTGGTGGATTGGGAAGGGTACTGCCCGGAGGAGCGATCCTGGGTCAACAGGAATTATATTCTCGACCCCACACTCACTGAGGAGTTTCATGGGATGCACCTGGAGAAACCGGCCGCCCGACCTCGTGGAAGACCCCTCGCGTAAGGAGCTGCTCGCAGGGGAGGGGCTCTGTTACGGGGTGAGGCTTCCTCTTCACTTCCTCCGGATCACCAGTGGGAGCTCTCACCAGAATATTGACTGTTATCATTCGGACTACATTTCCCATAGGCCCTCATTCCTGGGACTGATTGCTCATGCACCTGCTATTCATCACACACACACTATTAAAGCATGACACACACACACAGCAAAGTCTTGATTTGCCTTGGTGATCATTTCTGAGCGTTTATACTGTGGACTGTTTACTCTGTTTTGTACTCGGACTGTTTCCTGTTATCTGAACCTTTGCTGCCTGCCCTGACCTTTGCCTGTTTACTGGATTGTGATTCTCAGGCACCTGCCCTGACCATTTGCCTGTGTTCTGGATTGTGTATGTATGCATGCTGCCTGCCTCGACTTAAGCCTGTTCCCGTTTATGATATGATCTGCCTTCTACATTGTCTCTGCTGTGTCTCGACCCTGTACTGTTTGACTCTGACAAAAATAAAGCTGCAGATGGATTCTCACTCCGATGACTCTTCGTTACAGGGAGATTGAAGATGTAAATTAAATTACCTTTTTTGGTTTGATCTGTTTTGCTTTGTTTAATGAAATAAGAAATTGTTTCGCCATATAAAACTGCGTGACTTAGTCAAAATGTCCAGAGTTATGGGTTTTCTGGTGGCCGGGCGGATAGATTGAGGGGAGGCTGTGCCATAGATACATTTTTGAAAAAAGGGTATCCCTCTTAATTAGCCTCTAATGGAACCAGCTTGGGGTTTTTTTATGTGACATGGAATGACTTAAAACCTCTTCTTGCTGTTAGGTATGATTGGAGGGTTCTAGGGGAAACGGCTTGGAGGATGGAGTCAAGTGATTAGTCGAGAAGAGGTTTTAGTGGGTGATTTTTGGGAAGATCAGCTCTGAATAGTGAAGTACTGGGGTTTGGGTTGGGTCCGCCTCTGGAGCCAACAGCCTGAATTTCTGAAAAGAAAAGCAAGAGAGGGAGTCAGCGATTTGGTTTGTGGAATTATGTGCATCACGAAATTAAAGTGGCCAAGCAGAGATAGGAGTTCACGTTTAGAACAATTTGGGCTGCCTAAAAGGGAAGACACGACTAAAATTATTCTATTGATTTTTTCCTTGGGCAATGAAGCCTAGAAATTGATCGAATCTAAGTTAATGCCCAGAAATTCGATTGATATGGCTGGTCCCAATGTTTTATCATGGGTGATGGGAATCCCAAGCTCTGTGAAAACTTTTTGCACTGTGAGGAGATTAAATTATTTTTTAAAAATCACAGAGCAGATGAATGAGGTAAAGAATTGTATAGTCATTGGAAAAAATCTAGCATACGGCTTCTGATAGAGTGTCGAAAATTTTGGGGCTGCTTAGAGTTAGACGGATGACAAAATAGAATTTACCTTGAATAAATGCCATGAATCGGGGTAGGAAGGCATCACTTTAAATGCCGAAGTGATGTCGACTTTATCAAGCCATGCACCGTGGCAGATGATCTTGATCATTGAAATTGCCTGATCAATGTCGTGGAAGCGGAGAGAAAATTCTTTGAGAGGAATAAGGCTGTTTATGCTTGAGAATGGGGAATTGCGCATTGGCCAAGGACCTCCCAGAGGCTGTCTGACTGACATGTAACTCAACCAATCACAGTTCATTTTGTTCCATGTCATGTTTAGGGGCGTGAAAATGTAAAGTCACTCTCCCTGCAATAACAGACCGGCATGCATCTATGAATTATTCATTCAAGAATGTTGTGCAAGTTTACTGCAACAATGGAGCCGCAATTTCCACATACTTTTGAAAATCCAGCATTTAGTTGATGTAGGTAATTAACAGGGCCAGCTGCTTATATGCAGGAAAACTTTTTTCTGCTGTCATTCATTTCAAGGATTTCACTTTTTTTATTCTCTCTGTAGTTTAAACCCAGAGAATCACAAGGACATAAGTAATTGAATAATAATATAAATAGTTATGATTAACTTTTCAAAATGCCATGTTCACAGAGCTCTCTCTGAAAATGCTAGAACAGCACATAGGAATATTTCAGCCAGAAATGAAAATTTACTTCCATTCTTCTGTGGAACACAAAGAGAGATAATATTCATGCTGTTCTTGTCCAGAATAAAAGTGAATGGGTACAGAATCAGATGCTGACGAGCTCTAAAGGTGTCAAAAAATCCAGAAAAGTATCGAAAAATTACTCCATGTAATATGTGCATGTCTTCTAAAGTCACACAATGGCTTTATGTGAGGAACAGTGTCTCGCCTCATTTGATATCTGTCACATAAGTCCACTGGAGGACAGTAGTCCAAACCCATGTGCAGTTTATTTAAACAAATCGTGAATAAATACAAAATAAATAAACTAAGACTTGACTTGAGCATGAACGAAACAAACTCGCCAACAGCGGTAACACAAAACAAAGCTAGACAAGAGACAATGGGAACATGAGGGCTGTATATACACACAAAGACTAATGACTAACAAGATGTAAGCAATTAACCAATGAGAGAAAGACACATAGAGAAAAACTGTAGAGCACATGAGTGGCAAGGGAATCACATGACATGACAAGAAACATGATAATAGGTGTGTTCGACTTTGAGTCGAGGAGTAGCTGAAAACGGAGACACGGAGTCTGACCCTTTCTGCTACCCGTAGTGACACTCGCACTGTGTTTGTGTATGAAGTGGGGTCTTTTTTTTTTTTATCAGTTTTATTTTGATAAACATGACAATATACATACAGTACATACTTATCATGTATTATTAGTTATACATCCCTTTCCATCAAATCATGCTTTCTTTGGTGATTCAGACTTTTCATTAGATACATCATACAGGCTGTTATTAATCATGACAGTATGGCTGTGCACCAGGGTGATTCTGAATGATACACAGACATGATTGATAACTGTATGGGTAAAAAATCTAGAAGCAGGCCAGTGAGCTGTAAAGATGATGTTGCTTACAAACAATTGTTGATGCTTTATCTATCTCTGTCTCAAAGAATAAGTAACAAACCATGCATGTTAGGATTCAGGTTTGTAGAATAAGTTGACATGTTGCAAAGTTACTTATAGTCAGTAGAATGTATGTTGGGGAGCAGGGAAATAAAGAGTTAGCAGATATTAAGCAGACAGCCTACTAATACTCTAATGAGAGTTAGTTGACATGTAGTTGCAAAGTTACTTAGTAGAATATTTAAAGTGGATCATCAACATAAAGCATTACCACATTTCTTCCAATGAAATGCTTTTATCTGTCTACTAACAACATACATTTTAAAAACTTACATATATAATTCCTTTTTCCCACAATTAATGGTTAAAGACAAGTGGCTCTGTTATTAAAGTGTTGTAAGGTTGTAACACTTTCTTAACTTTATGTACTAATAGATTTTAGGCCTACATTTAAGTGAAATATACTGACACATTTTAGACTATTTAGAATATTTGTAATGTATAAGTTCTGTATTTTTGTGACTTAATGCTCTTAATCAATTTCATTGGTCAAATCATTTGCGCAGTCACCTGTCAAGAAAAGTTCAGACTTCAGAAAAATAGTGCATGGATCCACATATAAGCATCAATAATTACAAGAGACTGTTTTCATTATAAGACAGGAATAATTATCTATTCACAATAATAGAGGAGCAATTTCAGGATTTTGTCACTTTGGTTGGTCTTGTTCTCAGTTTGGTGACAAGATCCTGACATCAAATCCTGATCCTGTTGTATTGTCCTGTCTTTGTGTGAGCGTGCAGAACAGTATCAGTGTCCGGATCAGGGTCAGGATCAGGTTTCTCCATTTGCTCCATGTCTTTTGATGTGAGCACATGGCTTATGAATGTGTTTGTTTACCACATGCTCTTGTATTATCATGTTTGTTTCTATGTGCCATGTGCTCTTCTGTCTAATGTATTGACCCTGCCCCATTGCCCCCAATTGCAAAGGGATTGCAAAGGATACATGCAATTCTAGCTTAGAGTTTGCCAAAAACGGTATCTAGCTTCTGAAACAGCTGAAAGTATAGCATGTCTATGATGCCTAAAACTGCTGTCTAGTCAGGTTTGGGAACAGAGCTAATGTGTCTCATCTAATGGAGACTATAATTACACTTTATTTCAATGGTCCACTTTAGACATTGTACTAACTATGAGTAAATTGTCAACTACATGTCAACTAACTCTCATTACAGTATTAGTAAACTGAGCTAGTTGACATGTAGTTGCAAAGTTACTTATAGTTAATAGAATGTCTAAAGTGGACCATCTAAATAAAATGTTACCAAGATAATACAGTGCATCCGGAAAGTATTCACAGCGCTTCACTTTTTCCACATTTTGTTATGTTACAGCCTTATTCCAAAATGGATTAAATTCATTATTTTTTTCCTCAATTCTACAAACAATACCCCATAATGACAACATAAAAAGAAGTTTGTTTGAAATCTTTGCAAATTTATTAAAAAATAAAAAACGAAAAAATCACATGTACATAAGTATTCAAAGTCTTTGCCATTACACTCAAAATTGAGCTCAGGTGCATCCTGTTTCCACTGATCATCCTTGAGATGTTTCTACAACTTTGGAGTCCAAAGTCCACATTGGAGTCCACCTGTGGTAAATTCAGTTGATTGGACATGATTTGGAAAGGCACACACCTGTCTATATAATGTCCCACAGTTAATAGTTCATGTCAGAGCACAAACCAAGCCATGAAGTCCAAGGAATTGTCTGTAGACCTCCGAGACAGGATTGTATCGAGGCACAGATCTGGGGAAGGTCCCAATGAGCACAGTGGCTTCACCATCATCTGTAAATAGAAGAAGTTTGGAACCACCAGGACTCTTCCTAGAGCTGGCCGCCCGACCAAACTGAGCGATCAGGGGAGAAGGGCCTTTATACAGGGAGGTGACCAAGAACCTGATGGTCACTCTGACAGAGCTCCAGCATTCCTTTGTGGAGAAAGGAGAACCTTCCAGAAGAACAACCATCTCTGCAGCACTCCACCAATCAGGCCTGTATGGTAGAGTGGCCAGACGGAAGCCGCTCCTCAGTTAAAGGTAAATGACAGCCCGCCTGGAGTTTGCTAAAAGGCACCTGAAGTACTCTCAACCCACGAGAAACAAATTTCTCTGGTCTGATGAAACAAAGATTGAACTCTTTGGGCTGAATTGCAATTATCATGTCTGGAGGAAACCAGGCACTGCTCATCACCTGGCCAATACCATCCCTACAGTGAAGCATGGTGGTGGCAGCATCATGCTGTGGGGATGTTTTTCAGCAGCAGGAACTGGGAGACTAGTCAGGATCGAGGGAAAGATGAATGCGGCAATGTACAGAGACATCCTTGATGAAAACCTGCTCCAGAGCGCTCTGGACCTCAGACTGGGGTGAAGGTTCATCTTCCAACAGGTCAACGACCCTGAGCACACAGCCAAGATAACAAAGGAGTGGCTACGGGACAACTCTGTGAATGTCCTTGAGTGGCCCAGCTAGAGCCCAGACTTAAACCCGATTGAACATCTCTGGAGAGATCTGAAAATAGCTGTGCACCGACGCTCCCCATCCAACCTGAAGGAGCTTGAGAGATCCTGCAAAGGAGAATGGGAGAAACTGCCCAAAAATAGGTGTGCCGAGCTTGTAGCATCATACTCAAAAAGACTTGAGGCTGTAATTGGTGCCAAAGGGGATTCAACAAAGTATTGAGCAAAGGCTGTGAATACTTATTTACATGTGATTTTTTTTCCGTTTTTTATTTTTAATACGTTTGTAAAGATTTCAAACAAACTTCTTTCACGTTGTCAATATGGGGTATTGTTTGTAGAACTGAGGAAAAAAATAATGAATTTAATTCATTTTGGAATAAGGCTGTAACATAACAAAATGTGGAAAAAGTGAAGCGCTTTGAATACTTTCCGGATGCACTGTATATACTGTATGTTATTACACTTGAGAAACAATGTTTCAAAAGTACATTTCTGTAGTGACATATTTCAGTAATCTATATGATCTAATGAATGTTTTTAAATTAATGGTCCAAGTCACTGTGCTGCTAAACAAACCATTTATGTAGTGTCTCTGACTGTCAGATGATCACACGCATGTACTGGCTAAGCAGTTGTGTGCTTTTGTAGGACACTGCTGCAAACCTCTGACCTTGCCAGTGATGTTTGTAATCGCAGGTGCGGGACAGGGCGATCATCATGGCGCTGTAAAGGGGCAGGACCATGGCACAGAGACGCCAGCTGCGCCCGCGTCCAGCATCTGTGAAGCACTGCAGCTTACCCGCCAAGTAAAATGAGGTAAAGCCCAGTCCAGAGAAAGCAACTAAGGTGAGAGAAATAAAATACAGGGTAAAAGTAAATGCAAAGTTCTGTAAGAAACCATATACAGTAGAAAATGACAAAGTTAACTTTTTAATATCTAAACTCTGTCTCCTAGACAGCAGTGATATTAAATAGATAGCAAATGCAGTATAATCCTAAAATAGAAAATACCCCAGTAATCTTACATATGTCTGCTCTAAAGTTTCAAATAAGATAAACAATGTCTTAAAATGTGCTCAGATTTGCAAAATACCAAGCTCTGAAATCAGATGTCAGAGATCTCAGTATGAAATCAAATATGCCTCCTCAATTCTTTCCAAACCAAATTATCTGAGCTATAGCACATTTATTTTATAACTCTTTGCTGTCAACAATGGTTTCATTTATTTTATGAGTGAAAACAGATTATCATCATGTTGTAGACATTGGGACATAAATAAAATTCGTTATTCTGATCTTTCTAAATGCACAGTACAGAGCTTGGATTTCCCTGAATTCCATGGAAAAACATAAGTACAAATGGGATTTGCTAGCGCTCGTACTACTTTCCTGCTCTCTGCAAACCTGTTGCCCTGGCAACTTAAGGTAACATAAAAGAATCAAGATAGATTTCTTGCTCTTGCATAAACTCTGTATTACATTAACAATGTATTTTAATGAGATACTACAGCTACTACTTATTATAAATGAGCTTGAATGGAGATTTTGACTCCAGCACTGTTGTATTAATAAGCATAAACTGATAAAGGTGTGAAACCAAATAATTAGGCATCTAAGCTGCTAATCCAAAATTTGCACATTGAATTCTGCACCCTCTATGTAACAATTGTAGGACACACAATGTTCGTTTTCCTAACCAGGGGTTCGCATTTTCACTGACAGCAATTACGTTGATGGAGGCTGCCAAATCACTTTACTGTTTGTTGGGAACTAGGTGTTCCTGCTTAGCTCCCATTGGTGCATTGCTTCTCATTTGCATCAAGTCTACCTTAGTTGCATTACCAGTCTTCAATTACTCATGTTGCCTCAGAGTGTAAAACTCTCAATGACAATTAAAGACTAAAAATGTCAATGCTAAATCAAATTAAAGGACAATGTTTAAAATTATGCAAAAACAATTACATCACTCTGACTTTACAAAAACAATGTGTCTCATTTACCAAGTGTGCATACGCACAAATTTGTGTGCAAAATCTGCCTACAAACAATTTCATTTTGTACTAAAATGTATTTAGAAAAAAACAAACAAACAAAGGAACAACTGAAACTACACAAATGCAAAAAATCACATCTGGGTGCCTATATATTGGTATCATGTTGACATCAAATTTTATACATAGATATTTCGTCTTAAATATATTTCATCATATACAGTGAAAGAGAGTGTCATATGTTTGCTGAGAGTAACAAAAGGTTGTACCCAAGGTTTCACAAGGGAACTTCACAGGTAAGTAGAATGGGTAAGTAGTCCGTAATCCGTATTGGAGACCAGACAAACAGTGAGGTGTTTGCTGCTTTACAGTTTTTCAAAAATGCTTACACACAGTTTTTGAAACTATGGCTCCATTTCTCAAAACTCTACAAACAAAACCGCAAAACACACACAAGATGCAAAACGTCAGACATCTCTTGCAAAAGCAAACACTTCATTCAAAACGAAGTTAACTCTAAAAATACTATTTTTGCACAGTATCTCTACACACAAACATAAAATGATTAGCCACATACACACCAAACTACACACAGATGTGAAAAATGTAAAACACTACTATCTTGTGTCTTTTGCTTGTAGTTTGTCATAGCACTTACATGTACATGTATGTGCACAAATACACTGTATATACAGTATGTATGCACAACTGATGAATTTTACACAGTTATTGAACTGAACTGAATCAACACTGAACTGACTTGAGCTGAATAATGACAATATTGGCTTGTTAGAGCTCCTTTACAGCAGAATTTGAATTTGTTACTATTGTGAAGCTGCTGTGAAACATCTATATTGTATAATATTTTAATGCTTTAGAAATAAAGTTGACTTTCTGACTTGGCTTGAATGCATGATCAGTGTATATATATATATATATATATATATATATATACTAAAAACAGAAATGCAAGGGGGTAAAAATAATTTCTTGCTTTCTCAAAGCACTGATTTTGAGTTCTAAGTGATCAATTTATGTATATGTGTTTTCACACATGATCATTGGGTATAGGTCATCAGTAAATGAGTGTGGCATTAAGTGTTTCCCAAAAGAAAGAAAACGTCTCGGTTACGTATGTAACCCTCGTTCCCTGAAGGAGGGAACGGAGACGTACGTCGGACGTCACCGACGAATTGGGATCACTTCTGGGAGCCCCTATCAGCTTCGAGTGTATAGAGAACGGGCCAATGGCCATTGGCGTGCGAGATTTGCATCTCGCGCTCCGCCCCGCATCGCGGGTATAAAGCGGAAGCCGCGCACATTTGTTTTTCACTGAGGGGCCGAACTAGTGACTCGGCCGCTGCAGTGATGGTACAGCAACTGTGGCGACGGGACGTACGTCTCCGTTCCCTTCTTCAGGGAACGAGGGTTACATACGTAACCGAGACGTTCCCTTTCAGTCGGTCATGTTCGATGTACATCGGACATCACCGACGAATTGGGATCCCTATGGAAAACGCCACAGTTACTATCACTTCCAGCGCCCAGCGAAAGCCCCTCAGACCCCCGTCTGTTCGAGGCGGGGAACTTACGCAGGGAGAGTCACTGCTGCTGTTCCGCAAGACCCACTCAGCAGAGTATTGGATAACGCTGGGAAAGCGTGCCCAAGGGGGCCGCTGCGGAAGCCACATCCTACCCGTAGGGAGGTATCATGTGGAATATACATGTATGGACTGGCCGTGGGCAGTACAACATACGGAAGTCCCAGGGGTGGCCCCGGCCAATGCAGGCTGGAGACTACACCGCACAGAGACGGCAGAGCGAGCTCTGCCAAGGGAAAGACACGGGCTCGCCGTAGGGAGACGTACCGTGGAAGAATACACATATGGGACCGCCGTAGGGGTCACAACATATGGATACCCAGCCTAACACAAGTTCCACCAATGCATACGAGTGTTAGACCTGGCGTCGGACGCTCCGCCACGTCTGACTGCCGAGGACTCAACAGGGTTCGCCGTTCTGGGGAACTCGACTGGAGCATATCAGCGCACGTATCCGGTCCATGAGGAGGGGAATGGCGCAGCAAGCCGACACTAGAACGGGCCCTTCGGTGTTACTGGCTATTTGAAGCGAGCACACGGGAAGAAACCGGCTCTACACGGAGGCTATAGAATCTAGCGAACGTGTTAGGTGTCGCCCAGCCCACAGCTCTACATATATCTGTCAGCGAGGCGTCGTGCGCCAGCGCCCAGGAAGAGGCCACACTCCTGGTGGAGTGGGCCCTCAACCCAAGCGGGCAGGGCACGCCTTGGGTTTCATACGCCAAGGCGATGGCATCCACTATCCACTGAGCCATCCTCTGCTTGGAGACAGCCTTTCCCTTCTGCTGGCCTCCGTAACAGATGAAGAGCTGTTCTGAGGTCCTGAAGCTTTGCGTTCTGTCCACGTAAGTCCGCAGAGCGCGAACGGGACAGAGAAAAGCCAGGGCTGGGTCTGCCTCCTCCGAAGCCAGTGCTTGCAGGTTCACCACCTGGTCCCGAAAGGGAGTGGTGGGAACCTTGGGCACATATCCGGGCCGGGGTCTCAGGATTACATGAGAGTTACCCGCCCCGAATTCCAGGCACGATTCGTCGACCGAAAATGCCTGCAGGTCCCCTACCCTCTTGATGGAAGCCAATGCAGTCAGGAGTACTGTCTTCCAAGACAGGATTTTTAACTCTGCTGACTGCAAAGGTTCAAAGGGAGCCCTCTGCAATGCGGTTAGCACCAGAGATAAGTCCCAAGAGGGTATAGAGTGAGGGCGAGGCGGATTTAATCTCCTCGCCCCCCTCAGGAACCTGACGACCAGATTGTGCTTTCCTAGGGACTTACCATCAACCATGCTGTGATTTGCGGCGATAGCGGCAACATACACTTTGAGGGTGGAGGGAGACAGCCTTCGCTCCAACCCTTCTTGCAGGAAGGAAAGCACAGAGCCGATCGAACATCTTCGGGGGTCTTCTCGTCGAGAAGAACACCACTCAACGAACAGGTTCCACTTCAACGCGTAGAGGCGCCTCGTAGAGGGGGCTCTGGCGGAAGTGATGGTGTCTACCACAGTCTGTGGTAGGCCACCTAGAACCTCCGCGTCCCGTCCAGGGACCAGACATGGAGTTTCCAGAGGTCCGGGAGGTCAGGAGGTCCTTCCTCAGAGGAATGGGCCAAGGAGGTGCTGTCGCGAGGAGCACTAGTTCCGGGAACCAGGTCCGGTTGGGCCAGTATGGTGCAACTAACAAGACCTGCTCCTCGTCCTCCCTGGCCTTGCACAGTGTCTGCGCAAGAAGGCTCACTGGGGGAAACGCATATTTGCGTAGGCCCCGGGGCCAGCTGTGTGCCAGCGCATCCGAGCCGAGGGTCCCCCCGGTCAGGGAATAGAACAACTGGCAGTGAGACGTGTCCGGGGTGGCAAACAGGTCTACCTGTGTGGTCCCGAAGTGACTCCAGATCAACTGGACCACCTGGGGATGGAGTCTCCACTCTCCTGGGAGCACTTGCTGTCGTGAGAGCTCGTCGGCTGCACGATTGAGCAGGCCCGGAATATGAGTGGCACGAAGCGACCTCAGATGCTTCTGACTCCAGAGGAGGAGATGGCGGGCGAGTTGTGACATGCGGCGGGAGCGTAGACCACCCTGTTTGTTGATGTACGCAACGGCCACAGTGTTGTCCGTACGGACCAGAACGTGCTTGCCTCGTAGCGGCCCTTTGAGGCGGCCCAGCGCAAGACGAACTGCTAACAACTCGAGGCAATTGATATGCCATTGCAGTTGAGGCCCCGTCCACAGACCCGAAACTGCAAGCCCGTTGTACGTGGCCCCCCAGCCGGTGGATGAGGCATCCGTGGAGACAACAGCATGCCTGGACACTTGTTCTAGGGGAACTGAACTGTTCACGGACTGAAGGTTTGGCGACACTTCGGTGTTACTGAGACACGGAACGAGCCGCTCTGCCACGCCCATCTCGGGACTCGGTCGTGTAGCCAGTGTTGAAGCGGCCTCATATGAAGCAATCCGAGCGGCGTCACTGCGGCTGCGGATGCCATATGCCCCAGGAGCCTCTGAAAATGTTTCAGTGGTACCGCTGTCCTGCATTTGAACGAATTCAAGCAGTTCAACACCGACTGGACGCTCTGCTCTGTGAGTCGCGCTGTCAGATTGACCGAGTCCAACTCCATACCGAGAAAAGAGATCCTCTGCACGGGGCAGAGTTTGCTCTTTTCCCAGTTGACCCGAAGTCCCAACAGGCTGAGGTGACTGAGCACCATGTCCCTGTGTTCGCACAACTGCGCCCTCGACTGAGCTAGGATCAGCCAGTCGTCGAGGTAGTTGAGAATGCGAACACCACGCTCTCTCATGGGAGCAATGGCCGCCTCCGCGACTTTCGTGAAGACACGGGGCGACAGGGACAGCCCGAAGGGTAGGACTCTGTACTGATATGCCCGTCCCTCGAACGCAAAGCTTAGGAACGGTCTGTGTCGAGGGAGAATCGAGACATGAAAGTACGCGTCCTTCAGGTCGATCGCTGCAAACCAATCTTGGGGACGGATGCACCTGAAGATGCGTTTCTGCGTTAGCATTCTGAACGGCAGCCTGTGAAAGGACCGATTCAAGAACCGCAGGTCCAAGATTGGCCGTAACCCGCCGCCTTTCTTGGGTACAATGAAGTACGGGCTGTAGAAGCCTGTCTTCGTATCGGCTGGAGGGACCGACTCTATCGCGTCCTTCGCCAGTAGGACTGCGATCTCCGCCCGTAGCACGGGGGCGCTCTCCTTCGACACGGAGGTGAAGTGAACGCCCCTGAACTTGGGGGGCCGCCGGGCGAACTGAATCGCATAGCCGAGTCTGATAGTACGTATGAGCCAGCGGGACGGGCTGGGGAGCGCTAGCCAGGCTCCCAGCGACCGAACCAGCGGGACCAACGGCACCACAGACGTACCTGCAGCGGGGCAGCGCAGCGGAGTGCAGGGACCCGACTCGGACGGCATCGCGGCCCGAAGTGGGGTCTGAGTGTGCAATGCAACACTTACCTGCTTCCGCTGAGGGAGTGCACGGGTGTGCAGAGGCCTCTTGTGTGCGTCCTGGACACAGCCAGCACCCCCTGCTGGCGATAAGAGAGGCACCGGAGGGTGACAAGGCATGGGAGCGTCGTACACCGGCAAGCGCGCTCTCTTGGCACCCAGAGATTTTAGAAACAGCTCTTTCTTTGAAGTTTTGGGTACAGAACAGAATCCAAACAAGAACATAAAATTCTCTCCCGGCCCTCCAGCGGGAGAAGGAGCCGTGCTGTCACCACCTCCTGAAGAGCTGTCTCCTCCATCTCTGGGTGGCCCGTCTCAGGGTCTCTTACGACGACGCTTGCCACCTGGCTTAGCAGCGGCCTGAGCGGGCTGGACGGCCTTCCCGCGGCCGGCTCCACGCCGTTGCCCTGGTGGAGGCTGCTTCTGGGCTGGGGCGGGAGCGGGGGCGCCGGCGGGCCGCCGCCCTCGGCGACGAGCAGGCGGAGGAGCTGCGGCCGGCGGCTGGGCAGCAGCTGACCGCCGGGGCAGGATGTGCTTGATGGCCTCCGTCTGCTTCTGGGCGGCCGAGAACTGCTGGGCAAAGCTCTCGACCGCGTCGCCGAACAACCCAACCTGGGAAATGGGGGAGTCCAGGAACCGATACTTATCGGTCTCCCTCATATCGGCCAGGTTGAGCCAGAGATGTCGCCCCTGGACCACAAGAGTGGACATCGCCTGACCAATGGAACGGGCGGTGACTTTCGTCGCCCGGAGGGCGAGGTCCGTCGCCGTCCGGAGCTCCCGGAGGAGCTCTGGTCAGGTCTACCCTCGTGCATGTCCATGAGTGCCTGGGCCTGGTGCACCTGGAGCAACGCCATGGCATGCAAGGCGGACGCAGCCTGTCCACAAGCCTTGTAAGCCTTCCCAGTTAGACTGGAGGAGAACTTACAGGCCTTGGATGGGTGGCGTGGGTCTCCGCGCCAGGTGGAAGCGGACACCGGACACAGTTGCATCGCAACAGCCCGTTCCACCAGCGGGATCCCCACGTACCCCTTGGCTGGCCCGCCGTCGAGGGTAGTGAGGAGGGAGGAGCCACTCGGCCGGTTTCTGGCAGAAAAAGGTGCCATCCACGACCTTGTGAGCTCCTCATGCACTTCCGGGAAGAAAGGCACCGGGGCAGGACGCTGAGAACCAGCGCGAGCCGCCCCAAGAAACCAATCATCCAGCCTAGAAGGCTCGGGACACGGTGGAGGGTTCCATACGAGCCCGACCTTTTCGGCGGCCCGGGAAAGCATAGCCGTCAGCTCGGGGTCCGTCTCGGGCAACGTCACTCTCCCAGAGGGAGGCAACGCAGCCGAGTCTTCATCCCCCGAGGACTGAAACTCCCCCTCCGATGCAGCGATCGACATCCTATCGTCTGCTGGAGCTCCAAAGGTCACCGCTGGACCACCCCGAGAGGGGCCAGCGACTTCCTCCGGAAGCTCAACCGGCTGTGGCACTACAGAGGGTTTAGGGGCCCACGGAGGCTGGCTCGGCGGGTGTGCCCTAAACGTGATCCTCAGGTCACCCTGGCTATTCGCCGAAGTAGGTCTATCCTGCTGGGCAGGGATAGCACTAGATCGGGGCATAGGTAAGGGGACTCCACCCTGCCGAAGGTAGGCGAGTCTCGACCTAAGCGCCGAGATAGTCATGTTCCCGCAATGGGAACACGAGCTATCCACAAACGCTGCCTCAGCATGTTGAATACCCAGACATGTAAGGCAGCGATTGTGACCGTCAGCTGGTGACAGGGAACGACCGCATCCAGAAACGCACGGGTGGAATGACATCTTGAAAAAGATGCAGTGTCACACCCGTGTTGCTCTTTTAGAAGAAGCTCTTTTAACGTGCCGAAGCACCCAGGAACAACCGCGGCAAACACAGGAGATAGTGCAGCCTGTGTATGCACTCACCGTGGAACGCCCCCACCGAACCAACCGGGATGCTATAAAAACAGCAGTTGTTTCACCGATCTCGGTGAGCTCGCGGTTGTCTCTGCACGTGCCTTCTCCCCAGCACAAAAGCCTCTTCTCTCGCTTTCTCTCTTTTTCTCTGCTGACGCAGGAACAGTCTTCCATGAACCTGTTTGGCTCCGAAGTGAATGACAAATGTGCGCGGCATCTGTTTCCGCTTTATACCCGCGATGCGGGGCGGAGCGCGAGATGCAAATCTCGCACACGTACGTCGAATGTGACCGACTGAAAGGGAAGAGCTGTTAGTTTTGAGTGATGTGTCTAATGTAGAGAACTGAGTTTTGCAAAAAGTTTGTTTTACAGTAGCAAACTGAGTTTAAAGCACGTAATGTGCTTGTAGTTTTGCAGACTTGGTCTAAAGATTGGGTAAATGAGTGAATGGTTTCATTGAGTGGGCCTCAAGTACCACTTTTAGTGTCTAAGCAATTTTAAAAAACTGTAATACAGGTCCTGATTGGTGTGCTGATGAGGGAAAGGTGCAGGTGATCAGTATTCGGGTGAGAGTGAGTGTTGGATGTGTGAGACAGAGGAGCCTAGCGAGACTGACAAAAGTGTTCTCAATTAGGCAGAAATTTTTGTGAGAACTTCTGTGCATACAAATACGATATAATCAGGGTTCTAGAAGGCCTATAGAATAGTACAAAAGTACTACTATGACATAAGTACATAGTAGTTAAAGACACCTGATTTTCAGTTCAAACTATTGACCTTATTGGTGCAACAATCCTCCACTCTAATGGTGTAACGTACACTAATTTCCCATCTAATAGGAAATGCAACCATCCTGCTACATGTGATGTATTGCAATCAAAATTATAAGAATGAACAATGAATTACTTTGTAGCCTTGGGCAACTAATAAATTCCTTTGCTAGTGATGCAGGCATGATGATGTGAGTTGGAGATGGGGCATGGGGGGAGGGGTGGATGGGAGGGGTCTCTTTGCATAAAGAAATAAAACACAAACAGAGTGTTTTCTATCAGTGTTCTTTATATCTAACAAAGTTTGGTCCCACTTTATATTAGGTGGCCTTAACTACTATGTACTTACATAAAAAAATAAGTACAATGTGCTTATTGTGTTCATATTGTATTGCAAAACACATTTGCGGGTATTGAGGTGAGATACGGGTAAAGTTAGGGACAGGTGTGGTGGTATGGGTAAGTTTAAGGGAAGTGACAACATAAATTAATTACAGATGTAATTACATGCAGGTAATTTTTAAAATGTAAGTACAATGTAAAAACATGTATGTACACAATAATTGCACTGTATCAAATTATTAATTTAAATGTTAGTTCATAGTTAAGGCCACCTAATATAAAGTGGGTCCCAAAGTTTTATTACCATCTTTTATTATCATTTCTTATGAATGTTAAGAAATCAAAAGGCACATCTAAAACCATAGAGAGTATTTTTACTTTGAAGAGCAATAACTACATAATAATCACTACATCTTAAAGGCAATAAACAAATCATATAAGAAAAAGATGAAGTAGAAGCAAAAGCAAACCTATCTGTGAGAACAGTCTTAAAAATAATCACCTCACACAATTAGATTTGGGTTGTAATAAGTTGAAGACAGGTATGTATTTTGACTGGATATAACTTTGAGAGTTCTATAGCTAAAGTACCTTTAGGTCTCCATTATCACAAGAATAGGATAACCATCTATTCCGTCTGATGCCCAGGGGAGAAACATTTTGTACCCTGGCGCAGTACGTCGACTACATGCTGTGGCTGAGTGGCTCAAAGCTTACAGTTGGACAGTGTCATTCAGCCCTCCCAGTCCACTCCTGTCCTACTGTTGCCATGTGTCATCCCAGGACCCCCTATCTCGGAAATCTTCCCATCTCAATCACCACTCCTCATCATCCCAGTCACTGACCCTGAGCCCATCCAGCACCTTACCACTCCCACCACGAGACCAGATCCAAAGCCCACCAAGTAGGCTTGGTGGTCACCCTGTAGCTAGAGCTGAAGCCAGTCGCAGTGTCTGACCAGGTGCAAGAGCCGGCATCCAAGGCTGCCTGCGTGGAGTTAGGCCCCACCCATGCCTCCAACCCTGAGGTAAATTTGCCCCCTACAAGCTCAAGTAATATAATAGACTCCCTGGTTTCCTCCTATTCTTAAGTCCTGCCTCCTCTGCTGGTCCCACCCAGCCTCCCTCTCCCACCTCCTCTACCAAAGACAGCCAGTCCTTTGGCCCTGCCTCTGCCCTGACTCCACTCTGCTGCGTGGATCTGCCTCGGGTCTTCCGGTCTCCAGCTCTGCCTTGGCTAAGGTTTCCCCTGGCTCCACCCCCAGCCGGAGAGCCTGTCACTCCACCTCGGCCTGTCGACCAGTCGGCTCCTCCTTGGCTCCTCCCTCGCTCGGTTCCACCTGGGACCACCGTCCTTATGGCTTCACCAGGCTCCATTGTCCCTCCAGCCCTGCCTTGGTTAGTCATTGCTGTGCCTGCACCACAGACTCAGGCCACAGTCCTCAGTCTCTCCGGCTCCGCTTCAGTCCTCTGGCACCCCACCACCACCTCGGACGCTCATTGCTGCGGCTCCTCCTCCCCTGGGCTCTATGGCTCCTCGGCTCTACCTGGGTCACCAACTATCCTCGCTCCACTGCGGGTGTTCGGATGTCTGACTCCATCCTGGCTCCTCCCACCATCGGTTCCGCCATGGGTCTTCATCCAGGCTGGGCTTTGTATCATCCTCCTGTCTGCCTTGGCTCCTCCCACCTTCTTCTCCTCCCCGGTTTCTCCTGCTGTCATCTCCTCCTGTGTGTTACCATTTTCCAACCCCTCGTCACCCTCCAAAGCCTCTCCCTCCCTCCACAGTTGGACATTCAGTTATGCTACAAGGATGCGCCTTCTGGGAGGGGGAGACTATTGTGACGGTTATGTTCTGTTTTGGCTTAGTTTTGTGCTCCCAGTTGCTGTGTTCATTTCCTGTCTTCCTTAGTTGACCTAGTTTCCTAGTGTGTGCCTATCTGTTACCATAGTAACCATTTGTGTCCACCTGCCCATTGTTAACTTACTCATTTAGTCCTGTGTATATATTCCCCGTTTAGTTCAGTCTCTTTTCGGTTCTTGCTGACAGTACGTGTGGTTTTCTGTTCTTCTGCATATTTGTATGATCTCCTGATTATTTTGTCTTATTATTAAAATTTTATATTCTCCTTCATTTGTTTGAACCACACTGTTACAACTGATTAGTTCAATTTAAATGCCTTATTCAAACATAAAATGTATGCCTGTTTTTTCATTTAGAATTCTTTGAAAACAGAAGTTGTGTTCCTGCTACATGGTGAATTAGTGGACAGTCTCTCTTCTCTCGTCAACCTTTAGCAAACGCTTCCACAGGATTTATCCCAGAGCCAACACACTGCTCTAGGTGCCGCTGGCTCACAAAAATCTTGTACAATGGTGTTTGTACAAAGGTTTTCTGGCAGTTCAGGGCTTTATATTTGGCATCAGGAAGGCTAAATCGTTTGTTTTTAAGGTCAGCCTCGATCTGTTTTGCCCAGGTTTTCTTGGGCGCCATTTGTTGAACCTTCCAGTTCACAGGCCGCTGCCGCCAAAGTAGTCGATATGGTAGATGTCGACGGTTCATTCGGCCAAACCACTGCAGCCTGCACTTTTGGATTTCTTCTTCGACTATTGGCTGATTCCCACACCTAAGTCTGATGGTGTCATTTTGAAGCCGGTCGCAAAAAGAGACACCTTGTATTCGCATTTGGAACACTTTTAGTTTATTTAAATCTGTTTTTAGCACTGTCCATGTTTCAGATCCATATAATAATACTGGTAAGATAAGCATCTGAAAAATACAAATTTTTGTTTTGACCATAACATTATGCTTCCTCCATACTGTAGACTTCTGCCGTTGATGCCACTGTCTTTTCCTGCACCAGCGAGCCAATGTACTTGAATTCACTAACTTGTTAGATTTGGATGCCATTAAGGTAGACAGCAACTAGTGAACCATCCATTGTCATGACTTTAGTTTTGTCAGTATTGATGGTTAAGCCATACATTTTGACTGTACTGGCAATATCATAAAGAATATCAGTGGCCTCTGCATCATTAGTGGGC
This sequence comes from Coreius guichenoti, assembly GCA_039654105.1. Classification (NCBI taxonomy): domain Eukaryota; kingdom Metazoa; phylum Chordata; class Actinopteri; order Cypriniformes; family Gobionidae; genus Coreius; species Coreius guichenoti. The sequence goes on along the minus strand of CM077179.1, from coordinate 4,109,183 downwards.
AGTAATTGCTCTCGCTGTCACACTTATTTACTGAAGGTACAATGAAACATAAACATCATAGGTTTACGGTCTGTATACTATTGGAGCTTCATAAATAAGTTGGAAGGAGGTTCATTATGATTGCAACTATGGGCCAAAGTGCATCAGTTATATTGGTTCTTCTGGGCTCAGTGGCACAAATCCCTTAAGCTAAGAAAACCCTTAGTTATAATCATAAACAAATTGTTACTAAGATTTTTATTAACATGGATTTGTTCAACTGCTGCTAGTCATTAGGAATAATAACTATCCTACATCCAAAGAACTCTATTATGTCAAAGATGTAAAAAAAATTGATTCCTCATAATCATAATTTCAGTATTCAAACCTATGTTTGTTCCAGCACATAACAGACCATTTGGGTAAAAAAAAGAACAGCAAACAACGGCTCTACATAAGGGTAGACCCCCAATACTATAGAGTAATACTATACAGTAAATTAAAACAGGGCAACTGAACCTCAGAAGACCGCTGGAAGATGGACATTCTTTTGTTGTACACAAAGGAAACACATTAGCACCAGATTAATCATTCAGCTTCATCAAAAGATCCATTACCAAAAAAAGGGGGTGCGAAGAAAGAGAAAGGGCCTGCTTTCAGGGGAGATGAAGCTTGAAGAAAATGCAGATTGCACTACTGGTGCTCGCTGATCTGTGCACTCTCTGCTGATATACTGTACTATTCTTAAACCTCAAAGTCTGAAAGAGTCCAGAGCTTTGCTGATAAATGCAGACAGCTTTATCAAAGGAGATGCGACTCTGAGAGGCAAAGTGAGTGTTTGGCCAGATGGGACCCATTACCAAACACTAAGCCTTCTGGCAAGACTACAAGTTTGGCAATTAAGTTAGAAGCGGAACTGACAGCCTTTTGTTTTTATTAGATGTTTTGTGGTAATTGAAGATGCAATTGCCCGCAGATGCTTAGATAGCATGCACTGTATACTGAATAAAATATTAAACCCACTATAAAATAGAAAACCACAAAACAAAAACATTGGTAACACTATGAATAATTATGTATTAATACTAATGAACTAATGATTAGTGAACATCACTATGAACATAGCCTGAATAACCACCTTAACTACATGTTAGCACTACGTTTGATAGTAAAGAACTGTAAGTGGTTCCTAGCAAATGTCCCCTTAACTGTAGTGTGTATGGTTTCTGTTTGGGTATTTATTCTGTGAACAAATTATTATTATCATTATTATTTTTAGGTTTTACAATTGTACTTTTAGTACTTTTACTTTTGTAGCTGGGTAAGCCAGAGTAGGGTGAGTTTAAAGGAAAAGAATCTTGTAAAACAGAGTGTCAAATTATTGGTGATAGTTATTAGTGTATTTAGTATTTTCTACTTTTAATAACAAAGATCCATGTAAATAATGGCAAACCTAATGTTTCACATCTAATAATGTTTATGATGGTGACATTTTGTGGCATTAGATGGGTTATCTACAGAATACAGAAACTGGTATAATATCAACATTTTAAAATATCAAGTTGATCAGTTATCCAATTAGGCATAATTATCAAGTTACAAACCTAAATGTAGGCCTACAGCGCTTATTAACAAAAACAGCCCACCATGTGGGGGAAAAAATCTCAATCTTCATGCAAAAAATAAAGTAATTAATATAGGGTTTGTTTAGATGAGGTCTTGTCAGTGGGCAGCTGTTTTTTTAGCCCATCACCACTCCAAACGTAGTTAATTAAAATATCTTGGCTCTCCCATCAGATTGAAATAGTTTTAACGTTTCACTGATATCCACAAATAAAAATTAGAGCAAACACAATTGCTGTTCTTCATACATATTAATGCAGCAATGTGTGAGTTCCTGCAAGAATAAACAGGAAACTAATGAGATCGTCGGATCATCAAAGAGCAGTTGGATTTTTCTTGCAGGCTCGAAATTAAGGTTACTGAAGAACTTTTGGAGAAGGAAATTAAGATAATATCTTGGCTGCAAATAAATGTAGGAAACCTCATCTCATTGCTTCACTATAATCAAATTATTCTCACTCTTGGAAGAGAAATTAGAGCTTGAAGGCAAAATTGGATCTTTCAATGCAAGGACTACTTTTTTGTTAGTCATATAGAAGAAGCAAACATTTATATTTATGGATTATTATATGTTTGTGGAAGTTCATTTGGTAACACTTTATTTTGATGGTCCATTCTGTTGACTATAAGGAGCTTTGCACCTACATGTCAACTAGCTCTCATTAGAGTATTAGTAGACTGTCTGCTTAATATCTGCTAACTCTTTATTTTGATGCTCCACAACAGACATTCACGGACTGTAAATAACTTTACAACTACATGTCAACTTATTCTCCTAACCCTAACCCCTTATTATACTAACCCTAACAGTCTACTAATACTCGACTAATAGTGGTACAGTAGGTGCAGTCAGCAGAATGTCTAAAGCCTCTTTCACACAGCGCGTTGATTCCGGAAAATTGCCATAAATATGCCAGAGTGTCTTCTGTGTGAACGCAAACACGTCCCGGGATTGATTCCGGGATCGATCCTGGGATGGGGACTTAGTAACATTGCTGGGAACATGCCCTGTGTGAACAAAAGGCAGGATGCCGTAAAGGGCTGTGACGCTGAAGCTGAGATCATTCGCCAGCTTTGTGAAACGGTACGTGATGTGTTAGTTTATGATCGAATCAGAAAAAGAATGCACAAGTGTGGTTTCTCGATAAGCAAACTTAAGACGCTGCAGAGACATTACACGTCACATCGATGTCACGTGTCTTTACGGGATCTTTACGGGATGTGTGTGAACGCACGCACAGATTCCGGAAAATCACTGCCAGTGTGAATGAACCAAAATCAAATGATCCCGGGACACATTATCAGTGTATTTTCCAGAATCTCTGGGGGAAAGGGCTTCAAAAGGGCATCATCAAAATAAAGTGTAGCCACTAATTTCTCTTTAGACACAAACCTTAAAATTTTACCTACCCAATTATTTTCATTTTACTATTGTAAAGTGATCTTACTGTACATGAAAAGCACTAAAAATTAATGTTTAAAACCTCTGTACACAATGCAGTATATTGTCAATTTATGCACAGAAATTTCCTGGTGCAAGTTGTTTTGCAATTGTTGGTGAGTACAGTATATTGCAGCCATATGCTAAAATGCTTTCACCCCTGTAAACGTAGTTAATTAAAGGTGCTGTATGTAATTTTTTGACTGTACTAAAGCATAAAAATACTATAATATGTTTGCAGATATTTAGGAAACATGCTAAATTCACCTACTTGTTTCTCAGAAAAACAAAGCTACAGCCAGTTATTCTACTTTGAAATGTGTGTTCCATGTCGGAATGTCTGTTTTTGTTTTGTTCTGTGCGATACCGCAAGTTGCCAATTTAGCCAATAGTATTTCGACACCACAGGTTGCCAGTTGGTGGAAAACACAGCGTATTGTAGCCATGGAAGCCAGCAAACAAACTGGGTCAGAGATCGCAGATTCTACCCGACCTAAAAAGCCTCGGCATCCATCTCAAAATCTCTATGAACAGAAGCATATTAAAACGCGGATAAATCAACTCATCAACTTACAGTGTGTAAGTCCCCTTGCCTTCCGTTGTCCATTGCGCTTGCTCCTGTTAAGTGTCCCCAACCTGGGACGCGTGAGCGTCGAGTCTGAGGAGGAGGGGGCGGGGGAAACAACTCTCTCCAATATTTTGAATTTGGACTGCAGTACCCATTTCAACCACTAGCTGTCAATATTACAAACTGCACCTTTAAGATATCTTGATATCTTAATGCATCAATATGTGACTTCCTGCTAGAATAAATTTGAGATTTGAGTATTTTGCTGTGTTCAGCTTTCCTTTACTTTGACCAGTCCCCCATTCCCATTAGCTCTGAAAAACACCCCACAGCATGATGCTACACCTCCGCGCTTCACAGTTGGGATTGTGCTGTATATGAGCAGTGCCTGATTTCCCCCAGACATGACGCTTAGTATTGAGGTTCCTCATACCAGAGAATCTTGTTTCTCACAGTGTGAGAGTGCTTTTTTGTTGTTGTTGCAAATGTCTTTACTGAGGAGGGGCCTCTGTTTGGCCACTATGCCATAAAGCCCAGCTCAGTGAAGTGATGCAGTGATGGTTTCCCTTCTGCAAAATATTGACATTGGTGGGGACATAAAATCAGTATGATTTTTGCATTTATAAAAATATGATAAACTTTTGACCGCAATTTCATTTAATCTAAAGCCTTTATTTATAGAAATGGTAGCTAACACAGTCATGAAGTACTTTTTTTATGTCAGTTACACATTTTTGATTATGTAAACCAACAAATTACAATGTAGCTTTCTGTACTTCGTGATAGAATATCTAAACAATCCTATGCCTACATTCATAACTGGAAAAAAAAGGTAACACTTTATTTTAGGGTTCAATTCTCGCTGTCAGTGGGGCGATACCTTTTCAAAAGTACCTAAAGACCTAAAGGGTGCATATAAGTCCCTCAAAGGTACATATTGGTTCCAAAAGTGTACATATTAGTACCTAAATGGTACATATTAGAACCTTTTTGAAACCGTCCCAGTGACAGCTTTTGTACCTTTTTTTCTGAGAGTGTAGTTGCTTATTATCATGCATATTACTAGAATATTGTCTGTTTATTAGTACTTATAAAGCACATATTAATGCCTTATTCTGCATGACCATATTCTACATCCCTTAATCCACCCAATACCTAAACTTAACAACTACCTTACTAACTATTAATAAGCAGTAATTAGGAGTTTATTGAGGCAAAAGTCGTAGTTAATAGTGAATACGTTCCCCATACTAAAATCATACCAAAAAAAAAAAAATAAACAAAAAAAAGGGATTGACAGGTTTTTAGTCTATATTAACTTAATGAGTTATAAGATAAAGGTAACAAATGATGACAAGGAATCTCGATGCAGACATCACTTTATTTTGATATTAAAATGAATTAAACCAATGGTGATTCTTAAAACAAAATGTGTATAACAATAACAAAAACAACTTTCATATGCATCTGATTGACAGATAAAACATTCACTCATATTTCACTGCTGATGTTAATTTTGTGAATATTTCAGTTTGCTTTATACATTCAATTTAAGGAGAGTAAACTTTAAAATTCACTTACATTATGTTCTTGCTCTGTCATTGTAATTCACATACTTTAATGAGTATGGTCTTTTACTTTATCATATTTACTTTAACTTCTTAGATAATGTCAATGGTATTACCCATTTTAAGGTGTTATTAGCCTTATATCATCATTTAGTGGGGTCGGGAGCAGAGAACAGGATCTGAGTCAGGATGCTTTTGTAAAAGAGAATCTGGTCACACTTTAGTTTAGGGTCCACTTCTCACTATTAACTATGACTTTTGCCTCAATAAACTCCTAATTACTGCTTATTAATAGTTAGTAAGGTAGTTGTTAAGTTTAAGTATTGGGTAGGATTAAGGGATGTAGAATATGGTCATGTAGAATAAGGCATTAATATGTGCTTTATAAGTACTAATAAACAGCCAATATCCTAGTAATATGCATGCTAATAAGCAACTAGTTAATAGTGAGAATTTGACCCTAAACTAAAGTGTTACCGAGAATCTTAATCTCAGTGAGACTTTGCACCACACTAACTCATTTCATTGAGAAAGAGAGAAAAAACCCAAAACCCAAAATAACAAAACATAACATAACAAAACAGCATAAAATAACACTAATGCACCTTGATTGCCTTAGATTTGTGTCTGCAGATATTTTTCTATGCAAATAGCATTTTTCAGGATTCATTTCATTCATTTATTCATTCATTCATTATAGGATTTGAAGGGAATAAATAATAATATTGATAAAACTGCACCAGGGTAAACTTAAGTCCTAATTAGACATGGTTAACTTTTGCTTTTGATGAGTAGGAGGGGCAACAACAAGTCTTTTTGCTTCTCAAAAGTCAGTTTGCTATCTTGACAAAAGCAGCTGAAAATTACTTTCGAAGTGTTAACCTTCTGTTAGTCAAGTCAAGGGCTTGGGGTAAGGCTAAACAAAGTATGTGTTACAAAGTCAGACTTTGTAGTTTCTGTTTTAATTTGTTGGCTTGTCACTGTCCTAATATGGAATAAATGCATTTATTTAGAAGCATTTGCTCTCTACACGATGTAATAAAGGATGATTGTGCCTGCTGTAAGTGCCAAGCCACCATAACATCTGAGACCAAAGCGTCTTTCATCTTAATAAATTCACCATCTCTAATGCACATACACAAACCTCAAGAGTAGAAGACTAATAAAATGCTAAAACAACTTTTCCATCGTAATCTTCTTCCTTTGTTCTTCTATGCAACCACTCTGAACAGTTTAGCAAAGTATTCTCAGAAAAAGAGTGAAAATAATTTTTTACAGGCCGATACATACCAAATGCCTTAGAAGAGGGTTTTTTTTTTAAACTATAAGGCCAGACGAGTCGAAAGGCTTTGTACAGATGGCACGCAGGCATAATGTTTGGCTGTCATCGAAACTTTTATTCTTCTTTCTTTAAGCTTTCTTTAACATTCTTTAATTTAGCCAGGATTGCTTTTATTGTGGTTTCTCTTTGTGTTATTGTAGATTAGTGGTCGCCAACCCTGGTCCTGCAGTACCCCCAACACTGCACACTTTAGAGGTCACTCTTTAGAGGTTATGCCTGGTACGATTTTGGGCTGTCCCAGAAGAAAGATGACCAATTGTGGTCGTGGCTCCTAAACGGTCGTACAGTGAAAGATGTTCAAAGACGACCGTTGTCATGGTCTTGCGAACAAAGATAGCCTATGATCATTTTCTGACAGTGTCAGAAATTTAGCATGATCGTCTACTGACTAGCCAATAAATATGCAGCATGTAATGGCATATTGGTCAAGGCGGCATGGCGCTAAAACTTAAAACTACTTACATCAAGCTCCATTTATAAAATTGGCATGCCATGTTGGCCTCTTTGGGGGGCTTGAGGACAAGGGTTTGGAACCACTGTAGTAGATGCATTCAGTGTCCTTGACAGCAGATGTTGTTGTCACTTGATGCAATTACCTTAAAAAGTCAGTAATGGTGTTGCTGTGTGGTGTTCAATATCTAATCACTTTTCATATCTAGATGGTGCTGGCTGATAGGTACTTTACATGCAATCTGCATGCAATCACTCCATTACCACATACTGCATGGCACAAGCTGATTGGCCTCTGCTGATTCTAAACATTTAAATAATCTGGTTCAGTGTTTGCTGTAGGCCAGTCCTGGGCTGCTTTTAAGTCATTTTTTGCGCCCTTCCCTCGCTAACTTCTCTCCGTCTCGTTCACTTGGATGTACGTCATTGCTTATGTTGCACAAATGCCCATTACTGGTGGAATTCTGAAGCAACTTTCCTGAAAATCAGACCAATGGTCTAGAAGGAGTTCGAAAAAGTACGTTTTCAAAGAATTTCAAAATGGCGGATGGCAGATTTCAAACAAAAATAATTGGTGTCATTGTTCACGGTATGACTCAAGGAATCTATCAAAACCAGTGTCATTAAAATTTATCAAAAGCTATTACGATTTAGGCAGATTTTATTATACATTTTGACCACAAGGTGGAACTGTCCCAAAGCATTTTCAATATTTTCAGGGCATGGTGCTGATGACACATGCCAAATTTGATAACAATATGCTAATGCATTCATAAAAAGTATTTTATGATAATATTCAAAATGGCAAACAAGTAAAATGGCCAATATGTGTAAATTGGGTATCATTCAACTCGGTATGCTGCACCAAACTAAAAGAGACCAGTTTTAGTAAAGCTTTCATTTTCATATCTCCTGAACAGTATGTAGTGCTGTCTCGAAACTATGCAAGTAGCCTCAGGTCATGCTTGTGATGACATGTACCAAGATTCATCTCAATATGCTAAAGCAGGGGTTCTCAACTCTAGCCCTCGAGGCCCACTTTCCTGCAGAGTTCAACTCCAAACTTGATCAAACTCACCAGCCTGTGACTTTCTAGTAATCCTGAAGAATGGTGTTTGAATAGGGCTGGAGCTAAACTCTGCAGGAGATATAGCCTCACATCCATTTTGCTCTTTATCAAATTTGTTTGCGCATTACTCAGTGGTTTATTATCAACTATACATTTTTGCCAACATGGTGTCAGAATGATCTGGGTCAGTTTGGATGAATATCAGACAGGCTGTCTTGGGCAATTTCAGAAAACATCAGTTCCACTCTTACAGGTTCAGGTAATATTAACATGAGTGTTAAACAAACATCAATGTCAGTACATGAAGAGCATCAACAATGAGTTTGCAAATGACGGTGAGATGAAAAGTATGTTTCAGACATCCTCCCTTGCAGGCTTCCTGATTAAAACAAAGACGTAATATCCTGAGATAGCTGCAAAGGCTCTTAAATATTTACTTCCCTTTCCAACTTCATACCTTTGCTAAGCAGGGTTTTCTACACTGACAGCCACTAATACAAGTTACGGAGCAGACTAGACTTTTTAGTCTACAGTCTTTTTTCATGCCTAACTCCAGCTATAAGAGTGCAATATTTCATTTAAACATAAAAAATGTCATGGGTTATGTAGTATGAATTGCATGAAGATAAAGGTTCAAGTTCAAAATAGAGTTTAATGACATCCATTTTATATACTAGCTAGACACTCTACACTGACACAAACCAATCATGTTAACTCATACAGTAGGTACAGTAACTAAACAAAAATGAAAATAATCCTTTCATTTCAATTTCTCTTTCATTTTTATAATAAATGACAACACAATATTCTTCATATTTTAAAGGCTTTTCTACCCCAAACACAAATGTCTGGGATACAATGGTTATTGGTATGAATATATTGCTGATATGTAGTAAACGTACAGGGGAGAATGACGACTCCAACTCCTGCGAGGACTGCAAAAAAATGCTCTTCTTATTTAGTATTTTTGTCTAAGCTGCTTTGAAATGATATGTGAACGTGAATATGAATTGAATTAGAATGAGAATGTAAAAAATGTTGGTTTGCATCACTGTAGCTTGGTGCTGATTGGAGCAGCTGCTGCTTGTTACAGCTGACACCACTCTCCCTTATACAGGTTACTACGTTGTACACGTGTATAGTTACACGTTACTACATTTACGTACTTTAGTAATAACAGTAAATTATGCATAATTACAAGTAACTAACCCTAAACCAAACCCTAACCCTAGCCGTAACTCTATAGTAGGCTACTGTAAGTACATGTAGTTAATTAATATTACTCATTACTTATTTGAGTAAGTACACTGTAACTATGTCACTTTAATATAAAGTGTAACCAAAAGTTTAGACAAATAAATTATTTGTATAACTAAAGCAAATCAAGCACGTGTTAAGCTTACGCATTGGCACTTACAGGAGGAATGGCTGCTGGGAAAACTCTTCCGGCCCTCAGACACCAGGTCTGGCTCTCCAGTACACAGCATCTTGGCATTCATTTGGCCATCAGGGAAACAGCGGTGGAAGTAGTCTGGCCTTGGCCTGAGATTAAGATCAGCATCAGAGATCTCCAATGGTAAAAACATGATCACAAATATTACCACAAATATCCTAATACAGAGCTGCAAAACCCAGTTCCTGGAGGGCCACAGCCCTGCAGAGTTTAGTTCCAACCCTGCTCCAACATGGACGTGATTTCACCAAGTACAACATGTTCCTGGATCAAATTCTTTGCTGGTCCTGGAACAACATTTCAATCAACCATTCAGATTTGAGAGTTTACAGTTTATGTCAAGTTTAGGCTTACAACCAGGGTTACATGCTTCTACATCAGTGTTATTCACCTATAATTTCCCTCTGATTTTAGGGAGAAGTTATGGGTAAGGCTAGGTTTTGGGGTAGGGAGATGGGTTAGGATTACATTTTTGGACAGGAATTTTGTTCCAGAATCAACAAAATATTTTGATCCAGAAATATGTCTTATTTGGCAAAATCACAGTCACATGGTACAAGTAGGAACTCTACTTGAACCACTTCACAGATGATGAGTGGAAAGAGAAATTTAGATTGTCACAACAGTAATCTATTAAATGTCATTTATTATATGTATTTATTCTAAGCTTGTTCCGTGCATCATACGCCATTACTCCATTTCTAAAACATTGCATGTGCTTTCCAGTTTTGGTTTTTAATCCGATCAAGTGTTTACATGTCCTATCGAATGGATTAGAAAAGGTTTATCCCACCCCTCTCAAACTGATTAAAATTTCAATCAGTTAGGGCATTTTTATTTCAATTGAGGTGTTTACATGGAGTATTTTCATTCGGATTGGACTTTTAAACCAATTGTTATCGGAATACAATACTCAATGTAAACACACCTATTGATGTTACCTATGCCTCAAAAAGATATGCTTATGCCATCACCCCTCAGATTTCCAACAAAGGAAGCGAAAGCAGGACAGAGGTTCACTTGCGCTGCATCAGTAGCTAGTTGTCGAAAAAGATGCATCTTCAGCAGTTTCTGAATGGCTAAAGACTCAGCAGCTGGGGCGGAGATAGGCAGGTCATTCCACCACTTAGTGAGTTTAGGTTTATCAGCCGTGAACACTGCACAGACTGACAAACACGAAACTGACACCCCACTCAAGCAGATAAAACCTGGGAGCCAGGGGTCAAACCAAAATTAAGATTGAAAAATCAGATAAAAGTGTTCAGAGAGGTCCAGCCTACCGCAACACAAATATCCTCCTCCTCTAAACAGTACTTGGGAAGAAGTTACTCTCCTAGTAGAGTTTGCATGAATGCCCAGAGGCAAAGTCAAATCATGAGCCTGGTAAGCTGCAGAAATAGCATTTCTCTTCTTAGTAGCAGCTGCATCCTTGTTACAACCACTGTAACAGACAAACTGCTGCTCAGTCCTACACCACTGGCTAGTGCGGTCAACGTAACCCCTTAATGCCATAACTGGACAAAGCCTGTGCAACCTTTCATCCTCCCGTGACTCAAAAGGTGGGGGAACCTTGGCAACATACCACAATCTATGTCGCAACAAGATCTTCACCAAGCCAGGAATGAAATCCAAACTGGAAGGGCTCACTAAGTCTTTGATCCTCTAAAGAGAGGATAGAGACAATAGTAAGACTGTCTTAAGAGACCATCTTAAGAAAAACTACATGAGGCTGACTCCAACAGTTCAAACTGAGAGTCCATCAATCCCATGAAGGAATACGTGTAGGCCTTAGCGGGAAACCAATGAATGTTCCCACTGAACCAATAGGGCAGTGGACTGGGTCCAACTCCCACTCCCTGCACCACAACACAAAGAGCCGTGACTTCTAAGAATAAAGATGCTTCATAGAAGAAGCTCTAGAATTCAAAATGGTTTCAGTTATCTCAGAAGAAAGGCCAGAATCAATTAGAGTACTCCGTACAGAGACCAGGTCTAAAGGTCAAACAGATACACCTTCGTCTTATCAAACATCTGTCCGACCACACTTACTACTTGAGGGTGTAACCTCCTCTTATGGTCCTTAAACTGTGCCTTGGTTAGTTTTGTCTACACACTGATCCGTGTTACCCCTGTCGGAGTCTGTTTTCGCCAACTGAACATACTGAATCGGTATTATAATGTCTGAGAAGTGACATGTTATATTCTGGTGACTGTTGGCATTTTTCTGCGTCTGTCAGTGCAGTGTGAATTGGCCTTTTCTAGTATCTGATTTTGCAGATAGTTTGCTTCTGAATATAAAAATGAAGACATGTAAAGTACTTGCTCTGGCCCTTTTTGGATGATTTTGTTCCATTGTTCTGCTTCTTGTTGTTGTCTGTTGTTGTTATGCAATCAGGATGTGACAATTGGTTACTGTGGTATTTGTCCCGCCGGGCACGCATGTCTCAGCGTGAACAAAGTGCTCAGCGCATCATCACACTGCTGGCATTGTTTAATAGCAACACTCCCATTGAAAACAATTGAAAAAATATTATGGCCTTAGGAAAAAACGCTTTGGTGGACAAACACCCCAAGTCTGCTCCCAGGTTCAACTGATCTGGTACATGAACCCCCCCTGAGAGACAGAAACTTCTTCTGTGTCCAGAGTAGAACGTGCCTCGCTAACTTTTACAGGGAGTGAGAATGTATTCCCCCTTGATGATTCAGATAAGAGATCACCAACATGTGGGCAGTCCCGAGAGTCCAGAAGGATTTTCTTTTCAATGTCAGATAAACCACCAACATGGGTGCGCTTTCAGACTCAGTAGGCTGGACGTTCTTGATAGACCATGCCCCAGCCTACCAAAGAGGTATCCGTCGTGATCGACTTGCGATGACAGACACCTAGCCAGACACCCTGCGTCAAAAACCAGGGTCATATTTAAAGTAATAGAGTACAAAATCCCTTGCAAGCAACTCGAATAACCAGACTCTACCTGGGAAGGAGGCACTTCCTCTATGGTTCCTTTCTCCAAAAGAGAAAGTATTTCCTTCCTCAGTACTGGAGTTTTCCTTTAGTACTGGACAACAGTCATGGAAAGCACTCTGTTGAAGCAAGACTAACCACATCGGAATTGGTTTATCCATGTTGTATGGTTTGTAAAAACCCAGCAAGATATATTGAGCAGAAGTCACCCAATGTACTTCTTTCCTCAGAAAGAAGGTGAGTCGACAGTCAGATAGGTAGAGCAAGTACTTCACACACATATCATATGTGTCATCATTTGTAATAAATCACTCAAATACGGTTGTCTGAAAATTATGCCCTAATGTGAGAATAGGAAGATAACGACTCACTACATAGGTCAGATAAACCACTTACTGAAGAAAAGAAATCTGAGGAGTGATGCCGCGAGCATGTCCTTTTGAGATATAGGTGACATGTGCCACGGTGTGTAAGCTCCATCAGCCAATACATTTCTGTGATTCTAGACAATCGTAATACCTGGAGGGTGTTCCCCATAGCTACTGACTTCAGCTACAGCACTGAGAGAACCTATGATACAAAACATGAGAAGTCCACCATTGTTTCCTAACTGCGCCCATCTAATCAACCATTGCTTGTATTCTGCACCACTGTGTCTGTCTTTGTTCACCCCTCCAGTATGTATTTTAACATTTATCACCTGACCTTGATTACTTCCATTGTAAGCGCCTTACTGTAGCTGTGATTTTTTTAATTTTTTTTTATTTTGTAAAGAATACTGAAAGATGAGTCTAAATCGTTTCTGTGATTCAGTTTTTATTGAACCCGGAACATTCCTTTAAAGTGGTATAAAATTCTGATGGAAATGGTAGAGAAATCATGTTTTTACATTACCTGCCAACTATCAACTTGATGGTATTTGTGAAGACGCCGTTCAAAGCTAGTGCGAGAGATACCGCTGCAAAATAGAGAAAACAAGAGACAGGCAGGTTAATAATGACTGTTTCTTTGCAAGCATTCACAGTTAAGTGACCTTAAAAAAACACTATTATGTCCTAAACAGCAACAGTTGTCTTCACTATTGATGCCTGTTAAATACTTATTAGATTTACATTTAACCATTTAGCAGATGCTTTTGTCCAAAGTGACTTACACATGATAACAATAGAAGCAGTTAAAGCAACAAAAGAGCAACAATATGTAAGTGCTGTGACAAGACCCAGTTAGCCTAGCACAGTACACATAGCAAGTTTTTTTTTTTTTTAAGATGCTTGATAATAATGGAGAGTGAGTAGACATAACTATCCTTTGCATTAACCACCCTCACTCTCTGAATCAAAGCCATTACCAATGCAGGGTAGATTACTTACAAATTGTAGCCTGTTACTGATTTTAAATTACATGGCAAGAATTATAATTAGTAACAATCTAATACATTACACATTTTAGAATCTACTTTTTGATTACTTTTGACATAACTCTTTAATATGGAAGCTTGTTTTCACTACTGAATAAAAAATAAAAAAGGCGATGGCAACCTTTTTTCTTAGAATTGTGAAATATAAACTCGCAAATGCAAGTTATAAAGTCAGAATTGTGTGATATAAAGTCACAATTGTGTGTTATAAAAAACAAGCTTCCATACTTTTATTACGTTGATTTGAATAGAATAATCTTCCATATTGATATAAGGATACAAAGAGAAAAAAAAAAAAAATATATATATATATATATATATATTTTTTTTTTTTTTGTTATCAAAAACATGAAGTGCATTAAACATTACATCAGGGTTTCCCAAACTGGGGTTTGTGAAGGAATTGTAGGGAACTATGCTTCCATTACCGTCACATATGCAGTGGGCGTTTACTTGCAAATCTGAAAGAGGTAATGCCCCTTGAAACTGTGTTTTTGACAGAGAGTTAAAAGTGGAATGGAAAATCTTAATTTTTTACAAATATTTCAACTTCTCTTTCGAGGGAACTTGTGCTGCGTCATAGTAGCGATGCTGTGGGAACACCTCTGGGTGATTGTGTCTTGAAGCAGATGTGAAATCAGAGGTCCTGGCTTATGGCGTCAGGCCTCTGAGAGCAGACCCCTCAGGGGGGGAACGGTCCACATCTCATTATATGGTTCTGCCAACCTCACCACCCTTGGTGCTTCGGGGCGCAGCACTTTCCAGCGAGTTCAGGTCTCAGTGTCCACCTGGGTTCGTTGTGGCACTAGGAGACTCGCACACTCAGAGGAAGTTACTAGAGGAGCTTGTTTGGTTGTTCCCTGCCTGTTATCTGCTTCAGGGCGCCGAGTTGACTTCTCGCATAATACCAGAGGCCAATCTCAAGAGACTGGTTCCCTTAGCAGACCAGAGGCTACAGAATTTGGTTCTTGCCCGCCTCAATTTTTAACAGGGTTATTCCCTCAGTGGTCGGCCCCAAGCAGGCTCTGGTAATGGAACGAGAAGTAGTATCTCTATTGGAACAAGGGGGCCATAGAACGTGTTCCTCCACCGGAGAGAGAGTCCGTGTTCTACAGCCGATACTTCATCGTTACAAAGAAGGATGAGGGTTTGCGTCCTATTCTAGATCTGTGCCAACTGGTCAAACAGTCACTCGGTCAGAGTTAACATTGAAACAAATCATGGCTCAAATCAGATTCGAGGACTGGTTTGTCACAATAGACCTCAAGGACGCATACTTCCACGTATCCATCCTTCCACAACACAGGAGATTCCTGAGGTTTGCTTTTGGGGGCGAAGCATACCAATATTGAGTTCTTCCCTTCAGTCTAGCTCTATCACCCTGCACTTTCACGAAATGCATGGATGCAGCTCTGGCTCCACTGCGACTCCAGGGCATTTGCGTATTAATTCATATCGACGATTGGTTGATATTAGCTCCTTGTCAACACTTACGACAGATGCATCTCTCACGGGCTGGGGAGAGATCATGAGTGGTCACTCAGTACAGGGTCTGTGTAGGGACCAACATATTTCATGGCACATAAACTGCCTGGAGATGATGGCTGTCTTTCTAGCTTTGAAACACTTCCTCCCAGACCTATGGGACCATCATGTGCTTGTCCATACAGACAACACATTGGTGGTAGCGTATATAAATCATCAGGGGGGTCTGAGGTCACTCCTACTTTACAAACTGGCGCACCTGATCCTCCTGTTGGCTCAAAACCTGGGGCCAGACATCCTGTCAAGGCAGGGAATGAGGCCCGGGGGATAGAGGCTCCACCCCGAGGTGGTGGAGCAGATATGGAGGGATTTTTTTGCCAGGCAGAGGCTGACCTATTTGCATTTCAAGAAACATTACACTGTCCACTCTAGATCTTCCTCACACATCCAGCTCCTCTAGGGCTGGATGCCATGGTGCATCTGTATGCTTTTCCCCCAATCGCTCTGCTCCCAGGAGTTCTGGAGAGAGTCTGTTGGGACAGATATTAACGGTTCTCCGCAGGGTTATCCCCCTCTACATTAAAGGTTTACGTGGTGGCCATAGTGGCTTATCACGTACCTTTCGGTGGCAAGTCTTTGGGGAGGTTGTTGACACGTTTCCTCCATGGTGCTTTGAGGCTTAGGTCTTCAATCTGCACAAGGGCACCGGCCTGGTATCTGACCGTTCTACTGGAAGCTCTATCTTTGGCTCCCTTTGAACCATTGGAAACAGTTCTGACTCTGAAAACTGTTTCTTTTAACCATTACTTTTCTGAGGAGAGTAGGAGACCTCCAGGCCTTTTCTATCGCCCCATTATGCTTAGAATTGACACCAGGAATGGTGAAAGCATTCTTACACCCGAGACCGGGTTATGTGCCTAAAGTGCCAACTAATGTGCCATGGCCCATAGCTCTGCAGGTTTTGTGTCCTCCTCCCTTTTCAAACTCGGACCAGGAAAATCTACATTTGGTGTGTCCAGTTAAAGCACTTGACACTTATGTCCACAAAGCTGCCCTGTGGAGAAAGTCAGATAAGTTATTCCAGCGACCAAGCAGACGCTGAGCAAGTGGATAGTCACGGCTATTTCATTTCACAGTCTACCTTTTTTATAAAGAGTGCTTTTCCAAGCTCTAGTGGACACAACACTAGCATTTGTGTGGATCGCGTTCAGCTCTCGAGGTAGTTGGAGGCACTCATGGCAATGCATTTGCAGTAGGTAGCTCTGTTTTTGCTTGATTCTCTTGAGGGAGCTGAAGGCATTCAGTGTGATGCTCTCTTGAGAGATGAGAGTCCAACATCTGCACCTCGTAGTTTGGGTCCCACAGCTGCCGTGGCAGCAGGGCGAGATTGATTGTGAGGATTGTAGGTCGAGTGTGGGGAGTTTTTCCCTTTTGGGATCTCCTGATATGTTTCTATACATAAAGTTGATTAGCCAATTCATCCTCTATCATTAACTGGTCATGAATAGACAAGCCACAATTCAAAAGCATTAAGAATTAATATAAGCAATATTAAACTATTTTAGGCCTAAAGGATAATAATCCTTTACCTGGAACTTCCTGTGGTGGTATCTACACACACAGCCACACACTCCATTGAAAATGAACTGTTGGGAAAAGAAATTCAGAAAAGCTTCCTGTGCTATACTTTACCATCCCCTTTTACTTCTGCTGTCTGTCTCTCTACCCATTAAAACAGTCTGTTCATCTGCTTGAAGCAAAAAATTTTAAGTTTGAGCGGAACGACAGCAAGATTGGAAAGTTGTGAAAGCTCCTCGAATGAAACATCATTAGCAGTGAGAGCTTCTATTCTGGGTCTCTGTCACCTGTTTAAACAGTCTTCTCACAATACGCCATCTAAGATACTTCATTGGAACCTCTGAAATGTTTGAACTGAAGGGAAGAAACTTGCCGTGATGCATGACCCTCCACACAAGTACTTTACAAACTGAGAATAAATGCTCTGCTCATAGTCATCATTTCTCTCACCCAGTAATGGTATCTTTTTTTTAACACTTCACATCTGAAAGATCACATTGTGGTCCTGTTTGTCTTTCCGTAATGAAATCAGGTTTAATGTCCTGGCACTTTTGTAATTGTGCAATTTAAAACCGCCATCTTAATAGAAAAGCACATAGTAGTTTTATTTTTTCTTCTCCTGAAGGCTTTTTAATTAGATTTGTAAAACTTTCTTTTAATGGCTTTGACTTCGTTCACTCATTCGCTCTAGTGACATTCTCAATTCAGTTTGGAATTTTCCATCAAGTCTCCGTAATATCCATAATCACATGTGTGGAGGCCACAGGGATTATTAGAATATGTTTTAATGATGCAGTTGCTTCAACTGAAATATGTGGAGAAAGGAGAAATATGTAAAAATGTACAAAATGTACAAAAACACCACACAATCATAGAAAAATAATCCACATCATACAATAGCTTTGCGTGAGAAGCAGACATAGATTTAAGTATTATTCATTAAAAATCTTGCCATCTGCTGGAGCTCTCAAATTTCATTCAAAAAGTTATTTCAAACTCATTATACCACATTCTGTCACAAGACATGTGGAGTCAGGGGCATTTGGCATCACTGACGTCAAAACTGGTGCGACCTTGAAGCTGATATTTCAGTAAAATTAAATTAAATTTAAGAGTTACAGCGAAGGACAGGCGTTCATGATATGCTTTAATGGTGCTCTTTTGGTATTGTTTTGTAATAGTTTGTGACTGACAATAAAGATGTGTTTAATTTCATTGTATGGAAAAGAGTAGTTCAGAGAATTCATTTGGGCTGAAATGACTTTTCACATTAGTGGAAACAAACCATTTAACAGAATCCTGTGATTCGGGTAGGTAATGGTAGCAGTCAATTTTTGGACCGCACGAATAAAATTCAGTAGAGTAAAAAAGTTCTTTCAAAAGTCCCTTATGTGAGTGTGTTGGCCCTGCACAAAACAAATAAAAAACCCATTGCATTCCCAGGCTGCTCATTGAGGCTTAAGGCAAATGATATGAAATGTTAAATGTGTACCATAGTGTTGATTTTTGTGTACTCTCTGCAGAATGTGTGATTACTGTGGAGACAAATGGTTGATTAAAGAAATACGGAAACAGGGTTTTGAGAAACAACTTGAACAAGCAAATAAGGCAACAAGGGAGAACGTGTAACCATATAGCATTTGAGATTCTTTGGGAATTTGTGGCGTTATAAAAAAAAGCATGGTGTGTTTCTGAATTATAGGGCAGAGTGTATGAAATCAAATTAAATGGGCCTTTACAACAAAGCACACTGATTACATGTGGAACATGCAATAAACAAAGTATTTGACTGTGACTGGGCAGACCAAGTTTCTGATTGTCCAATAGGAATTGTGGGCACCATTTTGCAGCTTAGTTTTAATGGAAGGACTTTTTGGACTGGGGAGAAAGCTTTACTATGAAACTTATCATAGTTTCATACAGTACATCGTTTTTTTATCATATGAAGCTAAATTTTATTCCTCATGATATGACTATTGTCATGTCAGTATTGTAATTATTGTACAATGTCCCTTGTTTTAAAAGGAGCAAATTATTCATTGTCAATAAAATAAGGAATTATTGATGACAGGCCGGTGAAACAGAGATGGTACCTTATGGGTATTCGTTAAATAAGTAATAATGTACATCCAGCTGGTTGTTATTTCACAATATACCCTGACAGGGTGATCGGCGGGGTCTTGCATCACTCTGAAGGGTTTTATACTGCGATGACAAACGGCTGGATTACATTATACAGCTACTTGCCACATAAGTAAATAATTTGACATGAAATATTGAATAATACTATTAGCTCTTTAAAAGCAAATCTTCCGCGAAGAAAGCAGTTGCTAGCAAGTGGCAAGTTCAAACTAGATGGACATTTAAGGGATACGGTACAGTCATACCACTTATTACGTTTCACCACATAAATAATTATGGGGATAAGAGATATTGATTTGAGATGAAACTGTTTTAAAATCTTACCTGTTTGTTATCTTTAAATCCATTAGGCTATAGTGTACAAAACAATCGTCCGCGATACCCGGATGACATAATTAAATAACTGTACTCAAAATATTGATTTGAGTTTTAATATTTTATTATCTCACCCAGAGCCGTTCCTCCCTATACGCAAACTACGCAAGTTGCGTAGGGCCGCCGAACCACCAGGTGGCCCCCTTGCTCATCAATATATAAAATAAACATGACGGTAATTTCCCATAATGTGAATATTTCTTTATAACATTTAAATATGGCAGCGGCTATTTACACTCAGTGAAAATATATTTTCTTAGCACTAGATGATATTTACACTAAGTGCAAATAGCTGTAGATGCTATTTACTAAGTGAAGTAGCATACTAAGTGAAAATAGTGATATATTCTATTTACACCATGTAAAAGTAGCAGTTCTTTGCAATATGTGTAAATAGTAATTACATGCAATTTATACTTTATTTTGACAGATACATACTATTTGCATCTCAGTATTGTTGTACATTAACAGGATGCAATAATAACATAGAGTGTAAATGATTATATTTATTAAAATGATTAAATGGCTGCCGCCTTAATGGGACAATAAAAGCCCTCCCTACACCTACCCCTAACCCTACCCAATAAATTATTATTATTCATTTCGTTAGGCACTTTATTTCCATTTTTAGAACATTTTCTTAATTTTTATTGAAAGTAAATGCCTTTCCGATGTGATATGTGATGGGAAAAGGGAGAAGAGTGAGCCTTGCAAAAGGCGGATTCGAACCCGGGCCGATCGCGTCAAAACCAAGATCCATGTGCCTTACTCTTTACTGTGTACACCACTGATGACATTGAGATACGTGTGTCTTTTTTTATCTTGTTTGGCCCAACCAGGCATTGTTAGGCGGAGCTACTGCGAATAGCACTTGCCAATAAGGCACGCTATTTGCACTACTAAACATTTGGGGAGTCGTGGAAATATTTTTAGTAATGGTTTATATTTATTCAATATCTGTTTCGGACTTGGACATCATGGAGTGCGGCAGATTTTCTGACAGCTAGATGGTGCCAGAGCATCTGCATTACTATTAAAAAAGCATTTATTTAGCTGTCAACGAAAATTTGGTTTTAATTTTACTTAATTGATCTTACTGCCAATTTAACGTGTTTTAACGGGTTTCCCTTTACATATTTATATACATTTGTCATAACTTTGCAGTTTGTTTCCTTGATGTTTTAATTCCATTAGCCTATAGAAAACTGGCTGTGCACCTTGCATACTGAAAACCATTGTAATTATTACTTAAGTTTATGGAAATTTGGTTTTTTTTAAGAAGGCACTGACAGGGGCCCCTTCACAAAGTTTTGCGTAGGGCCCCCAGAAGTGTAGGATCAGCACTGATCTCACCAAACGCAAAACTTCCATGAAGAAAAACTTTCCTAGTAAGCGTATAACGCCGACTTCAGTGACAGTTCCCCGGATGAGCCTTTGTTATCAGTTTTTAATGGTTGTTATCAGGGGATAACATACCATGGATGCCGTGATTGACCAATTAGAATCAAGTATTCCACAGAGCCTTGTAATAAGTAAGGAATAATGCACAGCCAGTCTTTTGTCACAATAGTAACCCTAACTTAACAGAGTGATCAGGACTCAAACACAGGCTACTTGCCACTTGAGTAAATATAATTAAGGTAACTAAGGAATAACGTATTACAGGGAGACGGCAACTCACCAAATAAATACAAACCTGATTCCAAAAAAGTTGGGACGCTGTACAAATTGTGAATAAAAAAGGAATGCAATAATTTACAAATCTCATAAACTTATATTTTATTCACAATAGAATATAGATAACATATCAAATGTTGAAAGTGAGACATTTTGAAATGTCATGCCAAATATTGGCTCATTTTGGATTTCATGAGAGCTACACATTCCAAAAAAGTTGGGACAGGTAGCAATAAGAGGCCGGAAAAGTTAAATGTACATATAAGGAACAGCTGGAGGACCAATTTGCAACTTATTAGGTCAATTGGCAACATGATTGGGTATAAAAAGAGCCTCTCAGAGTGGCAGTGTCTCTCAGAAGTCAAGATGGGCAGAGGATCACCAATTCCCCCAATGCTGCGGTGAAAAATAGTGGAGCAATATCAGAAAGGAGTTTCTCAGAGAAAAATTGCAAAGAGTTTGAAGTTATCATCATCTACAGTGCATAATATCATCCAAAGATTCAGAGAATCTGGAACAATCTCTGTGCGTAAGGGTCAAGGCCGGAAAACCATACTGGATGCCCGTGATCTTCGGGCCCTTAGACGGCACTGCATCACATACAGGAATGCTACTGTAATGGAAATCACAACATGGGCTCAGGAATACTTCCAGAAAACATTGTCGGTGAACACAATCCACCGTGCCATTCGCCGTTGCCGGCTAAAACTCTATAGGTCAAAAAAGAAGCCATATCTAAACATAATCCAGAAGCGCAGGCGTTTTCTCTGGGCCAAGGCTCATTTAAAATGGACTGTGGCAAAGTGGAAAACTGTTCTGTGGTCAGACAAATCAAAATTTGAAGTTCTTTTTGGAAAACTGGGACGCCATGTCATCCGGACTAAAGAGGACAAGGACAACCCAAGTTGTCATCAGCGCTCAGTTCAGAAGCCTGCATCTCTGATGGTATGGGGTTGCATGAGTGCGTGTGGCATGGGCAGCTTACACATCTGGAAAGGCACCATCAATGCTGAAAGGTATATCCAAATTCTAGAACAACATATGCTCCCATCCAGACGTCGTCTCTTTCAGGGAAGACCTTGCATTTTCCAACATGACAATGCCAGACCACATACTGCATCAATTACAACATCATGGCTGCGTAGAAGAAGGATCCGGGTACTGAAATGGCCAGCCTGCAGTCCAGATCTTTCACCCATAGAAAACATTTGGCGCATCATAAAGAGGAAGATGCGACAAAGAAGACCTAAGACAGTTGAGCAACTAGAAGCCTGTATTAGACAAGAATGGGACAACATTCCTATTCCTAAACTTGAGCAACTTGTCTCCTCAGTCCCCAGACGTTTGCAGACTGTTATAAAAAGAAGAGGGGATGCCACACAGTGGTAAACATGGCCTTGTCCCAACTTTTTTGAGATGTGTTGATGCCATGAAATTTAAAATCAACTTATTTTTCCCTTAAAATGATACATTTTCTCAGTTTAAACATTTGATATGTCATCTATGTTGTATTCTGAATAAAATATTGAAATTTGAAACTTCCACATCATTGCATTCTGTTTTTATTCACAATTTGTACAGTGTCCCAACTTTTTTGGAATCGGGTTTGTAATTATGTGTGCGTGAAATATTGATTTGAGCTAAAAAAAAAAGTATAATCTTACCTGCATATTGTCTTAATAATTGTCAATTTTAAATTTTTTATGAAAAGTTGCAGTAATTATTATTAATTGACAGATTTATCAGTGCACATCATTATTATTTTTTATATCATGTGCCCTTGAAATGTTGAAATGTCAGAATAACTTCCCATCCCTCTTGCAGCGACATCTCTTCTCTTATGACGTGTTTACTGGCGCGAGGGCGGGGCAACCTGTCACTCACGTGAGATCCACCAATAGCAAACCACAACCATCCAACCAATTGCAGATTGGCAAAATCAAGTCCTGCCCATTTTTTCTCATTTGTTTCTCTCTGATATATGTCACAACTTGACTTTAAAGCATTCCACCAAGGAAAAAAAAATCCATTACAATGTACAAAAGACAAACACTACAAAAATTTTACAGTAATAATTATGATGAAGTCTTATGAATTAATGTTCAATACAGTCGATAACTGAGATACAAGATGGCACCGGTTGCATTTGCACAGCACAAGAGAAAGCAAGTCTGCAGTGTGACACGGGAGATATGAAAGTAGCACTGGTTTTATTTACCTGGATGAGTGCTCTGATATGTGGAACGGCGGTTGTATGTTGGATGGTGAAACTGACCAATAAGAATCAAGTATTGCAGAGTGCTGTGTAATAATTTTCAATAATCCAGTCAATTATTCTTCTATCTTACCTCAGTAATAATAGTAGAAACATCCATTTTGTACCGATTTGAATGATGTACATTAGTCATTGGCGTTGTTGACTATATCTTTGGCGTGGTTCTGGTACTCACCTAAACAAGCCTCTTTAATTTCTGTCTTGTCTGTCCTCTGTATAATCTTCACCACGAATATCACAGCCAGCGGGGTGAGGAATGAAATTGCCTGTAAAGAAAAATGAACACAACATCAATTTGCTGCATCCTATTTCACAAAGCCGACATGATTATGGTAAAAAAAGAAGCTGTTTTTCTATCCAAAAGCACATGATTGGCCTGATGAAATTAAAGTTTTTTCTGCCACTTTATTATATGAATGTCTTTATATCTTGAGGTTCTAAATGCTCATACAGTGTACATCCTCCAACCAGCTTTCCATGCAAAACTGCTCAAACTGCTAAAATTTCTGGATTTAAAGAAAATCTGCAGAAGGGTGAGATCATGCTTGTAAATTTTACATCCCAATCGTGGCCCTTTACAAGTAACATCTTTGAATATGGGTAATATATAAGTTTAAAGATCTTTAGTCTGACCATTTTTTTCTCATCTTAAGGAAGAATATGAATTTTTAGAGCACTTATTTAATTTTTTTGTAATGTCTCCCTAACTTTTTTTACAAACCCGATTCCAAAAAAGTTGGGACACTGTACAAATTGTGAATAAAAAAGGAATGCAATGATTTACAAATCTCATAAACTTATATTTTATTCACAATAGAATATAGATAACATATCAAATGTTGAAAGTGAGACATTTTTGAAATGTCATGCCAAATATTGGCTCATTTTGGATTTCATGAGAGCTACACATTCCAAAAAAGTTGGGACAGGTAGCAATAAGAGGCCGGAAAAGTTAAATGTACATATAAGGAACAGCTGGAGGACCAATTTGCAACTTATTAGGTCAATTGGCAACATGATTGGGTATAAAAAGAGCCTCTCAGAGTGGCAGTGTCTCTCAGAAGTCAAGATGGGCAGAGGATCACCAATTCCCCCAATGCTGCGGCGAAAAATAGTGGAGCAATATCAGAAAGGAGTTTCTCAGAGAAAAATTGCAAAGAGTTTGAAGTTATCATCATCTACAGTGCATAATATCATCCAAAGATTCAGAGAATCTGGAACAATCTCTGTGCGTAAGGGTCAAGGCCGGAAAACCATACTGGATGCCCGTGATCTTCGGGCCCTTAGACGGCACTGCATCACATACAGGAATGCTACTGTAATGGAAATCACAACATGGGCTCAGGAATACTTCCAGAAAACATTGTCGGTGAACACAATCCACCGTGCCATTCGCCGTTGCCGGCTAAAACTCTATAGGTCAAAAAAGAAGCCATATCTAAACATGATCCAGAAGCGCAGGCGTTTTCTCTGGGCCAAGGCTCATTTAAAATGGACTGTGGCAAAGTGGAAAACTGTTCTGTGGTCAGACGAATCAAAATTTGAAGTTCTTTTTGGAAAACTGGGACGCCATGTCATCCGGACTAAAGAGGACAAGGACAACCCAAGTTGTTATCAGCGCTCAGTTCAGAAGCCTGCATCTCTGATGGTATGGGGTTGCATGAGTGTGTGTGGCATGGGCAGCTTACACATCTGGAAAGGCACCATCAATGCTGAAAGGTATATCCAAGTTCTAGAACAACATATGCTCCCATCCAGACGTCGTCTCTTTCAGGGAAGACCTTGCATTTTCCAACATGACAATGCCAGACCACATACTGCATCAATTACAACATCATGGCTGCGTAGAAGAAGGATCCGGGTACTGAAACGGCCAGCCTGCAGTCCAGATCTTTCACCCATAGAAAACATTTGGCGCATCATAAAGAGGAAGATGCGACAAAGAAGACCTAAGACAGTTGAGCAACTAGAAGCCTGTATTAGACAAGAATGGGACAACATTCCTATTCCTAAACTTGAGCAACTTGTCTCCTCAGTCCCCAGACGTTTGCAGACTGTTATAAAAAGAAGAGGGGATGCCACACAGTGGTAAACATGGCCTTGTCCCAACTTTTTTGAGATGTGCTGATGCCATGAAATTTAAAATCAGCTTATTTTTCCCTTAAAATTATACATTTTCTCAGTTTAAACATTTGATATGTCATCTATGTTGTATTCTGAATAAAATATTGAAATTTGAAACTTCCACATCATTGCATTCTGTTTTTATTCACAATTTGTACAGTGTCCCAACTTTTTTTGGAATCGGGTTTGTAGTTTAACTAAATATAAATAACTAAGTACAGTTTATTTCTCAAATGTTAAACCATTTGGAAAAATGTTGATAAAGCAGAACTATTTATATAAAAAAAAAAACAATAATATATATATATATATATTGGTTTATTTGTTGTAATTTAATAAATGAAGATGTGTATTTTGGTTCTCCTGCATGTATCTATGTGTATATGATAGTTGCACATGACTCTTATTTATAATAATATGTGGCGGAAACATCTGTTGGTGTAGCATCTTAATATATAGTTCCTTTTGTATTATTTGTTGTAGTGTATAACAAAGGATATTGAAAAGATTTTGATCATGACTTTTAACACACCATTAAAATACACCAACACAAGTGGTTAGTGAATAAGACCGGTTAGGATAATAGGCAGACTCCTGGAGATAATAGCAAGACTTGTGTAATGACTGCATTGGATGTTTTTATAAATACGATTATTGCTTTTTGTAATAATATGTGAGTCCAAGGCACTAAACACTGATAGCAAAAGGAATTAAAGCCATGCACACCCTCACCAGTGTTCATATCATATTGAACCCATCAAACTATTATGAAATCAGTGTGAAATAATGGAAATGTGCCTCTGAAGCTCCTCGTCAGCAGTATCATGAGAGCAGTCTGGAAACTTGATGAACAATCATGCATCATAGTAAAATCTGTTCAGCCGAGTTAAAGCAATCCAGCCTTATTGGTGTCTGAACACATGATCAAATTAGCCATAATATTTGTGCTGAATGATGTGCACTTACAAACATGACTCTCTTTGGGATGTGGTCTGATTCCACCAGAGGGTTCTTGTAGAGCCATAGTTCTTCAGGTTGGATAACTCTTTCAAATGGCTCCAGGAACTCGGTGAACCTAGACAAAAGGCAGAGAGAATGAGACCGTACACCAGGATTCCTCAAATCCTGAGAAAGCTTATCACTGCCTTCAGTTTGACTATAAAGCTTTACTTTATAAATAAAATACTTTATTTATTTTTATTTCATACAATAATTAATATTTATGGATTAACTTAAATCCTCTAAACGTTTTAAAAGTACTCCACACAACCACTGGTTTGCATGATAATTCCTTTATTTTACAGTATAGCATATTTTATAGTTTTTAATACATATTGCCTATATTTAAGATTGTTAACAAACATTAACAATCAACTAACAAACTAACAAACATTAGAAGTAAAAATTACACATTTAAAAGTAATTCAAGTGTAAACGTCCATTCTCTGTTGTCCCGTTTCCACCGTAACGGCGCTGGATCTCGTGCCGGAGCTTGTGTCATGTTCAGCGGGGGAACTTCTGACTTTAGACCGCTGCCCTGCGTTTCTCTCATAGCTGAAATATGCTGTGACTGACTCCATAAGCTGTCCATAAACAATCAGTGTACAGTTCTGAGAATATATTTTAACATCAAAAGTACTTATATTCTGTATCTTTTTGAATAAAATCATAACATTTTATGCAAGGGCAAGGCTTCAGACATTTCCATCACGCGAAAAGACCGACGCGACACTCGTTTAGGTGACTCACATCGCGCCCCTGTATGTTGCTTTGCACACAATTAAACCCAGGATCTGGGTAACACAAAAACTACCCAAACACTGGGTTGTTACGTCTGACCCAGGATCTGGGTAACACAAAAACTACCCAAACACTGGGTTGTTACGTCTGACCCAGGATCTGGGTAACACAAACACTACCCAAACACTGGGTTGTTACGTCTGACCCAGGATCTGGGTAACACAAACACTACCCAAACACTGGGTTGTTACGTCTGACCCAGGATCTGGGTAACACAAACACTACCCAAACACTGGGTTGTTACGTCTGACCCAGGATCTGGGTAACACAAAAGCTACCCAAACACTGGGTTGTTACGTCTGACCCAGGAGCTGGGTAACACAAAAACTAGCCAAACACTGGGTTGTTACGTCTAACCCAGGATCTGGGTAACACAAACACTACCCAAACACTGGGTTGTTACGTCTGACCTAGAAGCTGGGTTACACAAAAACTACCCAAACACTGGGTTGTTACGTCTGACCTAGGAGCTGGGTAACACAAAAACTAGCCAAACACTGGGTTGTTACGTCTGACCCAGGATCTGGGTAACACAAAAGCTACCCAAACACTGGGTTGTTACGTCTGACCCAGGAGCTGGGTAACACAAACACTACCCAAACACTGGTTTGTTACGTCTGACCCAGGAGCTGGGTAACACAAACACTGGGTTGTTACGTCTGACCCAGGAGCTGAGTAACACAAAAACTACCCAAACACTGGGTTGTTACGTCTGACCCAGGAGCTGGGTAACACAAAAACTACCCAAACACTGGGTTGTTACGTCTGACCCAGGAGCTGGGTAACACAAAAACTACCCAAACACTGGGTTGTTACGTCTGACCTAGGAGCTGGGTAACACAAAAACTACCCAAACACTGGGTTGTTACGTCTGACCTAGGAGCTGGGTAAAACAAAAACTACCCAAACACTGGGTTGTTACGTCTGACCCAGGATCTGGGTAACACAAAAACTACCCAAACACTGGGTTGTTACGTCTGACCCAGGAGCTGGGTAACACAAAAACTACCCAAACACTGGGTTGTTACGTCTGACCCAGGAGCTTGGTAACACAAAAACTACCCAAACACTGGGTTGTTACGTCTGACCCAGGAGCTGAGTAACACAAAAACTACCCAAACACTGGGTTGTTACGTCTGACCCAGGATCTGGTTAACACAAAAACTAGCCAAACACTGGGTTGTTACTTCTGTCCCAGGATCTGGGTAACACAAAATCTACCCAAACACTGGGTTGTTACGTCTGACCCAGGATCTGGGTAACACAAAAATTACCCAAACACTGGGTTGTTACTTCTGACCCAGGATCTGGGTAACACAAAAATTACCCAAACACTGGGTTGTTACTTCTGACCCAGGATCTGTGTAACACAAAAACTACCCAAACACTGGTTTTTACATTTGACCCAGGATCTGGGTAACACAAAAACTACCCAAACACTGGGTTGTTACGTCTGACCCAGGAGCTGTGTAACACAAAAACTACCCAAACACTGGGTTGTTACTTCTGACCCAGGATCTGGGTAACACAAAAACTACCCAAACACTGGGTTGTTACTTCTGACCCAGGATCTGGGTAACACAAAAACTAGCCAAACACTGGGTTGTTACTTCTGTCCCAGGATCTGGGTAACACAAAAACTACCCAAACACTGGGTTGTTACTTCTGACCCAGGATCTGGGTAACACAAAAACTAGCCAAACACTGGGTTGTTACGTCTGACCCAGGATCTGGGTAACACAAAAACTACCCAAACACTGGGTTGTTACGTCTGACCCAGGAGCTGGGTAACACAAAAACTACCCAAACACTGGGTTGTTACGTCTGACCCAGGAGCTTGGTAACACAAAAACTACCCAAACACTGGGTTGTTATGTCTGACCCAGGAGCTGAGTAACACAAAAACTACCCAAACACTGGGTTGTTACGTCTGACCCAGGATCTGGTTAACACAAAAACTAGCCAAACACTGGGTTGTTACTTCTGTCCCAGGATCTGGGTAACACAAAATCTACCCAAACACTGGGTTGTTACGTCTGACCCAGGATCTGGGTAACACAAAAATTACCCAAACACTGGGTTGTTACTTCTGACCCAGGATCTGGGTAACACAAAAATTACCCAAACACTGGGTTGTTACTTCTGACCCAGGATCTGTGTAACACAAAAACTACCCAAACACTGGTTTTTACATTTGACCCAGGATCTGGGTAACACAAAAACTACCCAAACACTGGGTTGTTACGTCTGACCCAGGAGCTGTGTAACACAAAAACTACCCAAACACTGGGTTGTTACTTCTGACCCAGGATCTGGGTAACACAAAAACTACCCAAACACTGGGTTGTTACTTCTGACCCAGGATCTGGGTAACACAAAAACTAGCCAAACACTGGGTTGTTACTTCTGTCCCAGGATCTGGGTAACACAAAAACTAACCAAACACTGGGTTGTTACTTCTTACCCAGGATCTGGGTAACACAAAAACTACCCAAACACTGGGTTGTTACGTCTGACCCAGGAGCTGGGTAACACAAAAACTACCCAAACACTGGGTTGTTACTTCTGACCCAGGATCTGGTTAACACAAAAACTAGCCAAACACTGGGTTGTTACTTCTGTCCCAGGATCTGGGTAACACAAAAACTACCCAAACACTGGGTTGTTACGTCTGACCCAGGAGCTGGGTAACACAAAAACTACCCTAACACTGGGTTGCTACTTCTGACCCAGGAGCTGGATAACACAAAAACTACCCAAACACTGGGTTGTTACTTCTGACCCAGGAGCTGGGTAACACAAAAACTACCCTAACACTGGGTTGCTACTTCTGACCCAGGAGCTGGATAACACAAAAACTACCCAAACACTGGGTTGTTACGTCTGACCCAGGAGCTGGGTAACACAAAAACTACCCTAACACTGGGTTGCTACTTCTGACCCAGGAGCTGGATAACACAAAAACTAGCCAAACACTGGGTTGCTACTTCTGACCCAGGAGCTGGATAACACAAAAACTAGCCAAACACTGGGTTGTTCCTTATGACCCAGGATCTGGCTAACACAAAAACTACCCAAACACTGGGTTGTTACTTCTGACCCAGGATCTGGGTAACACAAAAACTAGCCAAACACTGGGTTGTTACGTTTGACTCAGGAGCTGGGTAACACAAAAACTACCCAAACACTGGGTTGTTACGTCTGACCCAGGAGCTGGGTAACACAAAAACAACCCAAACACTGGGTTGTTACGTCTGACCCAGGAGCTGGGTAACACAAAAACTACCCAAACACTGGGTTGTTACGTCTGACCCAGGAGCTGGGTAACACAAAAACTACCCAAACACTGGGTTGTTACGTCTGACCCAGGAGGTGGGTAACACAAAAACTACCCAAACACTGGGTTGTTACTTCTGACCCAGGAGCTGAGTAACACAAAAACTACCCAAACACTGGGTTGTTACTTCTGACCCAGGATCTGGGTAACACAAAAACTAGCCAAACACTGGGTTGTTACGTTTGACTCAGGAGCTGGGTAACACAAAAACTACCCAAACACTGGGTTGTTACGTCTGACCCAGGAGCTGGGTAACACAAAAACAACCCAAACACTGGGTTGTTACGTCTGACCCAGGAGCTGGATAACACAAAAACTACCCAAACACTGGGTTGTTACGTCTGACCCAGGAGCTGGGTAACACAAAAACTACCCAAACACTGGGTTGTTACGTCTGACCCAGGAGCTGGGTAACACAAAAACTACCCAAACACTGGGTTGTTACTTCTGACCCAGGATCTGGTTAACACAAAAACTAGCCAAACACTGGGTTGTTACTTCTGTCCCAGGATCTGGGTAACACAAAAACTACCCAAACACTGGGTTGTTACGTCTGACCCAGGATCTGGGTAACACAAAAACTACCCTAACACTGGGTTGCTACTTCTGACCCAGGAGCTGGATAACACAAAAACTACCCTAACACTGGGTTGCTACTTCTGACCCAGGAGCTGGGTAACACAAAAACTACCCAAACACTGGGTTGTTACTTCTGACCCAGGAGCTGGGTAACACAAAAACTACCCTAACACTGGGTTGCTACTTCTGACCCAGGAGCTGGATAACACAAAAACTACCCAAACACTGGGTTGTTACGTCTGACCCAGGAGCTGGGTAACACAAAAACTACCCTAACACTGGGTTGCTACTTCTGACCCAGGAGCTGGATAACACAAAAACTAGCCAAACACTGGGTTGCTACTTCTGACCCAGGAGCTGGATAACACAAAAACTAGCCAAACACTGGGTTGTTCCTTATGACCCAGGATCTGGGTAACACAAAAACTACCCAAACACTGGGTTGTTACTTCTGACCCAGGATCTGGGTAACACAAAAACTAGCCAAACACTGGGTTGTTACGTTTGACTCAGGAGCTGGGTAACACAAAAACTACCCAAACACTGGGTTGTTACGTCTGACCCAGGAGCTGGGTAACACAAAAACAACCCAAACACTGGGTTGTTACGTCTGACCCAGGAGCTGGGTAACACAAAAACTACCCAAACACTGGGTTGTTACGTCTGACCCAGGAGCTGGGTAACACAAAAACTACCCAAACACTGGGTTGTTACGTCTGACCCAGGAGGTGGGTAACACAAAAACTACCCAAACACTGGGTTGTTACTTCTGACCCAGGAGCTGAGTAACACAAAAACTACCCAAACACTGGGTTGTTACTTCTGACCCAGGAGCTGGGTAACACAAAAACTACCCAAACACTGGGTTGTTACGTCTGACCCAGGAGCTGGGTAACACAAAAACTACCCAAACACTGGGTTGTTACGTCTGACCCAGGAGGTGGGTAACACAAAAACTACCCAAACACTGGGTTGTTACGTCTGACCCAGGAGCTGGGTAACACAAAAACTACCCAAACACTGGGTTGTTACGTCTGACCCAGGAGCTGGGTAACACAAAAACTACCCAAACACTGGGTTGTTACGTCTGACCCAGGAGCTGGGTAACACAAAAACTACCCAAACACTGGGTTGTTACGTCTGACCCAGGAGCTGGGTAACACAAAAACTACCCAAACACTGGGTTGTTACGTCTGACCCAGGAGCTGGGTAACACAAAAACTACCCAAACACTGGGTTGTTACGTCTGACCCAGGAGCTGGGTAACACAAAATCTACCCAAACACTGGGTTGTTACGTCTGACCCAGGAGCTGGGTAACACAAAAACTACCCAAACACTGGGTTGTTAGGTCTGACCCAGGAGCTGGGTAACACAAAAACTACCCAAACACTGAAAAAATAACCCAAAAAATGACCCAAAATGCTCAACCCAGGATTTAGTTAGAAAAAATAACCCAATATTTTTTAGAGTGTAGAATGCATACACTGATAAAATGAATACCTTGAATGCAATGTAAATTGCTTTGAATAAAAGCATCTATTAAATGCATAAACGTACATTTAAAATATCCAAACCATTATCCATAGAACAGAATACAGATTTTAGACTCACTGCAAATGATAACAAACAAGAGCACAGAGAAAACATACAAATATATTGTGTCTTTGTTTGCTCATTTATTCACTTTATTTAAACTGGAAAGTGGTTTTGTTTGGTTACTGGTTCTACAGGCGAAATGCAAGAGAGTATTGTGTGTGAATGTTCATTAATTCAAACGAAAGTACTGTATATAAAACATATACGACAACCAAGACATTTTTTTGCTGAGCTTATTTGGTATTTTCAAAATATTCCTGCATAGTCTCGTTCATAATTTGTCTAGAATTTGATAATAGTCAAAGCATGTAGGCCACGAACTCACCTCTGAAGAGATTATAATGCACAGTATCTCTGCAAATATGCAGACTGTGACACTTTTCTTAGGTTTAACATATGCTTTCGTTTAATCTATTGTTCCAGGATATCTATATATACACAAACACTGGGCAATAATAATAATAATAATATGTATTTCGCAGCCTTTAAAGGTTTGTTGCCTTTTAATTCATAAGAGCGCTTCTGATATTTCAGATCACAATAAATATAAATAACTGATTTAGTAGACAATATGAAGTGAACAGCAATTATTTATCATATGCTGCACAGAAAAAGATGACAGACTGGGCTTTGTTTCATTACCTTTGTTTTGTTTCAGTTTCAAGAGAGCAAAATGAGAAGCCATAATCCTCTGAGGAGAACAGAAGCACTGAAGAGAGAAATGTTATTCATGCGGCATTAACTCAGAATTACTTGTTACTGGAGATTGTGTTCAATTAATCTGTCATGCAGTATGATGCTTCACTCAGTCCTGTCGCAATGACCCTTGGAATGAGATTTCCGACTAATGCTTTCAAAATGCCATATTTACTGGGTATCCTGGCAAACTATTTGGGGGAGTTTGCTGTACAGAGCTGTCCTCTCCGTCCAATGGAGTTTTCTATTTTGGAGGATTTCTATTTTCTTCAGCTGTCGGTTGAAAATGCAATGTGAAGACTTTCAAGAGATGCACGGTTAAAACAGGAAAAAGTACGTCATTCTGTAGGCTAATGACTTGTCTAAAAGCTAATTAGAGTCGGAATTCAACTAACCTTAAGCAATGAGCTGAGACTGGAGGTGTTTGTCAGAGCCAGTACTATATTTATATATTTACAGTGGCAAGAAAAAAGTATGTGAACCCCTTGCAGAATCTATGAAAATGTGAACAATTCGAATAAAATAAGAGAGATTATACAAAATGCATGTTATTTTTTATTTAGTGCTGTCCTGAATAAGATATTTTACATAAAAGATGTTTACATATAGTCCTCAAGACAAAATAGCTGAATTTATAAAAATTACCCCATTCAAAAGTTTATGAACCATTGATTCTTAATCCTGTGTGTCGTTCTCTGGATGATCCATGGCTGTGTGTGTGTTTTGTGATGGTTGTTCTTGAGTCTCTTGTTTGTCCTGATCAGTTAAACTGCCCAACGTTCTTCAGAAATATCCTCCAGCTCCCAACAATTCTTCAGTTTTCCAGCATCTTTTGCATATTTGAACCATTTCCAGCAGTGACTGTATGATTTTGAGATCCATCTTTTCACACTGAGGACGATTGAGGGACTCAAACACAACTATTAAAAAAGGTTCAAACATTCACTGATGCTCCAGAAGGAAACATGATGCATTAAGAGCCGGGGGGTGAAAACTTTTGAACAGGATGGAGATGTCCAAATGTTTCTTATTTTATTTAAATATCAATTTTTTTTCATTTAGTGCTGCCCTTCGGAAGCAACAGAAGATACTTACATGTTACCCAGAAGACAAATTAAGTACAATTTACCTTGATCTTCAAATTCAAAAAGTGTTAGTTTTCCTACATCGTTAAACTTTTAGTTTTACAAATTCTGACAATCTTGGATAATATCCAGACCCTTGAGCTTTAAGAGTTGTGTGAAGTAGGCAGTCCTTAAAGTCCATAATTCTTAAAACAGTGGTCTATAACTGTCTAATTTGCTGGGTTATGATCAAAGCTATATGTGATTCATCACCACACACACACTTGTCGTCACGTCTAGGGAGTACGATTTGATGACAACATCAGAATTCGCCATACCTTGGCTTTTGGTGAATTGACGCCACTGCCGTGACCCAAAGTACAGGAATGAATCAACAACAATAAAAATGCTTTAACAGAAAAATAAAATCAGAGGCCCAATCAGAATCCTGATTCAACATGATTGAGATGCTTTGGCACGACTGACAGATTAATTTCAAGAAAACTTCTGGACCTGAACAAGTTTTTTTTAAAGGAATGGTGCAAATATACTCTTAACACTTTTGCAGGTCTTATGTGCAAGTACATAAAATGCTTGCTAAATGTTATTGCAGCCAAAAGGTCAACCAGTTATTATATCCATTATATACTTTTTCCACCCTTCACTGTGAATATTTACGCAACATGGTCAACAAGGACATGACAATTATTTATGCATTATGTGTTCAAGCAGATTGGTGTTTGTGCTTAGGCTGTTTGTGCTTATGTCTAGGCAGAATAATATGCAATATGTGGACAGTTTACATACATACATTTACCTAATGTATAGGTAATTTAATGTATAGGTAATTTAATGTATAGGTAACACTTTATTTTAGGGTGCAATTCTTGCTATTAACTAGTTGCTTATTACATTGCATATTACTAGGCTGTTTATTAGTACTTATAAAGCACATATTAATGCCCTATTCTGCATGATCATATTCTACATCCCTTAATCTTACCCAATACCTAAATTTAACAACTACCTTACTAACTATTAATAAGCAGTAATTAGGAGTTGTGGCAAAAGTCATAGTTAATAGTGAATATGTGTTACCCAAACTAAAGTGTTACCAATGTATATAGTAACTCTTTATATTCAGTTTTAAAATGATTTTTTTATGCTGCATCTGTATTGTGTGCATTTATTAGATATGTGAAGTTTTGTCATGTAAAGATCTGTTCTATCTGATATGCATGCTCTACACTGTAACTTCTGCAGACATTCTGGATATTTAAGCACAAAAAAAAACAAACCCTGGATCTTATTCACTAACCACCCACAACCACCGGCAGTAAATGGAATTTCATTTAAAAGAGACGTTTGTGTACATTTTCTATTTATGTTGGCAGCAGGAATTCAATACATGCAGAAGATGATGCAGAAGAGGTGCATGGTGTAATACGGTGCACTTTCCACATTTTAAAGAGTTGTCTGGATTGCAGTGGCAGAGCAATGATGTGCAGTCCAAGTTAAAGGTGCAGTGAGCGATTTTGAAAAGTTGGTCGGACTGAGCACCACAACAAACATGTAGCCAATCAGCATTAGGGGGTGTATAATGGTGGAGGAAAGAGAGTGAGTAAGATTTGAAGAAAGACTGATGAATGTGACAATACAAAAGACAAAATCTCAAAAGAATATCACTGAAAAAAGAAGGGTTATAAACAGGCAAGAGCTTTAGGACCTGCGTTAATATCGGAAAAGCTTTCCAGCACTGGAAAGACCTAAGCCGGAAGGCCTGAACACGGACGCTGAGGTTGCGTTATTTCTGCTCCATACGCGAATAACATTTTGCAGTTTCACAGAAACAAGAAATGCTGTTGTTGTAATGTTAGCCATAGTTACAGGACCGTTTTGAGTGTCGTTGTTTGTCTGGAGCTGCTGTGCTGCTGGCGACTAACAACCAACTCTTGCTTGTATTTACTCTTGTGTACTGTATGTTCATTTTTTGTGCTTCCTTGTCGTTCGTTCATCATCTTTATTTTTCGTGAAGCATTATTTTGCTTCGCTTCTGCTATGATAAATAGACATTCACTCTTGCATTGCGTGTGTAACGTAGGCCAGCTAGTGAGAGCTGTGCAGGTAAATCTCACTTCCCTGATCTCAAGAGGCACGCTGGTGACTGACTCTAGAGAATGCAGCGTTTCGAGACCAGCTCAGAGCAGGTGGTAAATTGTTCGTGAATTTTGGAGGCGGAGCAATGAAGAGAGGGGTGGGTTTGTTTGGGTTGATTTCAAATATCAATAGTGTTCAACAACGATTTTAGGAGATCGCATACTGCACCTTTAAGTGTGTCAAATTATGAGGTACTCTGCTGCATCGTCCACAACCTAGTACTCACAACCAATTTACAAGATTGGGAATTCTGCTGTGCAAATTGCATTCAGCACAGTTTTTTGCATTTGCATAATTCAGTTTGTTTGCTAAAATACTGCAGATGGTTTTTGAAAGATATTAAGCAAAAAACAACAACTCCAAACTCCAAAATAAGTAATGTAATAAATACACTTAAAATAGTTAATATGTAAAAATAAATAATCAATAATAAAAATAATCCAACAGTGTATCAAAGTTCGTTGATAAGGAAAGGAGGCAGGATCCGGCAAACGATCAACATAACTTTAATCCAAACATAAACAAACAATAAACCGAAAGTAAAGTAGCAGCCCCTCACGGACGACTGACGCATATACAATAAAACACAAAAGACATAGGGCCTTAACGATCTAAGCACATGGATTTTTTAATCTTTATGTACATAATAATAATCTTTTACATTGTAATCCTTTTATTTTTAATATTTGGCATGTGTGTGTGCTGCTGCGCATCCCTGTGTGTGTAATAAGCAGAGTGTACGCGCGTTGTGCACCCGCCTATAGGCGCTTATTACTAATGCACCCTTTAAATAACACAAAAAATACTCCGCTATTGACTTTGGTCCACGTTTTTGTTGGTCAGTGGCACAGTCTTTTTTTTTTTGTGTGTGTTATTTAAAGGACGCGTTAGTAATATGCGCCTATAGACGCAGTCGTTTTCAGTTCCTCAAAATAGCAATGTGCCAACAATGCGCCTGAACACACCTCATTTTCAGACCAGCACGCCCATGGCTGAACAGATATTTAAACAACGTGGCGCTGGACGTGAAAATGATAACTGCGTCTAGCTGAAACTAGCAAAAAACACTTGCGTCACGCCTGGCGTCGCATTGCGCCGGGTGTATGATAGGGCCCATAAAGTCCAGGCCTGGTCCTCTCTTGTCCTTCACTGTCGTCACTCCTCCTTTTATCCCTCCGGAGCTCAACTGTGAGACTCGAAGTGCGCAGGTGACACTCATTAGCAAACACTCGCTCCGTTCCCACGACTCTTGGCCCCGCCCTGCTTGCCACAAACAGTCTCTGATCTCTTTACGTTTGTAGGCTATCTAGACAACAATAGTCTGAATATTCTACTTCTAGTGACAGTCACCAGAAAAAAAATATGGGTCTTTTGCGGGTCAAAAGATAAGGCTCATAACAATTAACTAGGTAGGACATTTTCATCCAACAAAATGTTGTGGTATTTTTGGGCTTTTCAAACTGCGTTTACCTTGAGTGTTGTCTTTTTAAAGACACTTTCGGAGGCTATCCCTCATTGCAGTACCAAAGTTATATAGTGTGGAACTATGTGGTGTTAGTTCCATTTCTTTCAGTTCGGGGAAAATCTGCTGCAGAAAACGTTTAAAATGAATATATCATATTTATCCAATTTACTGCTATATGCCCCAAAATGTCTGTTCAGGACAAGCTGGATGGTACATTCATCTAGGTATAAGTGTGACTGATGCGCAAGAGCGAGACAAGCCTGTTATTTTAAATAACTTGTAAAAACTTATGTGAAACTTAGAAAGCTGAATACCCAGTATCATGGGCTAAATGTCAAGCTACATCAATTCAATTTTATGCAGAAAATTATTCTACCCCTTTAACAATATCACTCTTGAGATCTCTGTGACAGCCCTCTCTGTACACAGCAAAATAAAAAGTGTCCACGGGCCGCTGTCAGATTGTTTGTTCAGATAAACAGAATGCTTTTGGGGCATGATTGTCAATCATTTTGCATGTTCACAAAGTACACTCCATATTTGTGAAGCCAGATGATGAGAGCATGATAAATGAACGTGAGTTTGGACAGTGTGAAATGGGATGTGTTTAATGCATGCACGCTTTGAGGGTATGTCTCAAACACACTGGATGTGCATGCCGCTTTCTCTCTATAACCATCCTGCTGGTGTGCATGTAAAGATACTGACTGTGGTTCTGAGACAGTTTTAAACATTGAACATTTCTGGACAGCCGACTTGGCTTAACCAATGGCGTGAGTTTGGGGAGGGACAATCTGTTTGTCTGAGCAATGGTACAGTAAATGGAGGGCAGAGAGGAAGGAGAAACCTGTTATTCATTTTGCAAATCCAACTTTAAATGGGCATTTACATTGGGAAAAACTATGCTTTTTCTCTACAGCATGAGTAGAGATTCAAGGCATCTTGGAGATATTGTTTATTCTATACAATTATTCTGTTAGACTGCTTTTGAGCACTAAATATAGCTTTTATATAACAATAACTGCCAATATTCAGCACTGTGATACACTGAGCAGTGAGACAGACAGAAGGATGTGTAGGAGGGTGGGAATCCCTCTCTCCCCGTCTCTCGCTGTCTTGCTCTCGTCTCTCATTGGTTTCCTGACATGCTGCCACGGAGGCTGACATACTGCCAGGAAGCTCAGCAGATCACATAAAACATGTCTGTTGAGCGGGGGCTGCTTAACTACACACAAACAAACACAAATCAGTATAAGAACTCTGACGTCTCAGAACTCTGTTGGGTACATGCTTTGAATAGCATAAGTCCTACAAGGTGTTCATACTGTGTCTCAATAGCCTGCCATGCCAAAACAAACAAACCACCTGAGGAGCAAACAGACCTCAAACAGCTGACACTCAGCAAGGTGAAAAACATCAGAAGAAAAAATGGTTACACTTTATTTTAAGGTGTCTTTGTTGCAGTGTAATTATACAGTACTTTTAAGTACTGAGTAATATAAATTAAAAACATGTACTTACTATAGAGGTAGGGTTAAGAATAGGGTTTGTTTTGTTTAGTTGCATGTAATTATGCATGGTTTACTTATAGGGCTTTTCACACTGCGCTTATCACTTGTAAATATCATCGTTCAAAACATTGCTTTTAACCCCAGGTAAAAGGAGCAGTGTTAGAATGTTAAAACAGACAACCAATTGCGTACTCATATTTGTGTACTTTGGACAGTCATGGAAACACTGAACATTGTATATAAACAGTAAATTCAGTGTTTGAGAGGAAAAATGTCAAATACTGACAGAAAACGTGACAATTTGATTGAAGAAGAGATTTCTTTCTTACCTTTATAGTCCGAAATATTCAATCTGTGTAAACTCGATAGTACAGTCGTCAATAAGAGGATGCGCAATGTTAGAGCTTTTATGTAAACAGGTCACGTGCTGCGTTCATCCAATCAATGACACTGACGCCGCAAATATGCAAATAAGAACGTTAACCCAGGGTTTAAGAATGTACAGTGTGAAACGTCCACTTATGAATACCCAGGATTAATTGTTAACCCTGGGTAAATTATGACTAGTGTGAAACGTGAAGCAAGATAACCCAGGATTCCGTTTACTCGTGGTTTAGAATGACCCAGGGTTAACTATTTCAAGTGTGAAAAGCCCTTATTATTACTATAGTAAGTACACTAGGATTGGAGATGGGTGACAAACAAAAAAACTAGGGCTGCAAAAACAAGTGAGAGGGAAGAGGAGGCTATTGATTTTTGCTAAAGATAAACTGAAAAGAAATTCCTCCGTGCTGAAACACTGAACAGAGAGATAATTAATGCACATATCTCTGAAAATGCAGCTGAGCTTAAAGGTGTTATTTATGATGTACCTTTAACAAAGACGATGGATGAGATAGGAGGAAAGGTGATGAAAGCTACCAGATTACAAATGCAAAGAAAGGGGGTGAAAA
The DNA here is from genome assembly GCA_039654105.1 of Coreius guichenoti. Classification (NCBI taxonomy): domain Eukaryota; kingdom Metazoa; phylum Chordata; class Actinopteri; order Cypriniformes; family Gobionidae; genus Coreius; species Coreius guichenoti. The sequence continues at coordinate 4,068,492 of CM077179.1, read as the reverse complement.
TTGATAGCCTGTCAATACTCTTGGAGTTTGAAATGGAAATAAGAAAATAAGAATGGGTTACTTGAATTATGATGTTAGTGAATATATCCCAGCCCCAATGTGATTCGATTGCCAAAGAATGGGACACACTGAAGGACAATGCAAAGGAAATAAAAGATATGCTAGATGTGGAGGGGAACCCAAGTATGGTAAATGTGGTAAAGATGCTAAAATCAGATGTTGCAACTGTGGTGGTGAACACAGAGCTGCTTTTGGAGGATGCCTGGTTCAAAGGAAAGCTATAGAGGTACAGAAGTACAAAATAACTAACCAAGTTCAGTAAAAAAAAAAAAAAAAAAAAAAAGTGAAGGAAATTGAGCTAGCCAGATTCAGTGAAACTCATGTGGTATCTAACTCAAGTCAGTCTGCAAGAAGACATTCAATATAGATCCCATCTCACAATATAAGTCATAAGCAAACAGAAATAAATCCATGGATCAAAAAGATAAATGAGGATACACTGATTATGGATAAAATCTTTTTTGTAGATTTCGTCTGTAAGATTGTGACAGAGAAAAAGTGATATAATCAAGACAATTGTAGAGGCAGCAAGAGAATTATTGGGGATTAAAGATATTAGAAAAAAGGGGACAAGTAAACCAATATCCTTCAAAAAGGTCTTTTCAATATAATGGATAAACAAAATAATGTTAACTATAATTAAAGCCCCAAAAAGTCAAAGCCTACTTTCACTGGATGTGCTGGTTTCGGCCTCATCAGCCACTGCAGTCATGTCTTCATCTCAAATTTAAAACGCCTGCCATTCAGCAACTACCAGCTAATGCACTCGCATTCGTGTAAAGAAGCCTTGTTGACAATGCCCTGTAGATGGCGATATCGCTTTTATAGCAGAAATAAACTTCTACAGAAAAAGTTGGGTGCCATGCAAAATGTTATGTGTAATTGCATTACTCATTACAAATGTATTAGAAATGAGTACAGAGTACATACTAATTTAAAAATGTAGTCAAGCAGAGAGTAAAAGTTGCTTATATCTTTGATACCAAAGTATACCAAAATATACTTAAGTACAGTAACTAATTACATTTACTCAAATATTTACACCACTGACTTTAGAATACTGTTCCAAATAATTAGTAATTAGTAATGCCTTCTGAAGGATTTGGTAACACTTGAGTAATTACTAATAGATTACCATGATCTTTACTTTAGAATTATTGTTTTACAGTCATATTCCCCATGTACATACAATCTACTTATTATAGTAATTACAATAACTGGGTAATTACCCTAAACCTACCCCTAAACCTAACCTTAACCCATGTAGTTGCCTTATATTATCCAGAACTTTCTTAGCTAAGTACACTGTAAGTACATGTACGTACAAATACTGTAAAATAAAGTGCAGCCAAATGAATTACACATTGTGAATTACTCTCATTAATTATGAACCCCTATATAATAGTTCTTAGTAGTCCTCTGGGAGATATGAAAAAAAGTAGTTAATCTCTATCTGAATAGTCACCGTCAGCTCATAGTCAGCTCAATCATGCCACTATGGGACCCTTGGACTCTAGGATTTTATATCAACCTGGCATTGCAGCTGAGCGGATCTGCTTTTACTGTGGGTGTTGTGAAAGATGAACGCAACATTCACACTGTACACGCCCAGGGGCGTAAATTTCATCTAACAGTTGGGGGGGACAATAAACATAAAATTTCTCAAGAGCAATTTTTGAAGGGGCCAAAATCGTACTTGTGTACCACAAAGAACATTTTTTACTTACTTGGCGTTTTGGTGCAATGAAAAATGATCTAATGTCCGTTTTTCTTTTCTCTGTCATTTTATGTGACCAACAACACAAAGCGATAGTTGTTTAAATATGAGTAAGATTCACCACGCAGTCATATTATAATTATTAAATTATCTTGCGTTCTCCACATAGTATTTTATGCTATGATATTCAGATATTTAGATATTCAACTGCAGCAAGCCCTCTGATCTGCCACTTATCATATTGAGCAAAACCCAACACAAATCTGACAGTGCGGCCGTGCGCATTTTACTTTCGGTTTAGAATTAGCGCCAATTCGGGGGTGGCAGTTGCTTGAATTGTGGGTTCATTAGCCTATTATTCTTAATGAAAAACACAACAAGAAAACCGTACAATGACAAACTCTCTTACATAGGCGCTTTTACATTTCGCGTTGAAACCAAATCTTCTGTGATCATCTTGTCTGTCAGCTCTCCTCACTCGTGATGAATGAGATCTGACTCCTGCTGCGTTTGTGCGGCGACTCTCGTTCGGCTCACACTGTATTGAGCAGACACGTTCAGTTTTTAATTGTAGTGTCTGTTCTATAACTGAAATAAATGATTGTATTACTATAAAAATGAAGACGACGGTGGGGGCGGTGCCGCGATGGGCAAGTGATGTAGCCGGTAACACAGACTATCGCAGCAAGCCTAATCTGTATTAAAGAAAAAAGAATCACTTCATCTGACGTTTAAAGTGAACAAAATAGCTTTGACAGCTACTTACTGGTGTTTCACAACTGCTGTTTGAAGAGCTTTGTTCTCTCCTCAAACTTGTGTGATAGTTTTACAGTCTATGGGTAGTTGAGGTGCACGGTGGATCAAAGCACTGTGAGGCGGGGGGGGGGGGGGGGGGGGGGGGTTGGAGGGGTGGTTCCTAAACTTAAAACGCATTTTTTTCAATACTCAGCATGGTTTTTAGGGGGGAAAGCCCTCAGATGACCCCTCACAATTTACGCCCCTGTACACGCCACGCCAGAGTCTCCAGCCATCAGATAGTCCCAAGTCCGGTGGTCTCTGAGACTCTTCTACCATTGAGTGTGTTTCCTGTGATGGTTGTGGCCATCTTGTGTGTGTGGGCCGTACACACTTCTCCAGCTCCTTCCGAGGCAGTGGCGTCCACTCTAGCTCCTCCCAAGGTGGCGGCATCCGCTCATGAACTCTCTGTTCGCTCTGACATGACCATGGAGGTCATCAATAAACTTCCTGTCTACCATGACACGACCACGGAGGTAGCCCTTGAACGCCCTGCCTGTCCCGTTATGACCATGGAGGCCACCTTTGAACTCCCAGCCTGTCTTGCTATGTCCACGGTGACTATTACTGAACTTTCTGCCTGTCTTCACACGGCCCCAAAAGCCAATCCTAACCTTTCTGTGCCGTTTGTTACAGTTCCGCCTGTTCCGCCATGATGGTCACCAGTTCCACCTGTTTCGCTGTGGTGGTCACCAGCTCTACCTGCTACGCTGTGTGGATCTTCAGGCCCATCTGCTCTGCTGTGGTGGTCATCTGTTCCACCGTGGGGATCTTCAGTCCCATCTGCTCTGCTGTGGTGGTCATCTGCTCTGCAGTGGTGGTCTCCAGCCCCGCTGAGATGGCCTTCAGTCCCTTTAAACCCAGGCCACCTGCCCAGTCGGCTCCACTCTGGCAACCGGCTCTGCCTGCTCTAGCCTGGCCATCTGCTCTGCAGAGTCCACCCTGGTGCCCTGCTCTACCTTCTTCACCCTGGTGCCCTGCTCTGCCGGCTTCGCCCTGTTGCCCTGCTCTGCCTGCTCCGCCCTGGTGCCCGACTCTGCCCTGGCTACTTGCCCTGCCGATTCCATCCTTGCCGCCTGCTCTGCCAGGTACTCCCTGGTGCCCTGCTCTGACCTGGCCACCTGTCCTGCTGCTTCCATCCTTGCCGCCTGCTCTGCATGCTCCGTGCTGGTGCCCTGCTCTGCCTGCTTCGCCCTGGTGTCCTGCTCTGCCTGCTTCACCCTGGTGCCCTGTTCTGCCGGCTCCACCCTGGTGCCCTGCTCTGTCGGCCCTACCCTGGCCACCTGCCCTGCCGCTTTACATCCTTGCCGCCTGCTCTGCCTTGGTGCCCTGCTCTGACCCTCCTCAGTCTCCTGTTTCACCACACTGGCCTGGCCCTCCATCCCTCCCCCTGTTCCACTTATGTGTCTGTTTGTTGAGGAGCATCTGGAATCTGCGCTTTAAAGGGGTGGAGGGGCTCTGTAATGATTCCTGTCTTGTGTTCCCCTGGTCTTGTGTGGACTTTTATGTTATTTCCTGTTTTGCGCCATGTTTTCTAGTCCTTTGTAGTTTTTCTTGTTAATTAGTTCTTTGATTGTTCCCAGGTGTGTCTTGTTCGCCAATCACTCCTTGTTTATATATAGCCCAGTGTTTCTCATTTTCCTTGTCTGGTGTTGTCCTTTATGGTTGTATCGTTTGCATGTTGTTCAGTTCAGTTTTGCTTACCTTTGTCTGGATTTAGCCTGTTTTCCTTTGATTCTGGATTTTCTGTTTTTCCCTTCATCTTATATTCTTGGATTTACTTAAATAAATGTTATCTAACTGCATTTGGATCCTGCTCTCTATTGTTTCTGAACCACCCAACGTTACAGATATTACTTATTATTTTATTAATTACTAGAATGTTAGTTTTGCGTTACTCATTTGTTCCTGTGTAATTGTTCATTCATTACAGAACAGTATTAAGTGTTACCCAGAAAAGTAATATGGTGTGGCTTTAAAGCCCATCATAATCTATAGGGAAGCAATCACATAGATATAAATGGAGAAGTAGTTGAAGAACTAATGGATGAGATATTTGTCTGCAGTCTTAATGATGGAAGTGGCACTAGAGTGGATGTTTCAAGAAACTCAGTTTCATGCATAGACCTTACTTTGGTCTCAGGTAATTTATGTGAATGGAAAGTAAGGAATGACAACAACACATGTGGGAGTGACCATTATATGGTATTATTACGTACTATACATTTTTCATTAAATGTGCAGGAAGGATATATAATAGAATGATGGTGTTCTCATAAAGCTGAATGGGAAACATGTAGAAAATACTGTAAAGAGTCCATTGAAACAATATCGATGGAGTGTGATGTAGACAGCTGTGCAGAAGCAGTGACGCACATGATTATTAGTGATGATCATCATGCATTCCTAAAAGCGCAATGGAAAAAGGGAAATGGTTCCATGAATGATGAATGTAGAAATGCTATAAAAGAAAGAAATAGAGCTTTTAGAATTTTAAGGAAGCAATTTTCAAGAGAATTGAAAAAAAAGAGCTATGGCACAGAAAAAAATTACGTTATCCAAGAGGACAAGAGACAGTTCTGCTCTATTGGTAGAGAGAGAAAAAATGTTAGATGTCGCTTGGTCAATGATTACAAAAAATGAGTGCGAAATGAAAATATACTAAAATCCCAGTGTTAGTTGATGAAGAATATTTTGCAATTACAAATAAGGAGAAAGCAAATCTTTTAGGCAAGAAGACTGCATGAATATATAATGGAAGTCACTTAGATGAAATACACAAACAACGAAAAAAGGACATTGTAAGGAAATTTCCAGACATAATAAAGAAAAAGCATAGTGACAATTCTTCTCTTGACATGGACTTGGAAAATGGCTTTAGAGAAAAGTGGATATACAGCTCCAGGACAAGACCAATTAGCATGCTATGCAATGTTCAGACAATTGCCTGACAAAGTCTTGAAAATTATATTAAGTTTATTTAATAAGATATGGAGAAAAGGTGTAATGGAAAAGTGCCCTGATATTACCTTTTAGCAGGCCTGGTCGAAACCCAGATAATGCAGGAAATTGCAGGCATACAGCATTAATATCTCTCTTGTGTAAATGGATGGAAAAGGTAATAGTTTGCAGAATGTCATATTATTTAGAACAAAGAGGAATGATTAGCGCACATCAAAATGACTTTCGCAAAGGATCTACGATAGATAACTAAGTGAAATGAGGTAATGAGGCACAAAAGCAATCAGCATAAAAGAGATTATGATTATAGTGTATTTTGATATTGAAAAAGCTTATGATTCAATGTGGAGAGATGGACTAATGATTACACTATATACAACTCTTAGTAGTCTGAATGCAAATGAAACAAAAAGAGATTATTATTTATTGAAGGAAATATCAATGATATTGTTGAGAATACAAAGAATTGGAATTATTGTACAGTTTTGTTAGGTTCCGGCTCATGTTGGTGTGGAGGGAAATGAGAAAGCAGATATTATTGCAAAGAGTGCACTGAAATTAAAGGATAAAGAAAGAATGAAATTTCCCTTTGAAAAAGGTGAGGTCAAATCAATAATAAGAACAGCAGTGGGAGACTGATGGCAGATGAAGTGGGACATTATTACAATATACAGAAATCGATAAAGGTGAAGGCTTTTAAAGGAAATTACAGAAGCGAAGATGTGTTTTTCTCAAGATTAAGGCTAGGTCATACCAGTCTTAAATCAACCTATTTTTAAAATGGAAAAATGCATATCAGATAAATGTGACGTTTGTAATGTCACTGAAAATGTTGAGCATGTTATAATGAGGTGTAAAGAAAGAAAATATTGCGAGATAAAATGTATGAGCTGGAGAGAGAATGGAGTTTGACAGAGATTTTAGGGACAGATAAGAAAATGGGGAAAAGTTGTAATGCTATCTCTACATTTATTAAAGACAGGGTTAGAGTGCAAAATATAACTAGTATAATTTAAGTTGGGTTTTTAAACTGAAGTACATAAAGGTTGCACACCCCTGTACAGTAGACTCATTGGTTGCAACCCAGCAATAAACCCAGAGAGAGAGAGAGATTACAGTCAATATTGGCCTATGCTGCGTATTATGGTAGCGTAATGAATTTATGCAACCCATGTAATTAATATATGTTGTGTATATCATTGCTGAATTCTTGTTTATTGTTTTGACCATTTATCATGGGTAAAATTTACAGATGGAAATCTGCAGTCATCATTAGCTGCAAGTGTTATGACGTTCAGATGCCATGAGAGTGTTTCTTTATGTCATTGTTCATAGCAGTGATTTATTAATTGTATTACTATATTATTGCTAATTTAATTGTGATGAAGAATACTGACATTTATGTCAACCATATATTTGTATTATGTTTACTGATTTCTCTGTTAAGTGTCATTGTGAGTGCAATGTAACATACATGTTAAAGGGTTAGTTCGCCTTCGAGATCGCCTTCCGTATTCAACTTACGGAAAAAGTGTAGTGCCACGTCTGACGACATTGCACACCAGTTACGCTTTTTTCCGATCTGGCAGAAGCTAGATATTTTACTTTATAAAGTTTTAAATATGGATATTTTTCTTACACAAATGCATCGCTTCGCTTCAGAAGGCCTTTATTAACCTCCCGGAGCCATGTGGAGCAGTTATATGATGGACAGATGCACTTTTATGGACTTTAAAAATGAAGCAACAATTCACTGCCATTATAAAGCTTGGAAGAGCCAGGACATTTTTAATATAACTCTGATTGTGCCACAAAGCAAAAATGGTTCAGGAATGGTTTGAGGAGCACAACAACGAGTTTGAGGTGTTGAATTGGCCTCCAAATTCCCCAGATCTCAATCCAATCGAGCATCTGTGGGATGTGCTGAACAAACAAGTCTGATCCATGCAGACCCCACCTCGCAACTTACAGGACTTAAAGGATCTGCTGCTAACATCTTGGTGCCAGATACTACAGCACACCTTCAGGGGTCTAGTGGAGTCCGTGCCTCGACGGGTCAGGGCTGTTTTGGCAGCAAAAGTGGGACCAACACAATATTAGGAAGGTGGTCATAATGTTATGGCTGATCAGTGTATATATATATGAAGGATCATGTGACACTGAAGACTGGAGTAATTATGCTGAAAAATTCAGCTTTGCATCACAGAAATAAATTATATTTTAAAGTATATTAAAATATAAAACCATTATTTTCAATTGTAATAATATTTCACAATATTACTGTTTTTCTGTATTTTTGATCAAATACATGCAGGCTTGAAAAGCATAAGAGACTTCTTACAAAAACATTAAAAATAGTAATGTGTCCAAACTTTATACTAATATATATATATATATATATATATATATATATGGCAGTATATGGCAGTGTCTCTCAGAAGTCAAGATGGGCAGAGGATCACCAATTCCCCCAATGCTGCGGCGAAAAATAGTGGAGCAATATCAGAAAGGAGTTTCTCAGAGAAAAATTGCAAAGAGTTTGAAGTTATCATCATCTACAGTGCATAATATCATCCAAAGATTCAGAGAATCTGGAACAATCTCTGTGCGTAAGGGTCAAGGCCGGAAAACCATACTGGATGCCCGTGATCTTCGGGCCCTTAGACGGCACTGCATCACATACAGGAATGCTACTGTAATGGAAATCACAACATGGGCTCAGGAATACTTCCAGAAAACATTGTCGGTGAACACAATCCACCGTGCCATTCGCCGTTGCCGGCTAAAAATCTATAGGTCAAAAAAGAAGCCATATCTAAACATGATCCAGAAGCGCAGGCGTTTTCTCTGAGGCCAAGGCTCATTTAAAATGGACTGTGGCAAAGTGGAAAACTGTTCTGTGGTCAGTTCTTTTTGGAAAACTGGGACGCCATGTCATCCGGACTAAAGAGGACAAGGACAACCCAAGTTGTTATCAGCGCTCAGTTCAGAAGCCTGCATCTCTGATGGTATGGGGTTGCATGAGTGCGTGTGGCATGGGCAGCTTACACATCTGGAAAGGCACCATCAATGCTGAAAGGTATATCCAAGTTCTAGAACAACATATGCTCCATCCAGACGTCGTCTCTTTCAGGGAAGACCTTGCATTTTCCAACATGACAATGCCAGACCACATACTGCATCAATTACAACATCATGGCTGCGTAGAAGAAGGATCCGGGTACTGAAATGGCCAGCCTGCAGTCCAGATCTTTCACCCATAGAAAACATTTGGTGCATCATAAAGAGGAAGATGCGACAAAGAAGACCTAAGACAGTTGAGCAACTAGAAGCCTGTATTAGACAAGAATGGGACAACATTCCTATTCCTAAACTTGAGCAACTTGTCTCCTCAGTCCCCAGACGTTTGCAGACTGTTATAAAAAGAAGAGGGGATGCCACACAGTGGGAAACATGGCCTTGTCCCAACTTTTTTGAGATGTGTTGATGCCATGAAATTTAAAATCAACTTATTTTTCCCTTAAAATGATACATTTTCTCAGTTTAAACATTTGATATGTCATCTATGTTGTATTCTGAATAAAATATTGAAATTTGAAACTTCCACATCATTGCATTCTGTTTTTATTCACAATTTGTACAGTGTCCCAACTTTTTTGGAATGGGGTTTGTATATATATATATATATATACACTCACCTAAAGGATTATTAGGAACACCATACTAATACTGTGTTTGACCCCCTTTCGCCTTCAGAACTGCCTTAATTCTACGTGGCATTGATTCAACAAGGTGCTGAAAGCATTCTTTAGAAATGTTGGCCCATATTGATAGGATAGCATCTTGCAGTTGATGGAGATTTGTGGGATGCACATCCAGGGCACGAAGCTCCCGTTCCACCACATCCCAAAGATGCTCTATTGGGTTGAGATCTGGTGACTGTGGGGGCCATTTTAGTACAGTGAACTCATTGTCATGTTCAAGAAACCAATTTGAAATGATTCGAGCTTTGTGACATGGTGCATTATCCTGCTGGAAGTAGCCATCAGAGGATGGGTACATGGTGGTCATAAAGGGATGGACATGGTCAGAAACAATGCTCAGGTAGGCCGTGGCATTTAAACGATGCCCAATTGGCACTAAGGGGCCTAAAGTGTGCCAAGAAAACATCCCCCACACCATTACACCACCACCACCAGCCTGCACAGTGGTAACAAGGCATGATGGATCCATGTTCTCATTCTGTTTACGCCAAATTCTGACTCTACCATCTGAATGTCTCAACAGAAATCGAGACTCATCAGACCAGGCAACATTTTTCCAGTCTTCAACTGTCCAATTTTGGTGAGCTCGTGCAAATTGTAGCCTCTTTTTCCTATTTGTAGTGGAGATGAGTGGTACCCGGTGGGGTCTTCTGCTGTTGTAGCCCATCCGCCTCAAGGTTGTGCGTGTTGTGGCTTCACAAATGCTTTGCTGCATACCTCGGTTGCAACGAGTGGTTATTTCAGTCAAAGTTGCTCTTCTATCAGCTTGAATCAGTCGGCCCATTCTCCTCTGACCTCTAGCATCAACAAGGCATTTTCGCCCACAGGACTGCCGCATACTGGATGTTTTTCCCTTTTCACACCATTCTTTGTAAACTCTAGAAATGGTTGTACGTGAAAATCCCAGTAACTGAGCAGATTGTGAAATACTCAGACCGGCCCGTCTGGCACCAACAACCATGCCATGCTCAAAATTGCTTAAATCACCTTTCTTTCCCATTCTGACATTCAGTTTGGAGTTCAGGAGATTGTCTTGACCAGGACCACACCCCTAAATGCATTGAAGCAACTGCCATGTGATTGGTTGATTAGATAATTGCATTAATGAGAAATTTAACAGGTGTTCCTAATAATCCTTTAGGTGAGTGTATATATGTATATGTATATAGTCATGTGAAAAAGAAAGTGAACAGTGTATTCTATGGTATTCTATGTATCAGGACATTAAAAAAAATGTCCTTGGCAAGTCTTAAAATGAGGTAAATACAACCTCATATGAACAACAACACATGACATATTACACCGTGTCATGATTTATTTAAAAAAAAATAGTCCAAAAATGGGGAAGCCATGGGTGAAAAACTAATTACACCCTTACTGCTTCCATAGGAATTAAGAGGGTAAGTAACGCTCATGCGCTGCTAATCAAATTCCTTTGATTAATTGATCATCAGCGAGTGTGATCACCTCTATAAAAGCAGAAGTTTTTGCAGTTTGCTGGTCTGGAGCCGTCAGATGTGAGTTAACACAATGCCAAGGAGGAAAGACATCAGCAATGAACTTAGAGAAGCAATTGTTGCTGTCCATCAGTCTAGCAAGGACTGCAAGGCCATTACCAAACAATTTGAAGTCCATTATTCTACAGTGAGGAAGATTATTCACAAGTGGAAAACATTCAAGACAGCAAATTCACCCCAAGGTCAGACTGTGCACTGCTCAGAGAAACTGCCCAAGAGTTACATCTCAGACTCTACAGGCCTCAGTTAGCATGTTAAATATTAAAGTCCATGACAGTCCATTAGAAAAAGAGTGAATAAGTATGGCTTGATTGGAAGGGTTGCCAGGAGAAAACCTCATCTCTTTAAAAAGAACATGGTCAGTCATAGCCTCTTCAATGTAAAGCGCTGCATTCTGTTGTGCATTCCATGGGGAAAATATGTGGTTTGGGAACAACATGAGCATGAATAAAAACAGAATTTTTGGGTGATGTGATATGAGTGATGACACAAAGCATTTGACAAACAAAAAGAAACGGTAGATTACAGCCCGGAAAGTACTGTGTAACTAAAGCGAATTTACAGCGTAACTTTCAGTAATTATAGTGTAACTATAAAGTAAGTGCGTGTAGTTATAAGGGAACAATATGTAATATTTGGGGAATAAAGGGGTAACTATCAGGAAAATTAACAAATTATTTACCGAAAGTATTTTTTAATTAAGGGGTAATTATCCATGTAGTTACAGGGTACGTATGAATCTGCGGGCTGTTAATAGTTTCATGTAGTTACAATAAAAAACACGTACAAAATCTGATATCACTCGGAAACATTTATTGAAAATTAACTTAATTCAAAACAGATTTATGACACTTCTTATTAATTTTTTTAAAATAAACTTTTCATTTCAAATAATAACGTCCTGACAGAAAGTGGCACGTTTTGTCCCTTTTTTGTTTCTCTTGATTGGCTTCTCCTCCTCTTGTTCCTCTTTTTCTTTTTCGTTATTTCCACTGATGGATCCTAAGAGCAATCCCATGTCTTTTGATATTCTGTATTATTATTTATTAAAAGAAAAAGTACATCCAGAAATAATCTCATAATTTACTAATCTTTTCACATCCGACCAACTGTTACCAGCGCGTGCGTGAGTAAAGAAGCTTCAAGCTTTCATGACGGTCTCGCGCGAGTGGCGACTCTGTCTCTCTGGCGTCTCTGTCTTCTAGTCTTGTTTGTTTCTCATTGCTATTATCATATATTATGTTATTGTTTGTTTACTGTTATGAGCATTCATTTAAAAAATGAAAATAAAAACAGACGGGATCCAACATCCACGTGACCAGTCATGCTTCAAGTTACGTCAAGCGTGAACTCAACCCTCTCATTCACGCAGATAACTGCTGGTCGGAAGCGATAGTTTACCGTTTCATTTTTTTTTTTTTTAAATATTGGTATTTTTCTTACAATCACTTAACGTTTCACTTCAGAAGACATTGATTCATCAATTGGGATCGTATGGATTGCTGTAGTTATTGGTGTTTGTGCTGTTTGATGCTTCAACTTTTAGGAACCCAAATGAGTTTTCATTATCAGAGATTATTTATTTTTCTGTGTTCATCTGAAGAAAGAATGTCGTATATGTCGTATCTCGGATGGCATGAGGGTAAAAGATGAGTAAACGGTGAGGACATTTCTGCATGCACTGTATTTTCTTTAAATACATAATATAGCTACAGAATAGCTAGAGACATAGGATTCCTTCTTAAGATTCATCTGTGTCAAGAACGAATAAGAAGAGGAACAAGAGGAGGATGAAGCCAAGCAAGAGAAATGAATGTGTTGTAAATCTGTTTTAAAAAGTTGTTTTTCAAATAAAGATTTCCGAGTGATATCAGATTGTGTATGTGTTTTTATTGTACTTACCCTGTAACTACATGAAACAAGAGGGGAACAAGCATCACTTTAATTTACAGCCCGCAGATTCATACTTACCCTGTAACTACATGGAACAAGAGGGGAACAAGCACCACTTTAATTTACAGCCCGCAGATTCACACTTACCCTGTAACTACATGAAACAAGAGGGGAACAAACACCACTTTAATTTACAGCCCGCAGATTCACACTTACCCTGTAACTACATGAAACAAGAGGGGAACAAACACCACTTTAATTTACAGCCGCAGATTCACACTTACCCTGTAACTACATGAAACAAGAGGGGAACAAACACCACTTTAATTTACAGCCGCAGATTCACACTTACCCTGTAACTACATGAAACAAGAGGGGAACAAACACCACTTTAATTTACAGGCCGTAGATTCACACTTACCCTGTAACTACATGAAACAAGAGGGGAACAAACACCACTTTAATTTACAGCCGCAGATTCATACTTACCCTGTAACTACATGAAACAAGAGGGGAACAAACACCACTTTAATTTACAGCCCGCAGATTCACACTTACCCTGTAACTACATTAAACAAGAGGGGAACAAGCACCACTTTAATTTACAGCCCGCAGATTCACACTTACCCTGTAACTACATGAAACAAGAGGGGAACAAACACCACTTTAATTTACAGCCCGCAGATTCACACTTACCCTGTAACTACATTAAACAAGAGGGGAACAAGCATCACTTTAATTTACAGCCCGCAGATTCACACTTACCCTGTAACTACATGAAACAAGAGGGGAACAAACACCACTTTAATTTAAAGCCCGTAGATTCACACTTACCCTGTAACTACATGAAACAAGAGGGGAACAAGCACCACTTTAATTTAAAGCCCGTAGATTCACACTTACCCTGTAACTACATGAAACAAGAGGGGAACAAGCACCACTTTAATTTACAGCCCGTAGATTCTTACTTACCCTGTAACTACATGGATAATTACCCCTTAATTAAAAAATATTTACAGTATAAATCATTTGTTAATTTTCCTGATAGTTACCCCTTTATTCCCCAAATATTACATATTGTTCCCTTATAACTACACGCACTTACTTTATAGTTACACTATAATTACTGAAAGTTACGCTGTAAATTCGCTTTACTTACGCAGTACTTTCCGGGCTGTAATCTACAGCGTTACCACAGAAACAAACACATACATGATCATATACTAAACTTAAGATGACCAAATCCCAGAAAACTGAAACAGAAATACTGGCAGTAATACAAGAAGTTGGATAGCTGTGAACTACTACAGTAGGCTTTCAGAATAAGGGCAGGCAGCTTGCGACACGGCTCTAATTTAGGTTCCATAACAGCAGCAATTAGTGTAATTGATAGGATGATAAGTTACACATGAGCAGTGATTCTTATTTAACCCTAATCATTACTTTATTAAAAAGGTATCTTATAGTTCTCAACAGCGATGTGCTCCTGGAGTGTGAGAGTTACTCAAGCGGATCACAGGACCCAGCTCTCAGCCTAAAGCAGAGCACACTGCTGATACGTGTGAAGCCAAGCCTGGCTACAGTGCCTCTGGAAATGGGTATGTTGGACAGGCCGCTGTGGGGGTGAGTGGAAGGGGGTGGATTTAATCACAGTGCATGTAGACTGTGAGTGGCACTTTGGAAGATCTAGCTCTCAGCATGGCTCCCAAGAGAAATCTGCTCCCAAGATGCAATAATCAAACTGAGTGTCACTCAAAATGCCCTGGATGTCCATGTGGCTCAGCCAAAGTTCCCTCTAAACTAACTCAACTTGAGTTCATCTCCATTTTGATTCCATTTTGATTACGGAACTGAAGCTGCAGATGTGTGGGAATGTCTAGTATTTTTTACGGAATGGTAAAAATAATAACATTTCCCAAACATATTAAAGCCCACACTGCATTAATATTTTCTGTCTTGTTTGCTTGTTTTTTAACAACTTGTTTTTCTCATTATCTTGACATAACAAAAGTTCAGTGGTTATTTTTAACTGCTGAATTAAAACAACATTAATTATTTAAAAAAGAAGCAGGACATAAAAAACTGACCTCATTAAATAGTACATTTTAAATAACTATCCTGGTACATAAAGATTTAGTGATGTGTTTTAAGTTATGTGTTTTATATTGTAGAGTAAATGTATTTACGATGAAAAAGGCAACAGTATTTCACCAAGTAGAACATGTTCCTGGATCAACATCCTTGACAAACCGATATAAATCACCTATGTAGACATCCAAGCTGAGCAATGGAAGGGTTGATTGGACGTATGTTGGCCGACCAGATCTCTGGCCCGGGGGGTCCCTCAAGCTGAAACTCGTGTCATTTTTAGGTCTCGAGGGGTTTTTTGAACGCAACTAGACCGAAGCTAGTTACGCCCGTTTTTTTTATCTTTGCCCCCTCTTGGTCCCTCAAGAGTATCGAACCAAGTTTGATGCCTCTAAACAGCTGCGTCGCAAAGTTATAGGCGTTCAAAGTTTCGGGTCTCTTCTGAGTCGAAGGCTAAGTCTAAAATTGCAGATTAAGACTTCCACCCCCTCCGAGGCTCTCTCCCCAGCATGACAGCATGTGCCGCTTATATCTCGGGAACGCCCCGGTAAAAACGCACCAAACTCAGAATGTTTATAGGTCTCAAGGGGCCCTTTCGAACACGACTCGGGAAGGCCTCAGCAAAATTCCACAAAACTCAGGTCGAAGGTAGGGCCCCTCGAGACCTGTCATCAACCCATGTTTCGAAGGTTTTTGCTGAGGCCCTCCCGAGATACAGACGCCCAAAGGTACGGCTTTGGTGGGTGAGCGCTCCACGAAGGGTAAAATCCACGATGGATGTGTTCAGGTGTGTGGTTAGTGCTTCTACACTATTCACCTATCATTTCCCTCTGATTTTAGGGATAAGTTATGGTTTAGGTTTAGATGTAGGGATAAGATTTGGACTGTGTTTCTGGATGGGAGTGTTGTTCCAGGATCAACAAAAGATGCTGATCCAGAAACACGTCTTACTTCGCAAAATCACAGCACAGATCCAAGGTAGGGTAGTAATAAATGGCAGCTGGTGCTTTTCGAGGCTGGGGAAGATGTCACTTCACTTATCACAAAATATGTAAAACAAGAATAAGATATTACGATTGTCTGTGTCTAATGCTAAAAGCTGCCTTTCAAACTAATATAGCAAAAATAGTTAGGCTATTTTTACAAATAGAAAAATGCAAGAAACAGAATTATGAATATCAAACGAAATGGCTAAGTGTCATGTCCACTAATCTCTAAGCACTCCATGTACTGTGTGTTTTTCAGTCGCAATCAAGTGTAATTTATGTATATCGTTTAATTTATTAGACATTTGTTGCCAATAAATATGTCCAACCCATTTGAGAACTTGCCCAATCATTACATAGAAAGCAAGTCAACCAATAGGACTGAACACAGTGAAGAAAGAAAGAAAAAAAAGACTAAAATATGTTTTAATTAATCTTTTAAGTAAAGAAAAAAACTTGAGGAGCACCATTGCATTGGATATTAAGGCATGTTTATTTGGGCCAGTGTATTCAGTTTACTGCACTAGCAGATGTTTTTTTGTTGTTTATAGTAACAAAATAATATGTTAGTCTTATGCATTGTTACCTCTAAAGTGCATTTATTTAGTTTCTTTTAATAAAAAATATAAATATAAAAATAGATACTTGTCAGGAGTTTTTTTGCAGTAAAATAAATAAATAATCAGATGATTTACCCCATATGCAAATAGTGCTCATAATGTTTTCATAAAGTGTTCTCGTAGATCAAAGCAGATCTGTGCAATAGTGCTAGTGATATTTTATTCACTAATTATACATAGATAAATTACACTGCTAGATTGTTTATGAAATTTTAAGTATAGACAAAAGGCTTCCTATGCAATTTTAAAGCAATCTGACTGGATTATGTAATCAGATTATAAAAATAAATGTTTACATTTAGTGTACATTTCAAAATACATTAAAACTCATACCCCCGGTTTCACAGACAACACAGCCCTGTTTGTGAGGCCATAAATTACTTTTTATGGATTGCATGATTACACATTGATTACATTAGCCCTCAGCCAATGACGATAACTTTACTTACTGATTGAGCAATTTGCAATTTACTGATTTACTACAGATCGCTCCAGGTATTATGGGCTTCCTCTTACAAAACACAATATATTGTTGTGACCAACTATGCTGAGCATTTCAGCAAGGATCAGATCAATTCATATCACATTTATTTAATTGCCTGGAACATCAAAGTTATCGACTTCAGCCGACAGGCAAATTGGAATAGTGTAAGATTGTAATAAATGGATGGTGTTGGCAGATTGAACAACAAACGCTAGGATGTTGAATTCTACATGAAATTGAACCAATATACTAGACTTTAATGGATTATTCGACAATGACTGATTCAACAGTCTGTATATGTAGTAGCTGAATATCAGGGGACGTATTCACAAAACATAAGGCTAAAAGTAATTCCTAACTCGCCGATTTAGGAGAAACTCTTAAAAATAATGGGCATGTCAGTCCTAATTTTTATGAGTAGTCAAGAGGACTCCTAAGTCACTAAGGCCAAATGACAAACAATCCTAATGGCTGTTGTGGACCTTTCTCCCCTTTCTCCCTTCCACTTCAGTTCCTGTCTATTCACTGTCCTATCATAATTAAAAGGCAAAAATGCCAAAAATAATAAATAATTTTCTTTTTATTTAATAAATAAATAAATAAAAAAGAAAAGAATGTCTGATTACCTGTGGCAGTTGTTTCACGAGTTCACGTTTACAAATGATCGGATAGAGTAAAAGAGTCAAATAAGCCTATTTGCTGTGTTGTTCGAGGGGATCGATGGCTCCGAGCTCGGGATTTAGCCCAAACCCAGAAAACTCCCCCATATCCCCGGCTGGGCCGAGAGTGAGGAGATGTGGTGGCGGAGGGATGCAGAAAACTGTGGAGGTAGCTAGGTGAGTCAGATTCTAGTGGTTTGCTCAGTTTATTTAAATAAAATAAGCTGAAACAACACAAATCTTTAGTTTGTTACTTAATTGCCATTTTACTCAATTTTATTACGTTAAATGAAATAAAATTTGTAAAATGTTAAGTTAACATAAACCATTTGTGTTGGGACTACATGATTCATTTCTGTTGCACTGATTGAAACTGAGCAGTGTATTTCTAGTTCCCAGCATGCTTTGCATAGGGATGGAGAGTAAATGTTGAAATTAAGTGCTGTTTAATGTGTTTTTTAGTAAAGGGAAAGACCTGTTCAAGTTTGATGTTATATTTGACAGTTATATTTGACATTTAAAAGTTGTGTTATGTTGTGTTGATTTTTGAGGTTACCATTATCGTGAAGTGTAGACCTTGTGGTTAGGCTATGCTGTTCTCAATGAGCTATAACTGTACTAATGCCAGTGATGAGAAATGTTTTACTTGATCATTACTTGCAT
This sequence comes from Coreius guichenoti, assembly GCA_039654105.1. Taxonomy (NCBI): domain Eukaryota; kingdom Metazoa; phylum Chordata; class Actinopteri; order Cypriniformes; family Gobionidae; genus Coreius; species Coreius guichenoti. The sequence continues at coordinate 4,050,285 of CM077179.1, read as the reverse complement.
GCTACAAATGTTACACTTAGCATGTGAACAAGTGTTGTGTCGACTATTAGTTTTTATAGAAATAAAGAAAATAAATTCATTTGACAGTTCGTTCAACAGTTGTTTTTTTGAGTGTATACTGTATGCCTCCTCTAGAGTTTATGAAACATAATTTTTCGCTTGAATTCTGCCGAACTTTGTTTATAAAACATAATTTGTTGCTTGAATTCTGCAGTCTCTCGAGAATCAGACATGTAAGAGGCTGACAATTAGCTGAACATATACTTTTTTAATTAGTGACACTTAGCCTATAGTGATGCAAAGTCCGATTCATTTCCGCGAACCGGTTCTTTTCGGACAGTTCGGCTCAATGAACCGGTTCAAAAAGCCTATTTATAGGTTCCTGACGTCATCATGCAATGATGTCACTATGCATTACTTTTATGCTTTTTTATGCATTTCTCAGTGTCATGTTATATCAAGGAAACATTCAAATAAAGTAATCTGTGTCAATGCATATTGAAACAATCAATAAAGTTATTTGCGTGAGTGCATTTTGCTTATTATTGCCTTTCATTCACTTAAGTTAATGGTGTTTGTGTTCACAGTTAATTCATTTATCCTTCACGTCGGATTCGACTGAAAATTGCGCAACTACAGTACACATTACAGGCACTGATCAACAAATGTGGATATGTTACATGTCTAAAGTAGCCTATATAGAAAGAATAAACCAGTCGTATAAACTTATACAGTTCGCTTAACAACTTAAAATATAATATGCATGCACAATAAACTACAGTAAAATTTATTTAAATCTCTCGACAGAAAGGTTTTTGCAGGTTTTAATAAAATGTTATTTAATAACAGTAGTCATAGTGAGCATATTCCAGTACATGCCTCAGGCTTGCGTCGCCAACTTAATCATCAGAATCCTCGGTAATCCTCGGCAAACTTCGACAGCTGGTTGAACCGGCTCTTTCCGTTCTTTTTTAGTCGGACGTGCTACTTCGGCTTTTGCGTCTTGCTTCGTCAAACTGGAACTAAAGTTCGATTCAGTCCTATTAATGAACTGAATCAACTTGCTGAGAACCGGCTCAAAAGAACGATTCGTTCAAGAACCGAACATCACTATTAGCCTATTTATTAAAATCTTTATTTGAACACAGCAAATTACTGAGTGATAAAAACCTAGTGTTGGGCAGCTAGTGATAAAATCTGGTGTCCATTTACAAATATTATATGCTTTATCGCTTGTTTAGTGATAATGCACAGTGTTTACTGTGGGTGTTCACATACACTCACCTAAAGGATTATTAGGAACACCATACTAATACTGTGTTTGACCCCCTTTCGCCTTCAGAACTGCCTTAATTCTACGTGGCATTGATTCAACAAGGTGCTGAAAGCATTCTTTAGAAATGTTGGCCCATATTGATAGGATAGCATCTTGCAGTTGATGGAGATTTGTGGGATGCACATCCAGGGCACGAAGCTCCCGTTCCACCACATCCCAAAGATGCTCTATTGGGTTGAGATCTGGTGACTGTGGGGGCCATTTTAGTACAGTGAACTCATTGTCATGTTCAAGAAACCAATTTGAAATGATTCGAGCTTTGTGACATGGTGCATTATCCTGCTGGAAGTAGCCATCAGAGGATGGGTACATGGTGGTCATAAAGGGATGGACATGGTCAGAAACAATGCTCAGGTAGGCCGTGGCATTTAAACGATGCCCAATTGGCACTAAGGGGCCTAAAGTGTGCCAAGAAAACATCCCCCACACCATTACACCACCACCACCAGCCTGCACAGTGGTAACAAGGCATGATGGATCCATGTTCTCATTCTGTTTACGCCAAATTCTGACTCTACCATCTGAATGTCTCAACAGAAATCGAGACTCATCAGACCAGGCAACATTTTTCCAGTCTTCAACTGTCCAATTTTGGTGAGCTCGTGCAAATTGTAGCCTCTTTTTCCTATTTGTAGTGGAGATGAGTGGTACCCGGTGGGGTCTTCTGCTGTTGTAGCCCATCCGCCTCAAGGTTGTGCGTGTTGTGGCTTCACAAATGCTTTGCTGCATACCTCGGTTGTAACGAGTGGTTATTTCAGTCAAAGTTGCTCTTCTATCAGCTTGAATCAGTCGGCCCATTCTCCTCTGACCCCTAGCATCAACAAGGCATTTTCGCCCACAGGACTGCCGCATACTGGATGTTTTTCCCTTTTCACACCATTCTTTGTAAACTCTAGAAATGGTTGTGCGTGAAAATCCCAGTAACTGAGCAGATTGTGAAATACTCAGACCGGCCCGTCTGGCACCAACAACCATGCCACGCTCAAAATTGCTTAAATCACCTTTCTTTCCCATTCTGACATTCAGTTTAGAGTTCAGGAGATTGTCTTGACCAGGACCACACCCCTAAATGCATTGAAGCAACTGCCATGTGATTGGCTGATTAGATAATTGCATTAATGAGAAATTGAACAGGTGTTCCTAATAATCCTTTAGGTGAGTGTATAATCAGCATCTGTGCATGTGCAGAGCATTTTCAATCTCCCCGCCCATCCTACGCTACGTTCTCCGATCTCCATCATCTTTATGGATTTGCCTGCACACAACGGTTCCAATGTATAATATTATTAACTTATCAACTTGTGATTTATTTATGAACTTGTATCATCACTAAAGCAAATTGTATTTATTTTATATTATACTGTTTCTGTGAAAAATAACTTTATTATTTGCCTCATTTTACCCAAACATTGACACAGGCAAAGGATGATTATATCACAAGATTAATACCCAAAGTCAACACTGCATAATCTTCTTTAATTAAGTATTAAAATAAGTATTAAAATATCATAATATTGATCATTAGTAACGTATGTGGTTGACTTAACTCTTTTTTTTTTTTTACCTCAGTTTAATTTTGCGAACCTTTCCATTGCACTAAAGGTTCTGTATTGTGGAAAAAGATTCTTCAGGTTATTAAAATGTTCTTCACACCAATAAAAAATGGTTCTTATAAGAGCTGTTCACTTAAAGGTTTTTTGAGGGAGCCAAAATGGTTTTATCTATGTCATCTCTGCAAAAACCTGGAACTTTTATATCCATCCAAGAGTGTGATGAATCTTTCCTCATAACTTTTTCAGAGCTAGCTTTAATTTCATGATTTCATGTCACATTAAAAACATTGCTTGCATATGGAAGTGGGTTTGCTACAGTATGTCAAATGTAGCTTATTTCAACTAGGCCACAGATTTGACCTAGCTGCATGAGACATTGAGTCTATAGTTGGAACGATAGCAGATGTGATCTCAAATTTACATTCATCTGTGCAGAAAACCTAATTATACTAAACAGTTACTAACTGTCATAGATTTACAATTCAATCAAAGTTTGATTTTCTCATGAAAATCTGTTTTACTTGAAATATGTCATATTTTGGAAGTAAAATAGGTTGTGAACTGTGAATCTAAAATTGAAGCCACTAGCTCCAGTTGCAAGACTGCAATTGGAAAGTGTGCTTTTCAAAGTGGATGAGGAGTCATAGCTGGTGGCTTTCTCAAAGTTCTGTGAGTTTCCTGAATCTGCACTTACCTGACATTTCAGTGCCAGCAATAGAAATGCAACTACTGCACATTTCAGGCTAAATGTACAAGTGGAAGAGTGGAATCCTCGACTCAGCCCACACAAACCCAGGTCTGACAGCTGTGCCACAGGTCTGAGACCGCATCTGACAGTTGTGCCACTGCTGTGCTGTTGTTATCTTGTTATTATCTAATAAGTCATTTTATCTCATAGAAAGAGAGAGTGAAACTGAAAAGATGATCTTATCAGTAGATTTCTACATTACCTGCTAATAAATTTGCTTCTCTTAGAGTTGTATTTCAAACACCTCCCTTACAAAAAAGAAGTTTATTCAAGTCTGCTGTTAGTATACTTCTTTTAGTTTTTTATTTTATTTATTATCTTTTCTATTTTTTATGTACTTACCAAAATATACTTAAACTTACACTTAAGTACTGTATACTTGACTTATACTGACGGAAAAGTCTAAGGGCCCTATCATACATCTGGTGCAATGCGGCGCCAGGCACGACGCAAGTGTTTTTTGCTAGTTTCAGCCCGACGCAGTTATCATTTTCACGTCCAGCTCCACGTTGTTTAAATAGCAAATGCACTGGCGCCATCTGTTCACCCATGGGCGTGCTGGTCTGAAAACCAGGTGTGTTCAGGAGCATTGTTGGTGTGTTGCTATTTTGAGGAACTGAAAACGACTGTGCCATTGACCAACACAAACCTGCTCTAAAGTCAGTAGCGCAAAATTTTTTGTGTTATTTAAAGGGTGTGTTAGTAATATGTGCCTATAGGCGGTGCACAACGCGCATACACTCTGTTTATTATACACACAGGGACGTGCAGAAGCATTTTTAAATATGAAAAATGAAAAGATTAAAATGTAAAAGATTATTATTGTGTACATAAATATAAAAATGCCTACATGTCATAATGGATAGTCATTGCATGTATCAGAATTAGCCTACATATTTGCAGCAATGACGAGCAAGCAGGCATCATTTCATCCGTTTCCTCGCTAGAGAAGCGTTCAGTTTTTCCGCTTTCAAATTCCGCCATGTAAATAGCGAATCTGCCATGGCGCGATTCACATGCGATCACTTCCGGTGAGTGAGATGCCAGATCGACCTCACCGGAAGTGAGGTCTATACACAATCTGGCATAGTTTACATGTACAGACCTCACTCACCGGAAGTGATCGCGTGTGAAGGCTGTTGGACATAGTGGTGTATTAGAGGTAAAAAAAAAATGATATAAATACTGTTTGGTTTCTCGCACAAACCGATCATTTCGTGTCTTAAGACATCAATGTGTCGTCACGAGCCGCAGGGATAAATTTGAATTTGTCTGTGCATGTTTTTTTTACTCTCATAGATGTTGTTACCATTCACATGCATTATACGACTGACAGACTGCAACGGTTGGAGTTAAAAATCTTCATTTGTGTTCTACTGAAGAAACAAAGTCACCTATATCTTGGATGCCCTGGGGGTAAGCAGATAAACATCAAATTTTCATTTTTGGGTGAACTATCCCTTTAAGAGACTAGGCACAACCCTTTTAGACCATGCGCCTGGCGCGCCGACCATTTTTCCCGTCGTTAAACTCAATCTTTTGATCGTGATATACTTAAAAGTATAATTAAGTATTCTAAGTATACTTGGCTTGTAGTTCTCTCTTATAGTACTCTGTTGATTTAGTAGCCAGTAGTTTTACATACTGTCTCATAAACTTACATTGTTTGAAATATTGATTTATAAAGAAAACAGATGCTCCTAATTCTGAGTATGTGATATTTTGTGTAGTTCACAGGTAATGTACATAGGAATTTACTTCAAATCTACTTAAAGTACAGTTAATGGTATATTTCAAGTATAAAAATTAATACCTAAATAGAAACATAGTAGTATACTAAAAAATAAGTGCACAAATAATATATAAACAGTATAAGTGTGATGTTAAGTCTACTTAAAGGAAACTTACATGTAGGCTATGCTTACAGTATAAAACTACTAAACTAGTATTTACTGAGAGTATATTTCGTGTACTTTTATAAACAAAAAAATGTGTTACAAGTATTTAACTAGTAAACTGTCAGTATATCAGTACAAACAAAAAACGTAGTTGTAAACTAGTTGTTTAGTTAAATCGAGTCCATCAAGGTCGTTACCTTTTCATGGGTTCGAAATTTTATTCGGTAACATTAGGCAGTTTTGATTTAATGTTGAATGTTTTATGATCACTTTAGCCTAGTTATGTGTAAGTAATCTTCCATCCGCTTCATCTGGTTTACACAGATCTTTTTCTTCGCATGCTTTTGGATTCGAAGATGCTGTACTATTTCAGAAGATCTGTAACTGCGGCCCCTGCCATATAACAGTAAAAAAGGCTCGTCCATCCCTCCGGCTCAACCTTTATCCTCAGTCCTCCGGCACCCTGGCTCCACCTTGGCCTCCTAGTCCTACAGTATCGCCTGGTCCCATTGTGTCCTCGGCTCAGCCTGGGTCTTCAGCTCTCCTGGCTCCACCACTGTCGCTCGGGTTCCTGGTTCTATCCTGGTTCCTCTCTCCACTGGTTCCACTGTGGGCCTTTGTCTTAGCTGTGCTTTGGGTTACTCTCTGGCTCTTCTTCCATCATCTCCTCCCTGGATCCTCCCTCCTTCCCCTCTGCCAGATCCTCCTAGTTCCCTTTGGTCTCCGGCTGTGGGCCCACCTCGTGCACAGAACCCCCACCCTCCCTCCACTGTTGGACCTTGTTTTTTGTTACGGCACCTTCCAGGAGGGGGGTGTAATGTAAAGGTTATGTGAGGGTTATGTTTAGTTTCATTGTGTTTTAGTTTGGTTTTCCCTGTTCCTGTTTGCCTGAGTTCTAGTTCCTTGTTTGTTTCCATGGTTTCTACTTAAGTTACACACCTGTTTCCTGTTCTGTTGATGATTTGTCCTTGTGTATTCAAGCCCTTAGTTTTCCTCAGTGCTTTGTCTTGTGTTAACGTTATGTTCATGTTGGTAGTGGCTATTGCTCCTGGTGTTTATTAAGTTATTTAACTACTTGCTCTACATCAGGCCTGGACAGGTCAGCTAGTTTTTTGTAACGTCATACAGTGCGAGATTTGTTGATGGAAAAACGGGAATCGTGATATGGCTTAACGTGATAAATAATCTTCAAAAGGCTATGATTTTGCCTAATTAAATAAATGTGAGCACTGCATGTTTCAAAGTAAAAACACGGTGCTGTTTCATGTTCTACATACTCGCACTTTTAGAGCAGTTTGCAACCACAGAATAGCCCACATTTATGCCAAGCAATTGCGTTGATCTACTGCTGATGAATTATGACTACTTTATGTTTAAGATACGGTGTTTATATTACACCTGTAAACTTGTCACATTTTGACCAGAAAAGTTTCAATGACGTTTTATTTTCATCTTACCTCCATATAATGCCTAATAATGTAGTGTTTATAAGCGCAGCGCTGGTTTGTTTACAAGGGTTGCCAGTGTAACCGCATACCGCTATAATTCTGGCAGAGAGTGAATTTACAAATTCACCTATATTTGACCCATATTTTTACGCAGCATACACACAATGTTGTAAATGTTAACTGGAGTAATGACACGATAAATTATCAGCATAATAAATAATTGACAAGAAGCTAAAATAACATTTTAATCCAAGGCAGGGGGGGACCTACCTGTAACAATTCACCAGTGTGAGTGCCCCTGATCGCCACCAGAGGGCACTCCAACCTGGACTGTCATTCCATCATAGACTACATCACCCATAATCCTTTGCCTGGACTCATCAGCACTCACTGTTTACACCTGTATCTCATTACCTCTGCCTATATCTAGCCTGTTCACCCTGTCATTCTTTGCTAAGTCTTGTTTTGTTGTTACACTGTACTTTTGGGCGTTCTCACCGGTTTCATGTCTCTTGGTTTGTTGAATTTCTTGCCTGTGTCCCGGATTACCCTTTTGCCTCTGTCTCCTGCCTTGTTTGCCTGTTTGGACTGCCTACCTGTGTTTTGACCTTGCCTGTACTTTTGACAACGATTGTGGATTACCCTTCTAATAAATACTGCATTTGGATCCTCAACATTCATGTCTCGGAGTAGTTCGTAACACTACCATAATGCTGTAGCCCAGGGGCCTCTGGTTATCTTTAGGTGCCCGTGCTGTTATTTTTATATTTTTTGTATGCTGTTATTTTTATATATATTTCTTTGCGCCCTGACGAAACTTACCAATTCACAAAATTAACGGAATGCATAGCTGATATAAAAAATTGGATGACTAGCAATTTCCTACTACTTAATTCTAAAAAAACTGAGTTTCTAATTATTGGACAAAGCCACATTTGAAAGCCACATTTCTAGCATCTGTAAAATCGTATTCTTCCATCTTAAAAATATATCTAAACTATGACATATGCTCTAAATACAAAATGCTGAACAGTTAGTTCATGCGTTCATGACCTCAAGGCTAGATTATTGTAATGCTGTACTGGGTGGTTGCCCTGCACGCTTAATAAACAAACTCCAGCTGGTTCGAAATGCAGCAGCTAGAGTTCTTACAAGAACCAGGAGGTATGAGCATATTAGCCTGGTTCTGTCAACACTGCATTGGCTCCCTATTAAACATTGTATAAATGTTATAATCTTTCTAATTACTTACAAAGCACTAAATGGTTTAACTCCCCAGTACTTGAGCGAGCTCTTAACGCATTATAGTCCTTCACGTCTATTGCGATCTCTAAATTCTGGCCAGTTGATAATACCTAGAATATCAAAATCAACTGCAGGCGGTCGATCCTTTGCCTATTTAGCACCTAAACTTTGAAACAGTCTTCCTAGCATTGTTCGGGAAGCAGACACACTCTGTCAGTTTAAATCTAGACTAAAAACACATCTCTTTAACCTGGCATACACATAGAACGTTAACAATTTCTATTATTCAAATCAGTTAAATGATTGTTAGGCTGCATTAACTAGGTCAGCCAGAACCGGGAACACTTCCCATAACACCTGATGTACGCATTACATCATAAGAAGAATGGCATCTATGCTAATATTAGTCTCTCCGTTTATCCCAAGGTTTACTGTAGTAAGCCGGATCCGGGACGTATCCAGATCAGATGGTGGACCTGCGCATAGACACGACCACAACGCAGCCCTGAAGTGTCAGCAGAGATTGTGTCATAGACTCTCCCCTGTGAAGGCCTCATCGACACGGCAGCCAGTGGCACTGATCCTAAACAAACCCGTCTCCGATGTGATGACTCTGATCTTCAACCAGATGGAACTGGATAAATATTCTGAATGTTCTGATCCAATCTGACTTCTGACCTGTAATGCTGCCTGAATCATAATCATACACTGTTTGTTCGTTGGCCAGAAGAGAACTGGCACCCCGACTGAGCCTGGCTTCTCCCAAGGTTTTTCTCCATCCTGTCACCTGATGGAGTTTTGGTTCCTTGCCACTGTAGCCCTTGTCGCCTTTGGCTTTTGGCTTGCTTAGTTGTGAAAAACTAAATATTCAACAATATTATTGATCTGCCTCCATCACTGAACCTACTTAAGTTGGACTATGACACTATTTTCTTCTAGATCTGCTGTACAGCCAAAACAAACTTTGTTGCATTATTTTCCTGTTATCACTGTAAAGCTGCTTTGAAACAATCTGTATTGTAAAAAAAAAAAGATATATACTGTAAATAAAGGTGACTTGACTTGCCTATATATTTTTTTTAATCTCCACACAATCCTTTCACACAACCATAGTTTAAAGTGACAGTATGATAAACTCCAAAAAGGACAAAAAACAAAAAGCACCATAAAAGTAGTCCATACGACTACTATAATATGCAGTATTATAAAGACATATGTGAGGAACAGACCCAAACTGAAGTTTCTGATAATCCTCTGAAACTTGTGTCTAGCTCACATTTAGTTGCTACACACATAAAAACCAATGCTGTTTTGGCATCAGTGATGTCAGTGACCTCGATACAACATTATTAACTCTGGATAAAAGAAATACGTCCAACTAAAATCCCTTGAATGGACACCACATCACACTTTTGACTCATGAACTTTCCAGGAATGCAGCAATACTAAGACTTCTATTCTACAGAAAGATATATTAAGAAGAAACAAAGTTATTAACACTTAGTAAGAAACTCCATCTCTCAGAGGTTTTCTCATTTGTGCTGCATGTTACATTCTAATCCCAGTTTAATGCACTGAAAAATAGCTGTAAATATCAAACATCTGTCACAGCACTGGCATTTGCAACACCCCTGACAATTCCTTAGAGATCTCAAAGCCTTTGGGAATTTCTGCCTGCTGTGATGGTTCGGCTCTGAAGGAAGAAGAACAGATTGCCTGTGAGGTTTTGCTGTCTTTCATGTCAGGCCATGTGGTGCACTTCTGATGACATTTAGCACTGTTTGCACTCTCATTCTCATCAGAGCAAATGTCAAAGATGACAACACGTGACAGCACTCTTGTCTGTCCAAAGATATCTTTCTGCTCAAGAAAAAAAAAAAACAGCACACTCCAGAGGCCCCGAATTATGTGAAATAAACGACACTATGTGCTAATTGATATTATAGGAAGATTGATGTGGCCATGATCAAAACTGAAACAAAACATACACTTACCACCTTTTCGCTGAGAGTGACTCAAAATGACTACATTCACTAATGGCTGAAGAGGGTTTATTAAGGTGTAAAGTATATATCTGTTTCTGTTCCTGGCTTGTACATGTTGACATGAGCTACATCCGAAAAGCAGCTGACTTGCTGCCTTGCTGCCTTATAGGCAATGACTTTGCAGGCAGCGCAGAGTACCAAACAAAACTGATTTCAGACAGACTTCTGAGGCAGCATAACAGTTTAATGATCTACAGCAAAATAGAGCAAGCGTTGGTGAGAACTAAACAAATATTGAATTACTACTGTAGAAATTTTTGCTAGAAATTACAAATTGGTCAAAAACATACATTTACACACAAACTGACCACCAGTAACTGCAACTTTCTACGCTAATATTAGTCTCTCTGTTTTACTGTTGTCAGCCGGATCCAGGCCGTATCCAGATCAGATGGTGAACCTGCGCATAGACACGACCACAACGCAGCCCTGAAGTGTCAGCAGAGATTGTGTCAAAGACTCTCCCCTGTTAAGACTCTCCCTTGTCTCCATACCGGCGTGATGACTTCGATCTTCAACCAGATGGAACTGGATAAATATTCTGAATGTTCTGATCCAATCTGACTTCTGACCTGTAATGCTGCCTGAATCATAATCATACACTGTTTGTTCGTTGGCCAGAGGAGAACTGGCATCCCGACTGAGCCTGATTTCCATCCTGTCACCTGATGGAGTTTTGGTTCCTTGCCACTGTTGCCTTTGTCACCTTTGGCTTTTGGCTTGCTTAGTTGGGGACACTAAATATTCAACAATATTATTGATCTGCATTTACACCATTGTATGAGAATTGAACTGAGCTGGATGCTGACCTCACTGTTTTCTCCAGAGTGGCTGTATAGATACAGTAAATTAACTAAAAAACTGAAATGAATAGGGGTGTGACGAGACACTTAGCTCACAAGACGAGACGAGACATGAGATTGGGTTCACGAGAACGAGACGAGACAAGATTTTTGCACAGTATTTTTAAGAAATCCTCAATGGCAAAATTCAAGACTGGAAAAATATCTGCAGGTGCATTTTGAAATGTTTTAACTAATCATCTTGTAATGAATGTCATTTCAGTTCTGCTTAATTTGAATTATCAAATGAAAGACAACAATACTCAAGCACTGTAAAAGGTTTTGCCACAAACTCAACTGACTGGCTTCTCCCCTGAATAATTTCACATGAGTTTCTTCAGACTTTACTGTACATGAATTACGAGCTTCCAGAAATTCTGATTGAGTGTGTGTGAGCTCCTAATTCAACTCCTGTTCACAAATTCAACATAGAAATAAAAACAGTATAAATAACAAAAGAAAAAACGTTTGAATCAAAGTACTCTCTCAATATTCAAAGTGCGAACAGAGAGCAAAACAAAGAACAGAGCTAAGAGGTGGTTACAACTACACAGCCCAGCCTAAGATAGCTTTGATATTGAGAGACAGGCTGTTGTATGCATGCCTAATTTACTTTCGCTTTGCGAATTGCACATACTCTGTGTATAGGGAGCGCCAGCGCTGAGCACGCATTCTACAAGATAACACCGTGTCTACACCGGACGCTAACGGCGCAACAAAAGACAATATAACTCATTATAATTAGTGATGTTGTCTACACTGGATGCGGTGCGACGTGACACGACAAATCTCAGACAGTAAACTGTTGCCTCGTTCTATTTATGACGTACTGACATGAAGGACAAATGCTTTGCAATGGTTTCTTTGTCGCGTCCAGTGTAGACAACATCACTCATTGTAATGGGTTATATTGTCTTTTGTTGCATTGCATCGCGCCGCTCGTGTCCAGTGTAGACATTTATCAGACACTCTATCAGGCTCCGTTGCGCACAAATCCTCCACCATTGTCCTGACAAACATCTCACCTTACTCTTGTGTGTGTGTGTGTGTGTGTGTGTGTGTGTGTGTGTGTGTGTGTGTGTGTGTGTGTGTGTGTGTGTGTGTGTGTGTGTGTGTGTGTGTGTGTGTGTGTGTGTGTGTGTGTGTGGTGTGTGTGGCGATATCGCGAGACAAGCTTTTCACTCAACAAGAAATCTCGTCACATTTTAATCACGAGATCTCATCACACTCCTAGAAATAAACCATCACTGAACTTACTTAAACTGGACTATTACATTATTTTCTTCTAGATCTGCTGTACAGCCGAAACAAACTTTGTTGCATTATTTTCCTGTTATCACTGTAAAGCTGCTTTGAAACAATCTGTATTGTAAAAGGCGCTAAATTGAATGTCTGGCTTCTCATTATGCTGCTTGATATTGCAAACTGGTATTTCTTACCGTAATATTTGAATGTATTAAATCATAATTACAAACACAGTTTTACAGTTTACAGCATATTGTTATTTGTTTAGTTGCCCAAATGTGCAATTCACATTTTAAAATGCACATCGTTCCAAAGCATCTTCACAGAAAGTAGAACAATAAAGAAGAAAAATATTGCTTTATAACCCCCAATGTGCAATAAAAGGAATGATAAACATGTCTCTAATAAAGAAAGGTATGCAGTATACAACTATACACTTAAATACTAGATGTACTGTGCAGTCTGCAGTTAGTGGACATCTGGGTTGATCCAGGAACTGTTGTAATCCATTTCTATGACTTCACCATTGTCTGAAGACTAATGAGGGATTCCTGCAGCATCTTTCAGATGTTCTTCAGTACAGAAATAGAAGTAGTAAAAATACCACAGTAGGATCATGTCAGCTGCACCTGGTCCTGAACTTTCTCAGACCCACTCAATTAACATCAGCAGCTGGAGCACCGAGGTAAGACTATCACTCTCTCTCTCTGTTTTGTTTCCCTGGCTTCCCTCTAGTGTTTGACCCATTCTTTAGCTGGTCAGGCTGGGCTTAGTAAGGATGGGAGACCAGGGGTCCGTTCTTTGTACCTCTGAGATGATTTGCCAGAAGCCAGATCTTCTAATTGAGATAACTAAACCTGGCTAATTTGGTTCTTCAAACGAATTTGTGGATTTGATTAAAATATCTGGATTAAGTTATCTGAGTTTACTGCACGTTCCTGTGTTCCTTGAAAAGGACGGATGTATCGATACTCGAAACCACGATCAGCAATGCAGCGATTGGCTGACATCGTAGTGACATCATATAATTAAAAAAGGCACCTGACGGAAGAAAAAAAAAAAACTTGATTTCTGGATCTTTATAAGGAAACAGCCAAGCAACTAAAATGACACAAAAGTTACAATAGATAAATGAAATTTATCCCAATAATTTTTTTACATGATTCATAATCATTTCTAGTATTTGTACAGGCTTTACATTTTTATTTCAATGTTGTAATTAGCAATTCATTTAATTTTACCTTTGAAGCAGATTTGTTTCATGACAGCATTAATTAAAGTTTCTTAAGGGTCAACTTATCTCCTGTACTCCCATAATATCTGTCGCGGTTCAAATTAATGCACGCACGGCATAGACTAACTGTTCATCGTATGTAAGACTCCAATAACATTATAGGTAATTATTCCCTCATGAATAAATCTCTCAACGAGTAAAACTGGCTGTGTCTATATTATGATAGACTACACAACATTATAATATTATTTTTAAATTTATTTTTAAATCATTATTATTGTCCCTGGTTCACATTAGGGTACTCTTGTAATAAAGTAACAGTGGCTGGGACAGACTTTAAGCATCACCTCCGCTTAAAAAGATGCAATTTAATCCTGTTTACATGAAATAAGCTGCTCCCGAGCAGGTTTGAGCTTACGGACCTGTTGCTATGACAGCAAGTCCAGGATAAGCATCGAAGAACCAAACAATCCGAGATCTTGCCAAATTGTCAACAATCAAATCCAGCTAACTGTGTTAGCGACGTACGAAGAACAGACCCCTGCTGAACACCAGCCTGACCATCTTAAACCAGTCAAGCTGCTTTTTTTCAGCAGGGATGGGTTCTTTAATCATTTTCTGTTCACACAGTTAGGTTATTTAATGAAGGAGTGTCCAATTCTGGAAGGCCATTTTCCTGTGGATTTTCACACCTTCTGGAAGATTCTAGTGATCCAAAGACCTTGATTAGCAGGTTCAAGTGTATTTAATTCTGCTGGAAGGTGGTCCTCCAGGAGCAGGATTGGACACCCTGGATTTAGTGGATTCACTCCCACATTTAAACATGGCTGTCACTTCCAGGGGTGGGTGATATGCCGATAGAGGTTGGATTATCATCTCTATCATGGTTCTGATCATGTGACCGTGCAGTGCTACACCGTCACAAAAGTGGCATGCATTTTTAAAGCTTTATCAGTTTAAAGATTCAAACTATTTTAAACCTTTCAAGCACAATGGGCCATAGAAGAGAACTCAATTTCTTATTTGCCTATAAGTGCATATAAAGCCACCGGTCACACAACATCTGACTATTGAATTCTTTTTCACTGCGTATTGCACTAAGGCGGTCAAATACGCACACACACACACACACACACACACACACACACACACACACACACACACACACACACACACACACACACACACACACACACACACACACACACACACACACACAAAAGTCAAAATGCCAGTCTTGTGTGCATGGTGCGAATCACACAGTGACCTTCAGGGAGGTCTTTATCTTATATCTTTTTACTTTCTACCGACCAGTGATGATTATGAAACAAACCACGCTGGGAGCCTACACTGTTGCTATAGTAATAAACTCACCTTTTATCCGATTGACAAATAAACCTTGCGCTCCTATTTCGTGTTATTGTTAATATTGTGGTTATTTCAGCAGACAGTTAGCTTTCTACATTCTGTTCAACAGCAACAAGTTAGGAGAGTAATTTTATCATTCAACTGAACTATACACATGCATTATGTTATGTTCTTGCTCTGTCAGTACACAGCAAAAACCCCAGTGTTAAATTAACACTCCTCAGAGTTTATTTGAGTCCACACTCAGGAGTGTTAGATAATTAAGTGATTAATTGAGTAATGATTGGCCATTAGTGATGAATGCCTGCTGTTACAATCAGAATCACTAAAGGGAAGAGTCATCATTTTTAGGTCACCATGATGGTGATCAGTGTTTGCTTTAGTTTTAGTTTTTAATATTAGATTGTGTCTGAGACAAACCAGATGTTGTTGGTTATGTTGTGACATAAATATCTCTGTGCTTTTTTTGCCATAACAAATGTGTTTTATAAACACACAGTTAAATCAGCCAGGAAAAAAATAATGTTTTAAAAGTCATTCAAAAGCTCAACTAAAGCAAACACTGATCACCATAATGGCGACTCTTCTCTTCAGCGAATCTACTTGTTAACAGCAGGTGT
The DNA here is from genome assembly GCA_039654105.1 of Coreius guichenoti. NCBI lineage: Eukaryota > Metazoa > Chordata > Actinopteri > Cypriniformes > Gobionidae > Coreius > Coreius guichenoti. The sequence goes on along the minus strand of CM077179.1, from coordinate 4,034,703 downwards.
TCATCACTAATGGTCAATCACCACTCAATTAATCACTTAATTACCTCATTAACTTTAACACTGCTTCAGAGTTACTTTTAACACACTTAAATGTGGACTCAAATAAACTCTGAGGAGTGTTAATTTAACACTGGGGTTTTTGTTGTGTACTTTCTGCACGAGCAAGGCTTAAGTGGACTAAATGACTGGAGAAGTCCGGCATACAGTACGACACTAGAGAGAAGTCTATAATTTTCACCAAAAAGTTTGATTTAACATTACAGTCAAAACATTTAAAAAAAAATAGGGTGAATTTTAATTTCATGCTGACTTTAATTGAACATAAACATTGAAGATTGAGGATTTTGATCATATCGACCACCCCTAAAATGGATGACTGACTGAATTGACAGATGATGGCGTTCACACATTTTGCATGTCATTCATGTCTTAAATATAGTAGCTTTTTTTCTGGTGTTGCCAGCTACTAACAGGACCTTCTTAAAATCATCTAGAAAATTATAAATAATTCCTTAACCATTTAGGTGATGGACTTGACATATCATGGTTATGATAGAAACTATATACATGTTTACACCACATGATAAAAAACTATAAATATCAGTCACACTTTAGATTAGGATCCAATTCTCACTATTAACTATGACTTTTGCCTCAATAAACTCTATTAATAGTTAGGTAGTTGTTAAGTTTAGGTATTGGGTAGGATTAAGGGATGTAGAATATGGTCATGAAGAATAAGGCATTAATATGTGCTTTATAAGTGCTAATAAACAGACAATATTCTAGTAATATGCATGTTAATAAGCAACTAGTTCATAGTGAGAATTGGACCCTAAAGTGTTACCTAAATATATTAATAGAAGTAATCTCTTTCTGTTTTTTGATAGCCAGATATAAATATATTCATCTAAATTATTGAGTTATTGACAACTGGTTGTCAATCACACGCACAACGAGGAAGATGACGATTCAAACTGTCTTTAATAAATCCATAAGTAAATCCATATACAGGCAAACAAAGAAGCACAACCATACATTGACAATACCCGACAAACAGAGAATGAAACAGAAGAACATATATCTGGTGCTGGGGTGATGAGGTGATAGAAGACAGCTGGTGGTGATTGAAGAATACATGCAGGTGGTGGACCAGGGAGGATTCTGGGTAATGTAGTGCTGAAGGTGACAGATGATCGTGACAGTTATGGCCTATGGAATTGTTTACCACTTTACTGAAACTGCACATTTTTTTGGACATTTGCCTACATTTGTTAAGAACATTCTAGTAATCTCTCATCTCTGATACATGTTTAAACTGCAGGAGTTGCTACTTTCAAAACTAAAGTTGTGGGACATATTTTGCCCCAACTCTGAAGAATCAATTTAATACAAGTGTGTGAATAATGTGTGCTGATTTATTTCTAGGTCTTGAAATAACACCATCTGTGTATGTCTTGCTAGTAATCACAAAAAAAAATAAGGCAGCAGAGAAAGACTGGCGAAATACTGTACATTTGCCACTATATCTTCAGCCTTCCTTTTCCCAGGAGGCATTTCTGCGCTCTGATGCCGAAACGGATAGTTGGCGGCTTTCCAGCGCTGTGCCTCTCTAGGCATCTACAGCATAATCCAACCTGTCGTGATTAATGACGCTCGTGGTCAAACTGATGACTTTGTAGTCTCCTACAGTGTTACCGTGATCTCTAAATGCAAATCTGTTCGCAGCTCAAAGGAGGCAGCACACATGCACATCCCGGGATTAATTTTCTAATCACTTTGAGCGGTTTCTTACAATATAAGGGAATCCATTGAGAGAAAAGCTGTGAATACAGAAATGCTGAAAATCTCAGCTGTGGATGACATTTGGGTTGGAAAGCAATTTAGTCAATTAATATGATTTAGTAAACTACTACTCTGAGTTGCACATATGTATTAGTGGAGTGATTAAGTGTTGTTTATAGCAGATGTAGAGTCAACTAATTACAGTAATACTGCTCATTCCATGCTGTTTACCAGAGACACTCGAGAGGACAAGTAATAATTACAAAGATGTCGCACTATCATCTGTTGAGCTATTAGTTTGAAGAAAAACGGTCGGCACATACTTCATGATTTCTGTTTGGTATTTCATGTTTCATGACTGTCAACAGAGTTTAAATCTGAAGCTAATGTTCAGAGAAGAAATCTACAGATGATAAAAATAGCTTGGTGTAATTACAGAGGCATAACTAATATGCTAATTTATTATTTCAAGAATCATCCTCACACATGGAGATCCCAATAGTCAGAGCAGAGATGAGTGACTGATTCCAAAGGACAAGAGGTGCTTGAATTGACTGAGATCAGTGTAGAGGTCGGTACAGAGGGGCTTTCACACAGGCAGTTTAGTCTGAAACAGAGGACAATTGGTGTAACAAATTGGTAGCAGTGTGTGTTTAAACTGCTGCTGCAAAACTGTGCTGCTTAAAACACTACAACGACTGCGCTTTGGGGTGTCACTGTAGCGAGTGCGTTTAACCCTATAAACCCGATGTGTGATCAACTCTTATCGTGTGCTGAGTAGTCCCATTAAACCGCCACCTAGCTACGAAAATATCATATTTTTCAAAACTACTGCCTTCTCCAACACAAAATAGGTGTCATTTGAAAACATGAGTCTGAATTTTTTTAATTTGATTAACTCCTAAGTAGTGCTGAGTTATTTGCTGATAAAAGAAAAAAAGGTTTCATAATTTATTACATTTTTTTTGTACTACTGCAATGTGTCAAAAACATCATACAGCTTAGATAGTCATGTGTCATATGTCATTTGAAAGGTCTCACGGAGTAGAATACAACAAGCATAACTGTGCTTGGGCTTTGACTAAACTTGAGTGAGTTTTTGTACGTGAAGTCGCCCCCAGACCCATATGTAAATGATATACGGATGCAGCATTTATGTCACATTTTCGCTCGTAACTTCATAAACCATGCTCTGGTCGTGGAAATTGGAATAAGTCTCATTATTTACAGCAGATTCTTACAATTAAAAAGAGCCCAAACTTACCATAATCCGTCTCTTAGATCTAAAGATATTCCTCATGAAGTTATAATACACATAAAACACCACAGATGCACATGTACCTAAGTAAAAAAAAAAACACTTTGTACTTTGTAACAGATCCTTCCCTCGTGGGTCAAAATGACGGAAAAAGTGTAGCGCCTCTCGCAGTTCAAAATGCTTACGCTACGTCTGACGAGCGTAACTGGTGTGCAATGTCGTCAGACGTAGCGTAAGCATTTTGAACTGCGAGAGGTGCTACACTTTTTCCGTAAGTTGAATACGGAAGGCGATTCGCCGGTAGCTATATAATTTACTTCATAAAGTTTTAAATATGGATATTTTTCTTACACAAACGCATCGCTTCGCATAATTTTTGGTAAAGCTTTAGCATTTTTAGTTTGAATTTGGAGCATTTTTAGGTTTGTCTGTGTGTACTGAAGCATTCCTCACATTCCATTAATTCCTAAGGGGGATTTGTTACTTTTTTAAATTTCAACCAATTTTGTGTGCATTCGTGGTTCAAGTATGACAAAAGTCCAAGGAAGTCCTAAGTTTTGGACCACTCAGATGAACACTCAATTTTTAAAATTTCCATCCATCCATCCATCTTCTTACGCTTATCCGGGGCCGGGTTGCGGGGGCAACAGTCTAAGCAGAGACTCCCAGACTTCCCTCTCCCTAGACCAGTGGTTTTCAAACCTGTCCTGGAGGCACCCCAGTCCTGCACATTTTGTGTGTCTCCCTCATTTATCACACCTGATTCAACTCATCAGCTCATTAGTAGAGACTGCAAGAACTAAATTGGGTGTGTCTGATAAGGGAGACATACAAAATGTGCAGGGCTGGGGTGCCTCCAGGACAGGTTTGAAAACCCCTGCCCTAGACACTTCCTCCAGCTCTTCCGGGGAAATACCGAGGCGTTCCCAGGCCAGTCGGGAGACATAATCCCTCCAGCGTGTCCTAGGTCTTCCCCGGGGTCTCCTCCCGGTGGGACGCGCCCGGAACACCTCCCCGGGAAGGCATCCGGAACAGATGCCCGAGCCACCTCAGCTGGCTCGTCTCTTTTTAAAAAATTTTTTTTAAAAAATGGGTTTCGGGTAAAAATTAACCGAGGGAAGGATGCGGGTTAATTTAAAACAATAAAAATGCCTTCCGAGTGTCAAGGGCTAAACAAAAAGGCTACCTTGGTTCTAAATGCTGTAACTTTTGATTAGTTTATGCTATCACCACAAACTTTGATCCAGATGCAGCTCTCATGTAAGGGGAACCTCACGTTCTCCTACTGTATTTCCTTCCTGAGTTATTGCATGTCAAATAAGAAAGATATGTAAATTTCCCTTGAGCACACTTTTTATTTGTCTTTTATCAGCAGTTTCTCATCAGGAGAATGTCCAAATGTAATAAAAAATTATATTTTCTAAAAACAGTTTTTTTTATCATATGATACCTACCTTTTGACTCTCCTTGCTTATAGTTTTGGAGCTATGAGTCTTTACTTTTGTGTGTGTCACTCTAAAACAACTCTAAAAATATCTTCAGGGCTTAAAGGGTTAATTGTTTTTTTCCATTGCTCGGCCAACACAATCGTCATATATACATGATTACAGTTGGAGAGATGTAAGCTTTGTTTCTGCATGCTCAAAGTAAAGATACAGTGTAACGTTAATAAGCTTTTGTAACCCAAGTCCAAGCTGCTTTATATAACGTACATGTAACAACTGCAAAGTATCCAGTATGTAAACAATATGATTTGTGCTGCACATTAAATCCAGCATAAACTCCAGCACAATCTGTATACTGTATATTTAAACACTCAAGACAGCTGTCACTACCCAAACCTCACAGCTATTTCCTGATGCCCACTGTTTTCTGCTCCTCATTTGAATAAAGTTGAGCATTCCTCAACTTTTGGACACTTTTAGGTGCTCTCAATGCTTTTTCTGATTCACTGTCAATCCCACAATTCACTGCCTGAGCATGTTGCTCGGCTCCCATAGGAATGAACTGAAAATGCCCGCTTAGTCTGTAAACACACCATTAGGTGCAAGTTGACCTGCGGACTGCAGACCATTCATTTTCTCCATAGGGTAATTGGTTTTTCATGAAAACTTGTAAACCTTTGAAGATGGAACTACTGTGAGCTACAGGGTTGTTAATCGATTTTATATGCTTTAGTTGAAGCCAACCTCCTGTATAGTTCGAGTGGCATTCCTGGTGAAAAACTACATTACCCATGATTCTGTAAAAACATATCCATCAATCAGTGAATTTTAGCAAATCACGCTAAAAAAAACTCTTTAGTGCCCACTCACTCCCATGCAACAATGTCAAATACTTTATGTTTGTTTGTATACATATTTTGCAATAAATGTAAAATATATTGATTTTATATACATAATCAACATATTTAAATCAATAGTTATAAATGTATTCATTGTTTTTATTTATGTCATTTGCAATGCTTCATGGGATTGTAGTTCTTTCCATCATTGAAAGTGCACCAAATACTTGTACCAAGTACAAAATACTTTTTTATTCAACTCATTTTGTATGTTGTGATTCGCCTCGTACCTGGTTGGATTGATTCATGGCTTATATTTATACAGACTAGATATATAGTCTGTTTCAAAGTTAAGCGCGGGACATAAGTAGCTTGATCATTCGACCACTGAGCATTGGCACATATGTATTTCATGTTACATGTCTGAATAAAATTACGAAGTATGAGATGCATTTTCTGTGTGTTGTACATTGGTTCTGCAAGCTATTTTTGACTTTCAATTTTTTCACATAATGTGTAATAAAAAAAAAAAGAAAAAATATGAATTATACAAGGCATAATTGCTATATCGAAACTACAAATGGAACAGAATTACCATTAAAATAGGCTTTTAATGTGGTTGACAAAATTTCGGTTAAAGATTCGACCATATACAAATGATTTTGCCATTGCTACAGATACGGATATTGGCTTGGCTGCAGTAAATATAGGGTACAATATGGCTTGACAGTAGCAATGACTTAACCATGAACATGTACATGAGTGAGTGTAGTGTAGTCAGAGCTGCAAATGAATTTCCCGTTCAGGCGCAAAATTTATGGGAGGAGAGGATTTAACACAAATCTACCCAAACACTGGGTTGTTACGTCTGACCCAGGATCTGGTTAACACAAAAACTACCCAAACACTGGGTTGTTACGTCTGACCCAGGATCTGGTTAACACAAAAACTACCCAAACACTGGGTTGTTACGTCTGACCCAGGATCTGGGTTACACAAAAACTACCCAAACACAGGGTTGTTACACCTGACCCAGGAGCTAGGTAGCACAAAACCTACCCAAATACTGAAAAAATAACCCCAAAAAATGACCCAATAGGCTCAACCCAGGATTTAGGTAGAAAAAATAACCCAAGATTTTTTTGTAGTGTATGTCATTCAAATCTATATGAACTGCAAAAGCTGAGCAGTTTCACAAAGCCTTCATTATAAAGCACAGAAGAAGAAGAAAACATTAGCCTGTATTTCGCAATGTCCCTGAAATTATTGTTTCACTAAATTAAACTGGTCTTAGGCTAGCGCATGTACAATCCCAAATGTATTGGTTGATTAACTACAGCAGAGGGTCAGGTCTTCAGAGGAATGAATTATGAATTAAATGATTCATGAAATGTGATTACTCACCATAGTATGAGAAAGGAAATGAAAACGATGTATCAGTATCGTTTGAATTTAAATAACATGGCAAGACACTTATTTTAAGGTGTCATGGTTTTTATAAGCCATGTCGGGTGTAGTTCCATTATAACTAAATGACTGCAATAGGCTAATGTGTCTGCTTTAAAATAGTTATTATGAAACGTTTGTCACAGTACCTTGTATAGAAGCTCACAAAGACGAGGAATAATACTATGAGACAGACTTTAATGATCAATGCTCAGGAAACAACAGGGATAAACACAAGAGTAAATCACACTATCAACGTAAATATTAACGAGAATCAACAAATACTAAGGGAGAACTGAGGGCTTATAAGCATAGACCAAACAAACTAATGAGTTGATTGACAAGACACAGGTGAATATAATGACTAATTAAACAGACTGAGGAAAACCAAAGTCCCTTTAAGACAAGTCATTTCACTCGGCAGCCATCTTTGAAACGCCTCTCGGGCATGCAAGTGCTGCTCCAATCTCTTTGAATGGGGAAACATCAAATTCTCCAAAACTGTTTGCCAAGCTTACGATTAAATTTCATATTTGAAGTCACTAATGAAATCTGACAACAACTGTCTCATAAAGTTTATTATTAAACGCTCCAGTCATGACAAAAAACTGCATTTTTCAGCCTGGACAAAGCTCACAACACTGCCTGTTTCTATAGCAACCGGAGCTTCTAACGGCAGCTGCAGTGATGCCATGACTTTACTAATCAACGATTGGCTCTTTCATTTAGAAGGCGGGGCTTATTCGCTGTATTGGGCGTTGCACTTTCTCTCATTCATAAGTACTCGGAGTGCACCGTCTTCCTATATATAAAGTCTTTGGGAAAACTAGGTAATAGGACAGAGACCCAATAGTGATGTTTGTTTCGTGAGTGAATCTTTTGAGCCGATTCTTTTCAATCAACTGGTTCACAAATAACATTAAATGGATCATTTGTGAATTCGACTGATCCAGATGATTAAACTTAGCAGTTAAAAAGTGAGTCAAGTGAACAATAAACACTTGATTTGGTCTTGTCCCGCTGAAATAAGCCATGATCCGGGAGTAATATGATATTCTCAAAATAAGTGTGCTCTTAATAATTCATAATAATGTCAGACTGAACACTAACCTATTTTAGGTCTATCGTACTTGTGTCGCATTCAAAACCTCTCTTTTACTGGAGTAATATGTGTTTCAATACTTTAACTTAAGTACACGGTTTGTGTACACCATCAACCACGAATAAACATTTCATAATTAATTGCTCTTGCTATTGCGGGATGTAGGCTAATGTTGTATTGTCTGTGCATTATAGTGAAGACAACTCCGAACACATTTTCTATCATGTATGCCTATGAAAGTTGACCGAGCCAATCAGAGTAAGTAAGGGGCGGAGTGTCACGTGCAGCCCCGCCCCTTTCTGCAGGCAGCAGGTCATTCTTGCTTCTCCTGTACATCTGTTGAATTACACCATGTGACGCATATAGATGCAAATGTCATTCTGTGCATAAATCACAATATTAAATATAGCTGCGAGCAGCCTTTAAGCACAGCCGTAAAAAGATATTATGTTTTATTTAGCAAGGCTTTTACCATCTCAATCATAAATGGAAATGACCATTTACAGCCAATACAGGCAGTTTACCATAGGAAATATATGGATTTAAAGTTTTTTTAACACTTATAGCTCCACCTATGGTCCGATCTCCATAAAAGTATGCATGCTTCTTTAGAGTCATGTGCCACATGTGCTCACATAATGATGCGAAGTTCTGAGTTTTCATTTAGGAACGATAAGCTTTTGGGTAGACATGGCCACGCCTGTTTTTTAAATGACCCTGCTATAGCTATCCAAAGGCAAAAGTAAAAAAATTTTTTGATAACTATTGACCTAGAGATTCCCGAGAATTGTGCCACAATGGTTTTATCGAGTTCGCCAAAGTTGGTTTTTGAAATGATCTCCAATATTTAACGAATGATTCGATGGACATCGGCGGTCCTAGAAGCAAAGTTGCTCAGAATGAGGAGTTCTACCATGCGGTATGAATGTCTCAGTGTTTCTCAGTTCTCGATACGTCAGTGTCCGCATATAAAAATCCTTGCACCTTGGACAAAGACAATGCATGCCAATTTTCAAGTCAACAGGACTAACGGTGAAGTAGTTATAGCCATTTTCATGTTTTTTTTTTGCTGTTAAAGTGGCCAGTTGCCGCGTCCATTTTCATGCATCCACAGCATGTGCTCTTACATAGGTGTGCTGAATTTGGTGAAAATATCTCATTCCATTCACAAGTTATAGCCATTTTAGTAAAAGTGCCTCCTCCCACTTCGAACGATTTGGCGGCCCTTGGGGACCGTGAAACGAAATTTCGACTTTTTTTTAACTATTGACAATCAGACTCTCAAGAGAATCTTGCTGCACTGGTTTTGGTCAGGCCAAAAACCTAGGACTAGTTCGCAAAAGTAGGTTTTTCAAAAAATCTAAAATACCCGAAAATTTCTCCAAGCAACAAGTGAATCCAAGGTGTGCATTCTTGCTGTCTTGAGCCAAGGATTCCAACGATATAAGACTCTTGAGTCTACGCCTATCGGTTTCTGAGTTATGAGCCATTTCATACTTTTGACCGCTGTAGCGCCCCCGTCAGGCCGATCGGGGAAAAAAAGCTTTTTTTTTCAGTGCTACGCGCTTGAACCCCTAATAAAAAAGTCACTGTGTGACAGTTTTTTTATCTGAATTTCTGTCTGTCTAAAAGAGAAAATTATGTCAGCAGGGAGAGGTATATATATTTGCATGGCTCTCAGTGGGCAGGACTGCTTTTACACCTGAGAGTGAAGGAGAAGCATCATGTTATGTAAAAAAGAAGAGCGAATATTCCCCAAACAAGTCAGGATGAAAACAAATGTATTATTTTTTAGTTTATTAATAAAGTGTGCTGTCAGGCACGACGCAAAGTAGAGCATGCATCCTATTTTACATTAAACAGTTTCTGCCTGATATAAAGTATGAGAGTCAGCCAGAAAATGACTACCTAAATTGTAATTACCTAAACTCCAGCTGTGTTTATAGAGAATGTTTAATTGCAGTAATATCCCATTTAATATCTTTTGGCATGCACATAAAAGAGTTTATTTCTCTTTTGCTGCGCTACTTCTGGTTTACTTGCTCCTCAGTGCACGCTAAAACAAATGACAGGTTCCTGCATCTTTGCGGTTTATTAAATAAGATATGAAGTAAGCACTGTATAAAAAGAGTGCAAGCACTCAAGGAAAAGGCTTGAATAAGTAATGCAAAAATGGAAGCAGGAAACTGCATGTATGTGATTGTAATGAGCAACTGATGAATAAAAAAAAATTTTAACTGTGGCAATGGGCAGATCAAGCATCTGTTTGGCTTTCTTGAATAGACTCATTCCCTCTTTATATTGACAGAACACAACATGCATTGCCTATTTTCACACTTTTGTGAAACCAAAAAAATTACAATTCATTTATCATTTAGCCAATAAACCATCTGTTAAATGATGCTGCACATCATAAAAGCTTATGATTCTGTGAGGCTGCGTTGTACGACAACAAATTAAAATGCGAGAACAGATTTTCTAGCACTAGAGTTTAGCCCATATGTGCTGAATCGTCATCAAATTAATTACATGCTGGGTTATTGCTTTTTTTAGTTGGGTTCAGCCTGCTGGGTTATTTTAAGCAAAGCAAGTGTCGAGTAGTTTATTTGTATTTACCTTCTGGGTTAGTTGATGAATCACTGTCACTCAAAAAGCGTACAATCATCTGAGCCAAACTGGATCAAATTTGCTCATCACTGTCGCCCATCCTGAGAGAAAATGTCCACAGGGGAATATTCTTGAAATTAAGCTTTGCATTCAGTTCCTGTCAAGTAATTGCTAAAGAAATCCTTCTGTAGCTTCATAGTAAAGCTTTTTGTTTCATTTCTTTCTTGTCACAATCACTGCTGCAATGCAACACACTAGATTGCTCCCATAATAAATCAACAAAGCCACTCTGCTTCATTGATTATAATGGAAACGGTCTAGTATGGTTTAGTCATGGCTGTGATCACACCACTAGCTTGATAGGAGGGGGAATTTAAATGTCCTAGCTGTTTTTTCTTTGTTATTTCTTTGCAAACATGCAAAGGGTTACTCACCCCCATGTCTTTCTTTGGAACACAAATGAAGATCTTTTTGATGAAATCTGAGAGTTTTCTGTCCCTCCATTGACAGCTACGCAACTACTAGAAAGGTAGTTTGAAAGGTAGAGACATCAAGACATCATAAAAGACATCCATATGCTTTAACCTCAATTTCATGAAGCAACGCAAGTGCTTTGTTTGCACAAAAAAACATAATTTACCACTTTATTTACAAAATATCAATCTCAAACACGTTCCTACATATGAAATGAGGTTCATTCTCATGTTGCGCAGCATGTTTGAGCTTCATCAAGAACCAGTGAGGTTCATTCTCGTGTTACGCAGCACGTTTGAGCTTCATTAAGAACCAATGAGGTTCATTCTCGTGTTACGCAGCACGTTTGAGCTTCATCAAGAACCAATGAGGTTCATTCTCATGTTACGCAGCACGTTTGAGCTTCCTCAAGAACCAATGAGGTTCATTCTCGTGTTACGCAGCACGTTTGAGCTTCAGCAAGAACCAATGAGGTTCATTCTCGTGTTACGCAGCACGTTTGAGCTTCAGCAAGAACCAATGAGGTTCATTCTCGTGTTACACATCACATTTGAGCTTCAGCAAGAACCAATGAGGTTCATTCTCGTGTTACGCAGTACGTTTGAGCTTCATCAAGAACCAATGAGGTTCATTCTCGTGTTACGCATCACATTTGAGCTTCAGCAAGAACCAATGCGGTTCATTCTCATGTTACGCAGCACGTTTGAGCTTCCTCAAGAACCAATGCGGTTCATTCTCATGTTACGCAGCACGTTTGAGCTTCATCAAGAACCAATGAGGTTCATTCTCGTGTTACGCATCACATTTGAGCTTCAGCAAGAAACAATGCGGTTCATTCTCATGTTACGCAGCACGTTTGAGCTTCATCAAGAAACAATGAGGTTCATTCTCGTGTTACGCATCACATTTGAGCTTCAGCAAGAACCAATGAGGGTCATTCTCATGTTACGCAGCACGTTTGAGCTTCATCAAGAAACAGTGAGGTTCATTCTCGTGTTACGCAGCACGTTTGAGCTTCATCAAGAACCAGTGAGATTCATTCTCGTGTTACGCAGCACGTTTGAGCTTCTGCAAGAACCAATGAGGTTCATTCTCGTGTTACGCAGCACATTTCAGCTACCGCAAGAACCAATGAGGTTCATTCTCGTGTTACACATCACATTTGAGCTTCAGCAAGAACCAGTGAGGTTCATTCTCATGTTACGCAGCACGTTTGAGCTTCATCAAGAACCAGTGAGGTTCATTCTCGTGTTACGCAGCACGTTTGAGCTTCTGCAAGATCCAATGAGGTTCATTCTCGTGTTACGCAGCACATTTGAGCTACCGCAAGAACCAATGAGGTTCATTCTCGTGTTACACATCACATTTGAGCTTCAGCAAGAACCAATGAGGTTCATTCTCGTGTTACGAAGTACGTTTGAGCTTCATCAAGAACCAGTGAGGTTCATTCTCGTGTTACGCATCACATTTGAGCTTCAGCAAGAACCAATGCGGTTCATTCTCATGTTACGCAGCACGTTTGAGCTTCATCAAGAACCAATGAGGTTCGTTCTCGTGTTACGCATCACATTTGAGCTTCAGCAAGAACCAATGAGGGTCATTCTCATGTTACGCAGCACGTTTGAGCTTCATCAAGAACCAGTGAGGTTCATTCTCGTGTTACGCAGCACGTTTGAGCTTCCACAAGAACCAATGAGGTTCATTCTCGTGTTACGCAGCACGTTTGAGCTTCCGCAAGAACCAATGAGGTTCATTCTCGTGTTACGCAGCACGTTTGAGCTTCATCAAGAACCAATGAGGTTCATTCTCGTGTTACGCAGCACGTTTGAGCTTCCGCAAGAACCAATGAGGTTCATTCTCGTGTTACGCAGCACGTTTGAGCTTCCGCAAGAACCAATGAGGTTCATTCTCGTGTTACGCAGCACGTTTGAGCTTCATCAAGAACCAATGAGGTTCATTCTCGTGTTACGCAGCACGTTTGAGCTTCAGCAAGAACCAATGAGGTTCATTCTCGTGTTACGCAGCACGTTTGAGCTTCCACAAGAACCAATGAGGTTCATTCTCGTTTTACGCAGCACGTTTGAGCTTCTGCAAGAACCAATGAGGTTCATTCTCGTGTTACGCAGCACGTTTGAGCTTCTACAAGAACCAATGAGGTTCATTCTCGTGGTACGCAGCACGTTTGAGCTTCAGCAAGAACCAATGAGGTTAATTCTCGTGTTACGCAGCACGTTTGAGCTTCTGCAAGAACCAGTGAGGTTCATTCTCGTGTTACGCAGCACGTTTGAGCTTCAGCAAGAACCAATGAGGTTAATTCTCGTGTTACGCAGCACGTTTGAGCTTCCACAAGAACCAATGAGGTTCATTCTCGTGTTACGCAGCACGTTTAAGCTTCAGAAAGAACCAATGAGGTTCATTCTTGTGTTACGCAGCACGTTTGAGCTTCATCAAGAACCAATGAGGTTCATTCTCGTGTTACGCAGCACGTTTGAGCTTCAGCAAGAACCAGTGAGGTTCATTCTCGTGTTACGCAGCACGTTTGAGCTTCAACAAGAACCAATGAGGTTCATTCTCGTGTTACGCAGCACGTTTGAGCTTCCACAAGAACCAATGAGGTTCATTCTCGTGTTACGCAGCACGTTAGAGCTTCATCAAGAACCAATGAGGTTCATTCTCGTGTTACGCAGCATGTTTGAGCTTCAGCAAGAACCAATGAGGTTAATTCTCGTGTTGCGCAGCACGTTAGAGCTTCATCAAGAACCAATGAGGTTCATTCTCGTGTTACGCAGCACGTTTGAGCTTCCACAAGAACCAATGAGGTTCATTCTCGTGTTATGCAGCATGTTTGAGCTTCAGCAAGAACCAATGAGGTTAATTCTCGTGTTGCGCAGCACGTTAGAGCTTCATCAAGAACCAATGAGGTTCATTCTCGTGTTACGTAGCACGTTTGAGCTTCAGCAAGAACCAGTGAGGTTCATTCTTGTGTTACACAGCACGTTTGAGCTTCAGCAAGTACCAATGACGTTTGTTTTCGCGCATTAATCATGTTCGGTTTAGCTTCTGTTTATGTTTGCTGATCAATAAAAATGCTGATGAATAAAAGCCTAAATTTAATATGTTAATCATATAAAGTGACTAAACAACTCAATTAATATCAATTAGTTTTACAATCTCTTCATGAAATTTTTGAATCGTCAAAGTAGTAGTTGCGTAGCTGTCAGTGAAGGGACAGAAATCTCTCAGATTTCATCATGATCTTCATTCATCACTTATTTATATAATTGTATAAAAAGTGAAATGACGTGAAGTATGTTAACCTTCTTCTGTATTTAACGCATCCAAGTTAGTGCTCACACATTAGGAGTAGTGAACACACACACCCGGAGAAGCCATTTTTGCTGTGGTGCCCGGGGAGTAATTGGGGGTTAGGTGCCTTGCTCAAGGGCACCTCAGTCATTTTCTGCCATTAATGAGAATCGAACTCACAACCTTCAGGTTACCAGTCAGAGTCTCTAACCATTAGGCCACGACTGCCCCTTATATATAAGGTATTGAACCAGAAGCAGGCAATTGAATCAGACAGGACACATTCCATTCCATCTGCATTATTTCTTATTTTTCGCTCTATGTACACATTCAGACTGATGTAGCCTACACAGTAGAAATCTGTACTGGATTGATTTTTCAGTCCCACTCCTGCTAAAAATAGTTACATTTCTTCCCACTCCCACCTGCAACTGTTTAGATCTACTCTGATATTTCAGTCCTGTTTAAGGTTCTGTCTCTCTGTGGTGTCATAGGCTATTTTTTCCTGTTCCCACACACACACACCACGCTTCTAACCCTACCTTGCTGCATTGTCCCAACAGGTAAATTCAAACATAAATGCACTTGAGTAACTTTTAATTATTATATATATATATATATTTAGATATTTATATTTTGCGTGAGTCCCACGAGTCATTTAGTATCTTCCCTCCCTTCCTCAGTAATTCAAACAACAATTCAAAAATTGTGGCAAATGCACTGTATGTGTTGTTACATGCTGCTATCTTTTTTAAGATTAGTGTCAAGTTAAAAGGAGTCCAACTTTTAAAATAGGCATCAGAAGACTCCAGAATTTAGTTTCCATTAAATTGGGCTTATTTGAATGCAAGAACGTGTCCTGTGTAAATGACTCCTTACTCACACAAAAATCCAGAAAATCACATTGTATGATTTTTAAATAATTAATTTGCATTTTATTGCATGACATAAGTATTTGATCACCTACCAACCAGTAAGAATTCCGGCTCTCACAGACCTGTTAGTTTTTCTTTAAGAAGCCCTCCTGTTCTCCACTCATTACCTGTATTAACTGCACCTGTTTGAACTCGTTACCTGTATAAAAGACACCTGTCCACACACTCAATCAAACAGACTCCAACCTCTCCACAATGGCCAAGACCAGAGAGCTGTGTAAGGACATCAGGGATAAAACGCAAGGTCCCCCTGCTCAAGCCAGCGCATGACCAGGCCCGTCTGAAGTTTGCCAATGACCATCTGGATGATCCAGAGGAGGAATGGGAGAAGGTCATGTGGTCTGATGAGACAAAAATAGAGCTTTTTGGTCTAAACTCCACTCGCCGTGTTTGGAGGAAGAAGAAGGATGAGTACAACCCCAAGAACACCATCCCAACTGTGAAGCATGGAGGTGGAAACATCATTCTTTGGGGATGCTTTTCTGCAAAGGGGACAGGACGACTGCACCGTATTGAGGGGAGGATGGATGGGGCCATGTATCGCAAGATCTTGGCCAACAACCTCCTTCCCTCAGTAAGAGCATTGAAGATGGGTCGTGGCTGGGTCTTCCAGCATGACAACGACCCGAAACACACAGCCAGGGCAACTAAGGAGTGGCTCCGTAAGAAGCATCTCAAGTTCCTGGAGTGGCCTAGCCAGTCTCCAGACCTGAACCCAATAGAAAATCTTTGGAGGGAGCTGAAAGTCCGTATTGCCCAGCGACAGCCCCGAAACCTGAAGGATCTGGAGAAGGTCTGTATGGAGGAGTGGGCCAAAATCCCTGCTGCAGTGTGTGCAAACCTGGTCAAGAACTACAGGAAACGTATGATCTCTGTAATTGCAAACAAAGGTTTCTGTACCAAATATTAAGTTCTGCTTTTCTGATGTATCAAATACTTATGTCATGCAATAAAATGCAAATTAATTACTTAAAAATCATACAATGTGATTTTCTGGATTTTTGTTTTAGATTCCGTCTCTCACAGTTGAAGAGTACCTATGATAAAAATTACAGACTTCTACATGCTTTGTAAGTGGGCAAACCTGCAAAATCAGCAGTGTATCAAATATCAAATCTCCCCACTGTATTATAACGAAAATCAAATCCTGACCATGGCCATTGGTCTTCTGTGCTCAACTGTGTGTTCATGAGACTCTGTTAGTGCCACAGTTCACTCTGAATCACCCAAAAAAAGCACACAAGTTGTGAGAAATCAAGATTAGTAAAAACACGACATGAAACACAACGACTAGAAATCCCAAAAAAAGCTTAGCTGATCCATGTCTACCTATAGGAATATGACGCCTATCACAGCATCCATAAGGTCCATCAGTATTATCAGCAGCTTATCGCGTTGCTCATGAGCTAATTACCCTCCTCCATCCTCAGCTCCTCCGCTCATCCTGTCAGGATTTGGCCTTCTGATTCCCCTTCAAATAATTTCTCAAAATATAAAATATTGAACATTTATGATCTGCTGTACATTTATGTTGGTTCTGTTCTGTTTACTCTAAGGGGGGTTATCGCTGCTCTCACTGCTCTTATCCATGCTAGGCTGCTTGGATGGGCAGGGAGTTCTTGCCCAGAACAGAACCATACCGCCAATCCAAACTATATGCTAATTGTCAATCATCTTTGACGATAGTGGTCCTGACAAAAATAACTTCTTGTTTGACGAACACAACAGATATATTCACCTCAGAGAAGAAAGTACATGGTTTATATTCCATGTCATGTTTTTATTATTCTTTATTTCTGTTTATCTGGGTGAGTCAGAGTGAACTGTGGTGCTAATAGTGTCTCATGAACGTGCAGTCGAGCACAGAACACCAGTGGCCAAGGTCAGGATTTTAGTTAAATAAGGCATTACATTTCGGTTTGTTTTTCACCAAACCCTAACGTATACCCACAGAACACTTGGAATATATACAACATGTGTCACTTTTTAAAGCTTGATGCTGGTTGCTATTCACTGCCATTATAAGGACAAGCACAAGTGGGACATTTTTTTTAAAATTTCTCCTTTTGTGGTCTGAAAAAGAAAGAAGGGCATTTAAGGTGAACTAACCCTTTAAAAGTGAGCTATCACTATGGCTTGCTCACTTTTATTGGGCAATAACTGTCTTACCGACAGATTGAATGTGTACTTGAGGGTTTTTTTTTATTTTCAAGTAAGAAAGAATTGTAAGCCTATTCAGTTGCTTGTCCTGTAGCCATGTTTCCACTGTTGTGTGATTACTGACATCAGGGATCATTTTGTTATATGTTTATTAGTTCATTTGGTTCACCTGCCCTCTCTCATTACCCTTTTTGGTTTCTTTTTCAATCCAATCCAGCCCAGCAATCCAGTCCAGCCCAGCCCAGAAATCCAGTCCAGCCCAGTAATCCAGCCCAGTCCATCAATCCAGTCCAATCCAGCCCAGCAATCCAATCCAGTCCAATCCAGCCCAGCAGTCCAGTCCAGCCCAGCAATCCAGTCAAATCCAGCCCAGTAATCCAGCCCAGCCCAGCAATCCAGTCAAATCCAGACCAGTAATCCAGCCCAGCCCATCAATCCAGTCCAGTCCAGTCCAGTAATCCAGCCCAGCCCATCAATCTAGCCCACTCCAGTCCAGCCCAGCCCAGCAATCCAGTCCAGTCCAGTCCAGCCCAGCAATCCAGTCCAGTCCAGCTCAGCTCAGCAATCCAGTCCAGTCCAGCCCAGCAATCCAGTCAAATCCAGCCCAGTAATCCAGCCCAGCCCAGCAATCCAGTCAAGTCCAGCCCAGTAATCCAGCCCAGCCCATCAATCCAGTCCAGTCCAGTCCAGTAATCCAGCCCAGCCCATCAATCCAGTCCACTCCAGTCCAGCCCAGCCCAGCAATCCAGTCCAGTCCAGCCCAGCCCAGAAATCCAGTCCAGTCCAGCCCAGCAATCCAGTCCAGCCCAGCCCAGAAATCCAGTCCAGCCCAGTAATCCAGCCCAGCCCATCAATCCAGTCCAGTCCAGTAATCCAATCCAGCCCAGCAATCCAGTCCAGTCCAGTAATCCAGCCCAGCCAAGCAATCTAATCCAGTCCAGCATTCCAGTCCAGCAATCCAGTCCAGTCCAGCCCAGCAATCCAGTCTAGTCCAGTAATCCAGCCCAGCAATCCAGTCCAGCCATGCCAAGCCCAGTCCAGTCCAGTCCAGTCCAGTCCAGTCCAGCCAAGCCCAGCCCAGCCCAGCCCAGCCCAGCAATCCAGTCCAGTCCAGCCCAGCCCAGCCCAGCCCAGTAATCCAGTCCAGTCCAGCCCAGCAATCCAATCCAGTCCAGTCCAGTCCAGCCAAGCCCAGCCCAGCCCAGCCCAGCCCAGCAATCCAGTCCAGTCCAGCCCAGCCCAGCCCAGTAATCCAGTCCAGTCCAGCCCAGCAATCCAATCCAGTCCAGTCCAGCCCAGCAATCCAGTCCAGTCCAATCCAATCCAGTCCAATCCAGTCCAGTCCAGTCCAGCCCAGTCCATTGAGTCTGTCTTGTGTGCTGACATTGTGTTATTGCCCTCTAAGTTTTTTTGTTTGCCCCTTGTGAATTCTTTTGCTTGTCCTTTTTGTGAATAAACCCCTGATATCTGTACTTGAGTCCTCCTCTCTCTCTCCTTTACTTATCCCATGAAAGTTGGAAAGTTGGTCAAATTAATTTTTAAATGCATAAGTGCAATTTAACAGCCTAACACATAGATCAAATGCTGAGGCAAATACTATATTATTATTGGTCATATCACCAAGTAAGTTTTCACTAAAATACTGTTAAACTTGATTGGACAATTTGATTATTCAGTTTATGTTGCAATCCTAATTTGCATTCAGCATTTGTTTTTTGTTTTTTGGGGGGGGAGTTTTCACTGCTCTCCATGACCCTTACCCATTAGTTGAAAACCACTGATGCAGAAAACATTGGAAACAAGTTATTCACAAATATCCTGTAACATCAGTTTTAACAGTAGCAGTAATTCAGTCACGTTGCTATGATAATTTTAAATTCTGATAGGTAAGTCAAACATGATGATTTCAGCATTCACACGAACCAAACTTTTTGAGGGTGAAGACTATTCTGTCAGCCTTTTTTTAAACAGTTTTCAGTGCTTTTTAAAAAGTGGAGCAGAACTGCATGCATTATTCAACGTGCAAAAAAAACAAAAACAAAAAACATACAAAATAACAAACACAGCCCTAATATTTCTTGAATTAGAGTACATAGAGGATTCAGCGCATTACTTAAAGTCACTATGAAATAAAAAATTGACAGTTCTTATTTTTCTTGGAATATAACAGTATTTATTATAAATGTCTTATCCGTGCACATCATAATTTTTTTTTTTTTTAATTAATGTGCCCACATAATCTTGAATGAGAATAACTTCCCCTCCCTCTTGCAGCGATATCTCTTCTCTTCTCTGATGACGAGGGCGGGGGAACCTGTCACTCACATGAGATTAGCCAATAGCAAACCTTGGACAAGATTAAGTCTTTCTTTTTTCTTGTTCCAGAAGCAAAGAAGATCACAACTTCTGTTTCATATCAACTTTAACATGAAGGATTGTTACTTTACTGTATGATCAAGATAAACTGCGATTTTTTTTCTACTTAGAAGATGTTTTACACCAAAAGAAATGGCTATTGGACAAATACTGTATGTTTAAGTATGTTGCACACACTTGACATGAATACTCCAGTAATAGGGTGGCCTAGAAACAGCTGATGTACTTTAAAAAAGGATCCCATAGGGTTTTCAGTTCTAGCCCTGGAGACCACATTTTGCATGTCTCTCTTATCTGACACATGCAGTTCAGTTCTGAACTGACCAGCTGATGATGTGAATCAGGTATGAATGATCTGAATAAGACCTCCAGAGGACATATTCGTCAGTAGCATACATCATTGTGACTGTCTCATTCCAGAAAAGCAACTATTAGAAAATTGACTGTTATTTATACGTAATTACTGTAATTTCTTTCTCTCTTTGTAATGTAATGCCTGCTTTTAAAATGAGACAGCCTCAATGGCATATGTGGGTACAGCCTTCGACATGAGACAGAGGACCAGGATTGAAAACCACTGCCTTATAGGCAATGATATCAATCAGGGTGGATGAAAAGGACATTTTTTTTTCTTCAAATTTTTTGTGTTTTCAAAAGTTTGCATTTTCAGGCCCACAAAACGCCGTTGTCGTGTAAATGAACAGCCAAAACACATAAAACGTTTTTTTTTTTTTTTTTTGGAAAATGGTGTTGTGAAAACGGCCCCTTAGTATCATATAAAAATTAAAAAGGTAGCTTCAAATCAAAACAGTTATAACCAGAGCTCTTTTTTTTTCAGGATTGTGTATTTGGATGTTATTTTGGCCTTAATGCCAAGTCTAGCTACATCCACGATGATAAGCAAAAGATTTTGTGTGATTCTGAATCTACGTCAATGTCTGTCAATATAAAGTCCAAGATGACTTTTATATCCCCCAGCAAAACAGTGTCCGCATCTGAAATAGAATACTTCCCTACTATAGGTGAAAAACAGTATGTGAGCTGAATAGTGTCCAAATTCACAGTAGGGTACACTCTCAGAAAAAAAGGTACAAAAGCTGTCACTGGTGCAGTACCATTTCAAAAGGTACACCTTTGAACTAAAGAGTGCATATTAGTCCCTCAAAGGTACATATTGGTAACCAGAGTGTACATATTAGAAACTTTTTAAAGGGTACCATCCCAGTGACAGCTTTTGTATCTTTTTTTTCTGAGAGAGATGTATTATTCAAAACATATTACTGTCACAGTTTCCCTTTGTTTGGACTTTGTGTTTTGCACTGTCTAATCTGTCATCATGGACACTTTGATTCTTTATTCAGTTTAGGTGTGTGTCTTTAATTATCCTCATTTACCTGTGTATTTAGTTCCCTTGTTTCAGTTCAGTGTTGTCGGGTCAAACAAAATTGTATGCGCTCAAAAAGAAACGGCAGTCAGTTCTCGGTGCGTAGAACAAAAGAAAGTCTATGAGCGCTGAAGAAAGCTATGGGCTGAAACGTTTGCTCTCTAGTCTGCTTTGCACTTTACCTTTTTTCACATGCAAAAAGTCTTTTTTTTCAGTGTGTGGGCTGCTTCAGTTAATTGGTTTATAAATAATTTGTGTCTTTTGCCCCATGCTGGTGAGTAAAATGTGTGGGGTAAAAGGCCCACCTCACCACCTCATACATTTATAAGATTTTTAAACAAAACAAACCACTTTTATGATTTGTTTTCACACAAAATATGTTTTGCCTAATCAATGTTCAATAAAAACATATTTTCTGAAAATATATTTTCTGCAATTATACACTATGCGAGTAGTGAAGTAGCAAGTAGCGAGTAGTTTTGAGGTTTAAAGGTGTGCCTTTAGCCCTGTTGTACCCTACTCATAAAAGAGTAGGCAAAATGTACACTATAAACCTTAACACTCAAAATAATTAATTGGTTTGAGTAGAGCCAACTCAAATTATTTACAACTTTCTTTTTCTTTTGAGTTCACAAAACCGACACATTTTAAGTAATCTGAATTGTTTTATTGTTTTGAGTTTTATGAACTTGTTTCTTTTCATTTAGACTTAAATTGAACTGAAACTGGGCTGGGATTTCTATTTCCCAGCATGCTTTGCCACGACACTCAAAAGGGACAGTAAATGACAAAATTAAGTGTTATATTATGTTTGTTTTTTTTTGTGCAAGATTAATGTTACGTGGGAGATTTAGTAGTGCTTAATGTTTTGTTTTGCTAGTTTAGAAGAGTTTCTGTTATGTTGGGGTTTTTTTGTAGGGTTTCCATCACAGTGACGAGTGGAGCATGAGCTTAATTTGAGAACAGATATATGTTAAATGTATTTTATTGCTGTCCTCATTCAGCAAGTGCTATGCTATGCTAATACTACCAAAGCATTGTGTAACCAATTAGCAAGGTAGTCTCGCGTAGGCAGACCTTCAGACTGATGGCAGAAGGTCTGGGGCACGTTCAAGCTCAAACCGGTGCACAACGTTTTGCTACGGTTTCCGGGTTGAACGACATGTTTCCTGGAAACGTTGTGCACCGGGGTTTGAGATACGTTTCTCTTGCTTGGTGGGTGTGTCAAAAATGTCAGCCCAATCAGCAGCAACATGTATATAAACCACGCGGTATTAAAGAGACAGCTCAAGTAAAGTCGTTTACAAAGGTGTCCGCTGCAGCTATACACAACAATTCAAGATATTAGAAGTTTGTCTTTTCATCCTGAAATGCAAGGCAAATGTTGGATCACAATAATTAGGAACCACAGTTTCCACAAATCCCTTCACTCGATTGGGATGTTCGATTTTATTCTGGACAGCAAGGGCAGTGATTGTAACATCGAGCGTATTTTGCAGTATTAAAACACGTATTTATACCCTTCTCAGCTGCCATAGTTGCAACTCTTGCATCATCAGAACAGGGTGTTCAACGCACCACTGTTTCCGTTTAAAAAACGTTTTGCAACGTTATGTCGGGGCTGGACGCAGCCCTGGACTCTTTCGCAGTTTTCATTGGTCAAGGACCACCCAGAGGCTGTCTGACTGACATGTAACGCAACCAATCACAGTTAGTTTTGTTCTGTGTCATGTTTAGGGGCATGGAAATGTAAAGTCAATGTCCCTGCAATAACAGACTGTCATGCATCTATAAATTATTCATTCAAGAATGTTGTGCAAGTTTACTGCAACAATGGAGCCACGAACTTCACATACTTTTGAAAATCCAGCGTTTAGTTGATCCTGGTAAGCGCTCATTGTCACAGTTGTAAACACGACGGCGTTCTTCTTCCACGAGGGAGTTTGGCGTCAGGGCATTTGTTTCCAGGCGGACCGTTAAAGAAGGAGACACACACGTCTCGCGGACATCTTGTAGAATTCAACCAATCAGATGACGACTTCGAAACTCCTGAAGTGTTTCCAGATAAGTGTGCCATCAGACGCTCAGCCAACGGTCTGTGGGCGTGACGTCTGAGGCTGAGACTAGTAGCAAGGTGGCATTTATTGATTTAGCTAGTTAAAGCTAGTCAAGTTTCCACTACTAAAAATTTGAGATTACATGATATTTTTAAGTTAAATGAATTAGCTTACTCAAATATTTCAAGTTCAGAGCAATTCAAATGTATTATTACAGAATAAAAATCTGCAAGTTCTGCTTACTTAAACTTTAAATTTCTTAACTTCAATTTTTCTTAACTTCAATTTTTCCCATGAGGCCACAGGAGAGGATTTGTGAATGACAGTGAAGTGATGCAACTGATGCTGGTAGGTCATGTGATAATGACAACATGGCAACACTACACACATTCATAGCCTACTATATAGATAAACCATACTTTTTAGTGCTCACAAAGTAATTACTTGCTCAAAATAAGTACCTACTCAGAGTTCATGCGATTTCGGATGCAGCCAAAAATGAGCTTGTGCACCAAATGTCAGGTGTTTGACCTTGTGCAAGGCAGGGTTTGGCAGGTTAGCATAGCCCCGTTAGCCCTTCCTGGTATAGATGCAGTGACTACACCAGTGGTTTTCAAACCCGTCCTGGAGGCACCCCAGCCCTGCACATGAGTTGAATCAGGTGTGATAAATGAGGGAGACACACAAAATGTGCAGGGCTGGGGTGCCTCCAGGACAGGTTTGAAAACCACTGGACTACAGGTCGAAAAATCATCTTTCTCTATTGAAGGTCATTCAAAATTAGACATGTATTCTGATGAAATAGCATTTTTTGCTGTTAACATATCACTAATATTCAAATTTCTAAATTTTGTGATTAGTCATTTACGGCTAATGTGATTGGCTCAGTTGTGTTCAGAACTGAGTGCCCATGAGAAAAGATGGAAGATTTCAAAGCGCACACCTCGGGAGGATCCTGAACCAATAGAGCATCTGGCATTGAGATTAATGGGACTGTTAGCGAAATAACTTTCTACAGGTATTCCAGACCCCCCTGAGTGCATCTTTATAATCAGGATGAAAAGGTCAAGCAAATAAACCACAGACTACACTTATACCCCCCTTGCCCAAACCTAGAGTAGATAACAGATCCTATTCCTGCAGGAAACTCCTGTGCGACCTTGGGTGAGAGCTATTAAGCATTTTCATTTCATCGTTTAAGGTGATTTTCTCTGTGCCGGTTGGGTTAGAGCTCTACTTGAGGATCTGATCAAACGTTTCCTCAATTTCCGCCTTGAACTCCCCTTGATTGTGACAACATAATTGCCCTCTTCATCAGATGTGGTCTGATATCAGATGGAGGATAACTTGATTCAATTCCACTTCAATCTCTCTTTAACCTCCATCCTGAAAAGTGGCATTGATAGAGTACAATAGGTCCTTAGTCATCACTTTCTGCTCATCACAACTGCCAGCATCCTTCTAAGGCAGCCTCCTAAATAAAATGAAACCTAACATGAATAATGAGGCGGCGTTCTGACGTAGAACCCGGAAGTGCTGCATTGTGTTAAGCGTAGGAGAACGGCGTCGAAGAGAAGAGATTGTTGAATAAAGTTGTTATTTTTGTTATGTTTTTTGCGCACAAAAAGTATTCTCGTCACTTCATAACATTAAGATTGAACCACTGGAGTCACATGGACTACTTTAATGATGTCTTTACTACCTGCCTATGGTTCAGAAACCTCTCAGATTTCATCACAAATATCTTAATTTGTGTTCCGAAGATGAACGAAGGTCTTACAGGTTTGGAACGTCATGAGGGTGAGTAAATAATGACAGAATTTTCTAACCCTTTAAGCATGAAAATACATTACACAGAAATATTGAGTAAAGGGTCAATTTTATTAAAAAGACACAGAGGCTGTCAGAATCCATCAAGGGAAATCCCAGCTAACAAAAAATATATACTAAGAACGTTTTGCTAACATTCCAATTTAGTTATGGAAACGTTATGTTAGTTAGTTATTAGTTTTGTTCTCTGAACGTTAAACATCCATTTTAAAATGTTTTTTAAATGTGACCCTGGACCACAAAACCAGTCATAAGGGTCAATTTTTTGAAATTGAGATTTATACATCATAAATAAGCTTTCCATTGATGTATGGTTTGTTGGGATAGGACAATATTTGGCTGAGATACAACTATTTGAAAATCTGGAATCTGAGGGAAATCGAAATATTGAGAAAATCACCTTTAAAGTTGTCCAAATGAAGTCCTTAGCAATGCATATTACCACTAATAATACATTTTTGATATATTTACAGTAGGACATTTACAAAATATCTTCATGGAACATGATCTTTACTTAATATCCTAATGATTTTTGGCATAAAAGAAAAATTGATAATTTTGACCCATACAATGTATTGTTGGCTATTGCCACATATATACCCGTGCGACTTATGACTGGTTTTGTGGTCCAGGGTCACAAATGTTTATTGGGTTACACGAAACTTAATGGAACCTTCCATTTTATAATTTAGAAAACATTATGGGAACGTTACTTTTAAATGTTTTCTAAACATTCTGAAACAAGTAGTAACTTTTAAAAAATGTCAACAAAAAATGTTTCAGAACAAACAAACAAAAAACGCTCCATGAATGATGTATAAATGATGTTTTTGTGCAAACACATTGAGAACATTAGACCAGATAACTCAACATTCTATTAATGTTACCGGAAGAACTTTTGCTCATAACTTTGAGAGAACCTTTGGAACAACAGCCAAAGTTCTGAGAATGTTCCTTGTTAGCTGGGATGCTGCCTTTGAATTTGGTCAAAAGAAGGAATATTTAGGAACAGCCTATACACATGCTTTTAAAAAATGTTTTTGTAGCGCTTATCTGTCTTATTTGTCTCCCTATTGTCTCCAAAGAGAGCCGTCAAAATCTTATCAGAACTGGGCAAGCACTTTTTACATGCAAAAGAGAAAGCTCTTAAAGTGTTTATATTTCCCCCCCAAAAAAATCTATTAAAGGTGCTGTAACATGCTCTTTTTTCATCTTTTTAAAATTACTAAACATCTAAGTTTGCATTAAACCTTCTTAATTCAAGGCTCTTTTTAATTTGTACCACCTGTAAAGCCTTGTTATTGTGATACTCTGTAAATGCAATTCAAATCAGTGGTCAAACACATGCATCATTATGAAGTTCTTTTTTTCCCTGCCATCGGTTCAATTTCAGTCCTTCTGTTATCATGAGTTTGAGTCTGTACCAAGGTTCTTCATGAAATATGGATGACTGTAAATATTTGCTTTCCTTAATCCATAAACCTTTATTTTCAGTATTAGAAAGTACACTCATACAGTAGCCTTAAGCTGCCCTCTAAGGTCTCTAATCTTGGACAAAATCTATGTAGTGCACTCCTGCTCAGCGAGTAGCACATGACCAGGGTGCCGGTGCATTTTTGGCCACTTCATCTCATCATCACGTGTCCAAATGCCCATATGGATAATTCGGCCTAACTCTCAGCTGAATGTCTGCCATGAGATTGATTTGCCAGAAGGCAGATGTGATAACTTCATCTATATATGGATGTATGTTTCACTTGGGCATTATCTTTAAGTTGCATTATGACCCTGTAACATCATGCAAGATTAAGTAACATTTATTTATAAGTTTATTTGAATAGGGGCAGTACAACAAATATGTATTGCACATAGAGAGTATAGCATAAGCTAATTTGCATCTCGGGTCCCAAGGAAGGCTTTTCAAAAAAATAAAATAAATAAAAAAGGAAAAAATTCTGCTTATCATAGAATAAAGTTTTCAGCTAATGTATAAATACATACCTAAATGACCTGTACCTATTTTAAGGATACTTCCAACCCTGGCAACATGAATAACTAAACAAACATTTATTACATTTAAATATGCGCACGACTCTGGTTTGTTTAAAACCAGCGCTTTACTATCAATGTAAAAAACTTCATGTCATGTATTTCTTTAAACTCATTTGGCAACATGTTCCAGAGTTGGGGGCCCTTTACAGAAAAGGTTTTTTGCCCTTGTGTAGTTCTACAAAAATCAATCCTGCAGTTTCCACCCGCTGTACTCCTAGGGGTTCTACCTATATTATCCTGTCTCTTTATCAGTTTACATAGAACAGATGGTGCCTTATTGTGCAAACATTTAAAAATCTATTTTATATATGACAAATTTATAAATAAAAAAAAATTTGCAAAACTAAGCATATTCCATTTTTTTAGATTTGGCTTTTTATCCATTATTTTTAGAGCCAGATTACAACATCTCAAGTTTTTTAGTTAAACAATCACTTGTTTGAGTCCAAACTGTAATACAGTACGAAATGTGGGACAAGGTCATCGCATGCATAAAAAGATGAGCTGTCTCAATTGTGATATATTGTCTAATAATTTTAAAACAATTTAGGTTAATCCTTACCATTTTTGAAAGCTTTTTTATATGTTTATCAAATTTAAGTTGTGAATCTAAAACAACACCTAAAAATTTTTAACTCATCTACCTCCTCTATTTCTTCATTATGATTTTATTTTTTATTTTTGCTTTCTATTAGAAAAGCACATAAAAACATTTTCTAAACATTTAAGGTAAGATGATTTTCCTGGAGCCATATAGATATCCTTTCCATTTGTTCATTTAAAATTGCAGCAACCTTGGCAGGTGACTTAGCAGATGTATAAATTACTGTATCATCAGCATAAAGCTGACATTTAACATCTGGGGCCATATTCACAAAACATTTTATCTCACCTCTAAGAGTTCTCCTAAATAGCAGAAGAGAAGCGAGAGAGAAGTCTTAAGCTAAGAGTAAGGGTGGGGTTGACCTCGTTGCTATGGATGATGTCAACACGCTATGACCACAGTGATTGGCTGATAGGAGAGTGGTCTCTGTTAGTGATTTAATCATAGAAATATTGCAGAGCGAGGTATCATGTTGCCATATTCAAATAAAGATTTTAAAATGTAGGCTAAGTGTCACTAATTAAACAAGTATTTTCTTTCGAGAGATTGCAGAATTCAAGTGACAAATTATGTTTTATAAACAAAGTTCAGGAGGAGCACGTTCAAATGATCTATCTAATCAGCGCGAGAGGAGGCATATATATACACGGCGCACTCACCTAGTTACCTCAACAGTTTTCTGCCTCCCTCCTCCACCCTGACTCGTCACTCTCGGCTGGTTCCTATTCCCAGGATTCGGGGGAGAACTCTGGGTTTAGGCTAAATTCCGAGCTCGGAGCCTCTCCTCAGACAGCACAGCCAAATATACTTATTTTACTCTTTTACTCTATTTGATCATTTGTATGTGTGAACTCGTGAAACAACTGCCACAGGACATTATTTATTTATTAAAGATTTATTTTTGGCATGTTTGCCTTTTTATTATGATAGGACAGTGAGTAGACAGGAAGCGAAGTGGGAGAGAGAAAGGGGGGATGGGATCGGGAAAAGTCCACGAACCAGAATTCGAATTTGGGTCCCCCGAGCTGCCCACAAGGCTCTCAGCGCAGACGATATGATATTATTTTCAACTTGACCGCAATGTTTTATTCTCCGTCATTCAATACATTTTGCCTGTACATAAAGGAATCTTTATGTTATGTCATTGCAGATTAAAATCTATAAATCAATATATGTATTGCATTTATGAAGAAAAGGCTCAGCACCCAAGGCTCTATCGCTTATTTTCTCATGTACAGTGTCTTTGGGTGGATTGGTGAGGTGGATTGCCGGCAACAGCCATTTTAGGATTGTTTGTGATTTGGTCTTAGTCCTCTTGACTACTCCTAACACACCCATTATTTTTAAGAGTTTCTCCTAAATTGGCAAGTTAGGAACTACTTTTAGCCTTAAGATGTTTTGTGAATACAGCCCCTGGACAACAACATAGCAAATCATTTATAAACAAACTAAAAAGCAACGGGCCTAAGATTGAGCCTTGAGGTAAGCCCATTTTGTTTCTCATGAACAATGATTTTATATCCCCTTTTGTATGCTCAATTTCACTTCCATCATTATGACCCTAGTTAAATTTATCAACTGTGATAAAACCACAAAAGCAAAGGTCACCATTTAGCATCCTATGTGGTTCCATCTGAATGATTCCATTATAAATCATTTATCATAAATTAATATAATTATAGACATAACAGAGTTTTTACTCCCCACAGAACAGCCGACTTTACACTGGAAATGCAACACAGAGGTTGCATATGAAGCAACATCTACATAGTCACACATTGTCATAAATCAAGATAGAAACACAACATCTACATAGTCATAACATTCTTAAATCAAGATACATTTATTTGAGAAGCAAAATGTAACACAAAAATAACAGTCAACGCCTTTTCAGCACAAATTCTTCACTGCGTGTCTTTGGTAAATCCTGACAGTAGTTTTTTAACACCAAAAGAGGGTTTGCGCTGGTGCAAACTGTTAGTAAATCTGGCCCATAATCTGTTTTTGCAAATAAAAAGTCAGTATTTTGACTATACTTATTATACTGGAGAAGGTAGCAGTCTTGAACAGATTAGGACTGTAAATATAAGTCTGGTGTGGAAGACATTTTGAGATTTTAAATGTCACTGTGAGATTTTTTGAAACGTCATTAACTTCTTCTTAACGTCTGACTGACGTACAGTTTTTCTCTTCTAATTTGTAGCACTCTCACTGCTTTCTGTGCTTTTCTGTCAATCCCCAAAAAAACGAACAAATAGTGTATGATTATGATTCTGGCAACATTACAGGTCAGAAGTCATATCAGATCAATAGATATTCGTAGGATTATTCGAAAGATTGGAGTCGTCACGCAAGAGACGGGTTTAATGAGGATGTTGCGTCGATGAGGCATTTACAGGGGGGAGTTTAATTGACACTATTGTCTCTACAGACACTTCAGGGATATGGTCGTCATGTCCAGGCTAAGGTCCACCATCTGGTCTGGATACGGCCCGGATCCGGCCGACTGCAGTAAACCTCGGGATAACAGAGAGACTAACATTAGCGTAGATGCCATTCTTCTTATGATGTAACGAGTACATCAGGTGTTATGGGAAGTGTTCCCGGTTCCGGCTGACCTAGTTAATGCAGCCTAAAACAATCATTTAACTGATTTGAATAACAGAAATTAAAAATGTTTTATGTGTATGCCATAGTAAAGAGATGTGTTTTTAGTCTAGATTTAAACTGACAGAGTGTGTCTGCTTCCCGAACAATACTAGGAAGACTGTTCCAGAGTTTAGGTGCTAAATAGGGAAAGGACCGACCGCCCGCAGTTGATTTTGATATTCTAGGTATTATCAACTGGCCAGAATTTGAACATGTACTGTAAAAAACATCTCGAAACCACAGCATCCCATTATCCGCAGGCGGCTGAGCCCCTCTAAAACTGAAATATCCCCTATATTCACTAAATCTTTAGGCACCTCGATTTGTTTTCATTCTGAAGCAACACCTTTCCTTAAACAAATCTCAATGCATCTACATTTGTTTCTTATGGATCCTTGTAAAAAAAAAAATGAAAATGTATTCCTTTTTATTATTAACAAAGTGGCCCTTTGGAAATTAATTATGAATAAGCTAAATGCACATTATCTCAGAAGAAACACTGCTTCCAGGAATGCATATCTCTTGGCCAATTTGGAGAACAAAGGAAATGTCACCTCAGTGCCAGATGAATGGGTCCTCAGAAAGAGAGAGTTGTGCACTTCACTATTTGACCATTTCCTTTGACCATTTCCTGGCACAGGCTGATGAATGCGCTGGATCATAAAAGGTTATGGCCAAGCAGATTTTTTGGCAAAGTAAAAGCCCTTCTTTTGGGAGCAGAAGGACATTGTCTTAAAGGACATTGTCTTAAACCCAAATATGAAAATTCTGTCATTTACTGACCCTTGTGTCATTCTAAATCAGTATAGCTTTTCCCCTCTTCAGTGGAATACAAATTTCAATGAATGGACACTAGGGCTCTCATTTTAAAAAGAATGGAAAAGCATCATATTACAATTTTCTACCAAATAACACGCTATATTCCAAGCCTTCTGAAGTCAGACAATAGCTTTGAGTGATTAACAACTTAAACTAAAATATTATTCCCTGATAATCTTGTCCTCCAGTAAATGGTTAAGCACTGTGACCAGATTTTCTCATGAACTCTCAAAATATTGTTGTTAATATTAACTTAAACGTGGGGCTGTTCATCACACAAAGGTATCGTATGGCTTAAGATGACTTATATACACTATATTGCCAAAAGTATTGGGACACCCTTCCAATCATTGAATTCAGGTGTTCCAAGCACTTCCATGGCCAAAGGTGAACAAAATCAAGCACTAGTCATGCAGACGCTTCTACAAACATTTGTGAAAGAATGGGTCGCTCTCAGGAGCTCAGTGAATTCAAGCGTGGTACCGTGATAGGTTGCCACCTGTGCAAGAAGTCCATTCGTGAAATTTCCTCACTACTAAATATTCCACAGTCAACTCTTAGTGGTATTATAACAAAGTGGAAGCAATTGGGAACAACAGCAACTCAGCCACGAAGTGGTAGGCCACGTAAAATCACAGAGCGGGGTCAGCGCATGCTGAGGGTCACAGTGCGCAGAAGTCGCCAACTTTCTGCAGAGTCAATAGCTACAGACCTCCAAACTTCGTGTGTCCTTCAGATTAGCTCAAGAACAGTGCGTAGAGAGCTTCATGGAATGGGTTTCCATGGCCGAGCAGCTGCATCCAAGCCTTACATCACCAAGTGCAATGCAAAGCGTGGGATGCAGTGGTGTAAAGCACGCCGCCACTGGACTCTAGAGCAGTGGAGACGTGTTCTCTGGAGTGACCAATCACGCTTCTCTGTCTGGCAATCCAATGGACGAGTCTGGGTTTGGCGGTTGCCAGGAGACCGGTACTTGCCTGACTGCATTGTGCCAAGTGTAAAGTTTGGTGGAGGGGGGATTATGGTGTGGGGTTGTTTTTCAGGGGTTGGGCTTGGCCCCTTAGTTCCAGTGAAAGGAACTCTTAATGCTTCAGCATACCAAGACATTTTGGACAATTTCATGCTCCCAACTTTGTGGGAACAGTTTGGGGATGGCCCCTTCCTGTTCCAACATGACTGCGCACCAGTGCACAAAGCAAGGTCTATAAAGACATGAATGAGCAAGTTTCGTGTGGAGGAACTTGACTGACCTGCACAGAGTCCTGACCTCAACCCGATAGAACACCTTTGGGATGAATTAGAGCGGAGACTGCGAGCCAGGCCTTCTCATCCAACATCAGTGCCTGACCTCACAAATGCCCTTCTAGAAGAATGGTCAAAAATTCCCATAAACACACTCCTGAACCTTGTGGAAAGCCTTCCCAGAAGAGTTAAAGCTGTTATAGCTGCAAAGGGTGGGCCAACTCCATATTAAACCCTACGGATTAAGAATGGGATGTCATTAAAGTTCATGTGCATGTTAAGGCAGGCATCCCAAAACTTTTGGCAAGATAGTGTAGCTCAAGTCATATGGACCACTGTTACACACTATTCTAATGGTGCTTTTTGTGGTAAAGCTTTAGATTACAGCCCGGAAAGTACTGCGTAAGTAAAACATTTACAGCGTAACTTTCGGTAATTATAGTGTAATTATAAAGTATGTATGTGTAGGTATAAGGGAACAATATGTAATATTTGGGGAATAAAGGGGTAACTATCAGGAAAATTAACAAATTATTTATACTGTAAGTTTTTTAATTAAGGGGTAATTATCCGTGTAGTTACAGGGTAAGTAAGAATCTACGGGCTGTAAATTAAAGTGGTGTTTGTTCCCCTCTTGTTTCATGTAGTTACAGGGTAAGTGTGAATCTGCGGGCTGTAAATTAAAGTGGTGTTTGTTTCATGTAGTTACAGGGTACAATAAAAACACGTACACAATCTGATATCACTCGAAACATTTATTTGAAAAACAACTTTCAAAACAGATTTACGACACTTCTTATTCATTTTTTAAAATAAACTTTTCATTTCAAATACTAACGTCCTGACAGAAAAAAATCACGTTTTGGCCCTTTTTTGTTTCTCTTGCTTGGCTTCTCTTCCTCTTGTTCATCTTCTTCATTTTCATTATTTCCACTGAAGGAATTCCATGACTTTTGCTATTCTGTATTAATAGTTATTAAAATAAAAAGTACACCCAGAAATGCTCTCATAATTGACTAATATTTTTGCTTCCAACCAACTGTTATCAGCGCGTGCAATATGAGTAAAGAGCAACGTGAAGCTTCAAGCTTTCATGACGTTCCCGTGCGAGTTTCATCTGAAACTCACGCGAGAACTGGCGTCTCTGTGTTCCTGTCTTGTTTGTTTCTCATTGCTATTATCATATATTATGTTATTGTTTGTATACTGTTGTGAGCATTAATTTACAAAATAAAATAAAATAAAAACCGACGGCATCCGACATCCACGTGACCAGAGTTTCTCAGCGCGCTCACGTCACGCTTCAAGTTGCGTCAAGTGTGAACTTAATCCTCTCATGCACGCGCAGATGACTGTGGGTCTGAGTGATAGTCTACTCTACAGTTTAAAAAAAATTAAAATATTGGTATTTTTCTTACAAACACTTTTCACTTCAGAAGACATTGATTCATCCATTGGGGTCGTATGGATTACTGTAGTTATTGCTGTTTGTGCTGTTTGATGCTTCAACTCATTAGGAACCCAAATGAGTTTTCATTAGCAGAGATTATTTATTTTTCTGTGTTCATCTGAAGAAAGAATGTCGTATATGTCGTATCTCGGATGGCATGAGGGTAAAAGACGAGTACATGGTGAGGACATTTCTGGGTGTAGGCCTACTGTATTTTCTTTTAATAATAGCTAGAGACATGGGATTCCTGCTTAAGATTCATCTGTGGCAAGAACGAAAAAGAAGAGGAACAAGAGGAGGATGAAGCCAAGCAAGAGAAACAAATAAGTGTTGTAAATCTGTTTTGAAAGTTGTTTTTCAAATAAAGATTTCCGAGTGATATCAGATTGTGTACGTGTTTTTATTGTACTTACCCTGTAACTACATGAAACAAGAGGGGAACAAGCACCACTTTAATTTACAGCCCACAGATTCATACTTACCCTGTAACTACATAAAACAAGAGGGGAACAAACACCACTTTAATTTACAGCCCGCAGATTCATACGTACACGGATAATTACCCCTTAATTAAAAAATACTTACAGTATAAATCATTTGTTAATTTTCCTGGTAGTACCCCTTTATTCCCCAAATATTACATATTGTTCCCTTATACCTACACGTACTTACTTTATAGTTACACTATAATTACCGAAAGTTACGCTGTAAATTTGTTTTACTTACGCAGTACTTTCCGGGCTGTAATCTAAAGCGTTACCCTTTTTGTCATTTTGGAACTTGACAGCGCATATAACGGGGAAGGTTAAACCCAAACAGGGTATTTATTGACTGATGAATTAAACAGAAAGCAGGGGAGTAACGGCACAGTCAGAATAATGATGAGCAGATGAATATGAACTAACTGAGTCTCTTTTCCTTTACCAGGGTGACAGTGGAGCAACGATGACTGGAGCGTGACAGTAGAGAGAGCACACACCTCTTCACAGGATTATGGTGAGTCGACAGGTATGTATAATATTTCAAAGAGTAGCTTACAGGAGATCGCTGGAGAATCAGGAGATCCAATAAGTAAGTAGAGCGGGTGAGTAGTCTGTTATCCGTTGTTGCCATCAGAGAAAGAGTGACTGTTGCTGCATCCCAATTCGCCTACTTAAACTATGTCCAAAAGTACTGTTTTTGTGAGGAAGAAGTACATACTTTTGAGTGTGTAGCAGAAGAGTAGGCAAGCTTAGTTGGGACATACACTACTTCTTCATAATTGCGTCTTTAATGGACAGCTCTGTCGCTTAATTACATGCATCCTGTCACCGTGTAAACTGCCCTGTCAATCATCTGGTCACAGATAAAATCCTCCACATTCAATTTAATTTGATTTCCTACTGTTTCAGAGAGAAATGTAATAGCCAGTCGTGGGTCTTTCATGTGGAGACTCTCCTCCATGTGTTTGCATAATGATGCATTTAAAAGTTAATGACTAAACATATCATTACAAAAGTTCACAATGCTTGTTGCAGATTAAATATAATGTGAATAACACTGAATAAATATCTTTTCATCAGATTAGATACTGATTATTAATCACTCAAACTCTCATCTAAATCTCTCCACTTAACTGTCACACTGCAAAAAAATGCTTTTCTTACTTAGTATTTTTTCTTGTTTCCAGTCCAAATATCTAAAAATCCTTAAATCAAGATGCTTTTACTAGATCAAAATGAAGTGAGTTTTTGCTTGAAACAAGCTAAATTATTTGCCAATGGGGTAAGAAAAATAATCTTGTTTCTGTTTGGGACAAAAACGAGAAACAAGATTTCTAATAGAAACAAGATTATTTTTCTTACCCCACTGGCAGATTTTGCATTAGCAAAACTTTCTTAGTACATATTTTTGTTAGCTATAATGTACACTTAAATTATACTAAAAACAGTAGCCAAGATATTCATCTGAATTTCATTAGTTGAAATTAGTAAATAATGAGGTCTAATAATAACACAAAAGCCTTGTTATTTCATTATACTGTAATGAAGAGTGACAGATTTAACCCTCATCCTTCCCTCGGGTCATTTTGACCCGAAACTCATTTGAAAAAAAAATGTAAAAATTGAGTGTTCATCGGAGTGGTCCAAGACCCTAGGACTTTTGTCGTACTTGAACCACGAAAAAATTGACTGGATTCTAGAAATTTTAAAAAGTAACAAATCCTTTGCTCGCGGGTCAGTTCGACCCCCGAATGAATGGAATGCGAGGAATGCTCAAAATTCAAACTAAAAATGCTAAAACTTTACCAAAAAATGATTTTATAATGTCTGCATGTGTATCTGAATGCATACTGAAGAGAAACTGACTTTAGCTCATCCGCTCCATATAGCGCTATAAGGTAGTGGCAAGAGTCATGAAATATCATCTTATATTATTATTTTTCCATAAGAGGTCGGCAAAGACACCCAATGTAAGATATTTTGAGCTGAATTAAAAGGGTTATGCATGAAATTGTGAGTTATTTTGAATTTAAGTTGAAAGAATGTAAAATAAATTATTATTTATTTATTATTTATTGATAAAATCTTATTGATAAAATCTTTAAAAAAAATTAAAGGTAAATAAAATAAAAAATAACAAATCTCCAAAAAAAAAGCATTAAAATTTAAAAAAATTTAATTAAATAAGCTTTCTGGACAAAAAAACAAAATTAAGTATAGTTTTAGGGCTTCGGGTCATTTTGACCCGCGAGGGAAGGATTTGTTACAAAGTGCGAGGGAGGGAAGAGGGTTAAATCTGTATTACTGATACACTTTCTTAGCCTTAGAACTCACTCTTATATCTCTCTCCTCTTCAGAAAAACATAGCAGTCCTTTAAAATGCTGGTCAAGAGCAGCCGCTGTAAAGAAGAGATCCTCAGTAATGACCCTTTTTATCTCCCGGTTCACTGATGTCTGGTCGGTGTAGTTCTTTGGGACCTGATGAGTTGAGCAGGTTATGGTGCAATTTAATACATTGCGGGACGGCCTCCTCTGACAGCGCTAGCATCTTTATTCTGCTTTAAATCCTTCAAATCATCCTCTGCACATGAGATATCCTCTTCAGTGAGCATGTAGTTGTCAGATGTGATAGTAAACTGATACAGACAACGGGTTGGTACGCTGTTCAATCTGGTGATGATTTATGCTTTTTGTTCTGTAATACGTCTGTCTCTGCTTCTGTTCAAGCGCTGTGCTGGGAAAAACATGTCCGACCTGAACAGCCTCTGAACAAGCTTTGATGCTACATGTCTGAGTGTTTTTGTGTGGAATTCGCAGAAAGCAAAACAGTCACCCATGGTCTGCCCTATTTGGAGCTCACACCGGTGTGGACTTGAGAATATGAGAATAGAAAATAATGCATGGCAACAGTGACATTTTAGATGTGATGAAACAGCCCCTCAACCACCAAGGCTTTAGCATGGAAACTGACTCTAAAGGTATAGTCACATTAGAGACATTTCAGCAAAAGTTCACGGGCAAAACAGATCCGTTTTCCATTTTAAAGTCCCTTTCAAGCCAAGCAGCTTCCTGTTTGTCAACCTGTAAATTTGCATGACCAAAGTGAACATGACTGAAAACTGAAATCTCCCGAATAACTGGATTCCTATTTGAAATTATTGGATTTTGCATGTGAAATTTCATAAAGCAACAGTAAATTTTACATCACCTCAAACTTAGGGTAGGCAGTGTTTTTCTTTTTGTTATACTGGTTGAAACTCTCTTCACATCCTGATATCAATCAATAATAGATATTAAAAAATGTATATATCTTCTAGTCTCAGGACCAAAAAATGCTCATCCAACCTGTCCGACCTACCTGTCATATGTATTTGCATACCTCCGCGCACCCTGGGACAGTCACAGAGCGCCGCAAACAAACAGCATCCGCCTTTTACAGTTCTTCCTGGATCAAAACAATGAGCTTATGCTGCGTTCACAACACCATAATTACGAGATGGTAACCTGTGACGTTCTACCCGAATCTGTTCACGTCCTCAAACTCGATTTATGCGTTTCTACTGTATGTCAACACTATCAATGCTGAAATGAATCTGCAGCAGTCAGGTGGTTCAAGTCAGAGCTCTGTAAGTTGTATACATTCATTATTATTGTAATGTTATGTGCTTTGAGACATGAGGTAGTTTAATGCCGTCTCTCGGATACGCACTGGATCTTTCGCCAACTCTTTTTCGCTAATAATATGCTATTATTAGAAAGAAAACAGATCCTAGACCAGCAGTTATGGGCAGCTTTTTCATCTAAAAGCAATAAGTAGCAGAAGCAGCAAATGGCAGTGGCTTGAGTGAGAAAATTACACGCTATTATCAAGTCTGTCTCCCTCGGTCCGGAGGGGGGCACAGGGATTATATCCATGGCTAAGATATAATGTGTTATAATTAGAGTGGTATGGTGGATTTCCGTGGGAAATTCAAGCATGTCTTTGCGTCATTACGTCATGTCTGTATACATAAAGAAAGAGTCCGGCTAGTAGTAGTATCGCATGTGAGGATGCTGCAGGTGGCGGATCATTTATAGCCTTTTCTCACAGCAGCTGAAGTAATTAAACTTATCATTTTGATGGCGTATGGTAATCCAGAAAGGCCCAAACGACATCATAAGTGACAACTGGAGATTCACCCGGCGTCATAAGCAAAAGATTAGACTGTAAAGAAATCAAAATCTACAGGTAATGCTAATACACACTAAATACATGTAGTCACGCAATGCTGATGTTGTCAACATTAACAATTTGAGAACAAAGTATAACAATAATAATAATTTGCACGGTTTGATGTTATATGAGCGATCGTTAGATTTAATCACCGTTGGTAGAGATTTATTGTAATGTTTTGTTCCCAAAAGTGGCAGACATGTTACTTACTTGTTCAGATGACATTTTCCGGTGAAAATTCTTATTTAGGTTATACTTCCAAGACGTAGAATCTGTGATTCTGAAGTACAGTATCCACACCGGTGTGTCTGACAGCAAAGCCGCACATACTCCTCAAAACATTAGATTCATCCGCGCTGAGGAGCCGCGCCGGCGCACAACTCACGTACCGACGATAACCTGCAATTGCAGGTTTCAAACAGAGATGGCGACACAGAGGCAAAACTTACGGACTGCAGCTTTAAACAAAAAAAAAAATGGATGGAGAACATCTTTGTGGGGAAATTAAATTACTGGTGCTTTGGGTGTCTTTGAGTGTCTTTTTATATATAAATAAATAAATAAATAAATAAATTGCATCCAATTTATTAGCAACAAAGCGCATGAATCATTCGATACCCATCTTCTATGAGGAGTGGTGTCTGTCCGTCTTGACTGCATATTTCATTATTTAATTCAAGCCTAATTGCAAATTACATTCAGGTGGGTTAAATTGGAATTGGTACTAAAGTCTGCAGGACACCGGCCCCCTGGACTGCAGGTTTTTTTTTTTTTTGGATAGGCCAAGTCATTCGATATGTTCCACCCAAACTTCTTACTTCAACTGAAAACAAAGGAAAGAAAATTGTATTTGCCAAAGCATATCCGGAGGGCTTTTTTTAATCCTGCACTGACACACTACTGTATACACAGGCACTTTGAGTAATGATTTTAATTTCCACCCCCCAAGATTCATATCCCATATCAAAATCACCCCCTGTGGTGAAAATCAAGTTTTTAATGTTGTTTATGCCTATGTGGTGTTTTTAATATGATTTAAGACAAACCATGTGCAAATTCATAAGTCAACACCATTGCTGAGTATTTTCTCCTTAAAACTGCAGAGAACCAAAGACAGTCTCAAAAACACGGTTTGAAATCGCAGGTGTTTCTGACATCACAAACTACCTTATAACCAATCATGTCACGAGGGGGGCGGGGCTTTAGCATATCATTAACTATTCTCTGAAGCAGTGGAGTCTCAAGAGAAGCCAGATCACCCCAGTATATTTTTCTGTTGATATGAAAAATCGGATACATTTAGCAATATTGCGGGTGAATTATGTATATGATGTATATTACGATGTTATGATGAACTATATGCCTTTCTCCACTGACGTTCTAAGTTGTTCAAAGTGTTTCTAAGGATGCTGACTGATACTGAAGGCAGACTGAGATAGCAAACGGGAACATGGTTTGTGTAACATTAGCAACACATTATTAGCTGTTTCATAATGTAGTCAAGCAAAAGGATAATCATATTAATTACCACTATTTGTCTGATGTTATAAAGAGCACCATTGTCCAGCGTTTACAGCAGTAAGTTGGCCGACTGTATTTCTGAGTGGAGGCGGGGCTAATTTGCATATTCATGGTTCTGTGTATACTAAATGAAGCAAGGGTGTCCAGTTACATTTAAGCTATTTTAAGGCACAAATGATTTTTTTTTCGCCATGTCATTTTGGTGATCAAAGATGAGTTTTAAGAGATAAAATTATTGACTACAAGGGGACTTTAATAATAATTGCTAAAACAGATAACACACATTCCAAAACCTTTTCTTTAGGAATATATTTTTAATAAAAAAAAAAACAGCTTGGATTCTATTAAAGCAACGGGAGTATTATGTAATGTATTATGTATGTATTAACAGTAATATAAACAATATAGAAACATTTTTCTAAAATGCTTTTTTCTGCCATGTTTCAAAAGTAAAATCACACTCTTGTAATGTGGGGTTAAATAATTATTTCAATTTTACATTGTATTGTGGTTCTAAGATGCCTAAAGGACAAAAGCTGTCCTGACAGAGTCATTCGTTTCTCTTCATTTTCTGTCTACCCCTAGCGACAATGTAAACGCTACCTCTAACGTTTGTCTCGGAGCACGAATCTGTCTCTTGTTGAGATTTAATTTTGGAAAAGCCTGAGAGAAAACAAAACCTTTTTATGTCTCATTTGCACTTTAATAAATGCCAAGTTAAATTTCATAATCTATCAATTTAATTTAAGGAAAAAGAGTGGAGCTAGTAAATGAGAAACAGACTGGCTAACCTGCAAGAACATATAAT
The DNA here is from genome assembly GCA_039654105.1 of Coreius guichenoti. Lineage (NCBI taxonomy): Eukaryota > Metazoa > Chordata > Actinopteri > Cypriniformes > Gobionidae > Coreius > Coreius guichenoti. The sequence continues at coordinate 3,993,859 of CM077179.1, read as the reverse complement.
GATGCATTCTTGATGAGGTTTACAGTAAATAAAAATGCAACAATTATGACAAGTATAGCTGTCGACAAGTAATGCATCTTTTTAAATGTTGAGATCTAACTTTGTTCCAAACAATACACTACTATTACAATGACATAATGTGAGTCACATGATATTAGCATAGTCGCATGGCTCAGTGAACCCACTAATAGATTCTATTGATGTGAACACATTTATGTTATACCATGTCTTTGGTAAGCAGATGTTCAGTATAAGTCGCAGGGTGTTGAAAAATGTCATCGATTTAAGAAACTTGACAAACTGTGAAAGCTGTTAGAGAAACACTGGATGAAGTAGAAGGTCTCTTCTCCAGCGTGATAGACGGCACCACATGACCAGTCAGTGATGACGTGCGACACAACGAGCACTTGGACACCCTGTGGAATAGCATTGACGGTCTAAAAAAACTGAAGGCGCCACAACAATGTCAGATTGATTGCACTGAGAGAAGCAGAGTCCAGAATGTTCTATCCTCAATGGATGATGTGAACACTGGAATATCCAGCCTTGCAGAGCCATCATTCAGTTCATTTATTAAAAATGGAGCCAGTCCTGAATAACAGCTTTTTCTCAATTCTCAACCCTACAGAACAAACAAAAAGTGAGTCCCCTAAAGTATCGTTCTGAGTGTACGAAACACGATTCAATCCCGAAATTGTGATGATTGACACCATGGTAACCAAAGCAATGTTCTGTCATATTGCGTGTTTGGTATCTGCTATTTTTGACAATATTATATTACAGTAACCTAAGAATCATTTTCTGCCATTTTAACCAAAATTGCATCATCCATCATCAAAACATAGTGTTTTGTTTTGAGTATACGTTTGTGGGCTTGTTGTTTTGGGTTTTATTTATATTCCAAAGTGACATATATAATGCATTTAACATCAAATAAGCAAAACATAGGCACTTAAAGGTTTCTATAGATATATTTCCCATGTCTGTGTGACAAGTATAGGCATTATTTGCTGCTGAGTTTTGGCTAATTTTTGTGACGTGCGAGACCGAGACGGCAAACGCATTTTGTTTGTTCTTATTTCTAACTTGACATCGCAGCCTCTTATGAGACAACTAAACATAGAAAAGCTTACTCAATTTAATTTGTATGTTGTACAATATGTAGGCTGTCAGCGTGAACATCGCCCTGCCAATTTTTTGCATATGTGAAGGATGCTATACGTGGATATTGGGACACATAATACATAATAATTACATAATAAATAATATAATAGTTTAGCGATTCATTCATGGAAACGATTTAAATAAGTGAGTTTCGCTTTAAATAAGTTTGTTATAGGCTTGGTATTTAAAACAAATGTTGTTTGTAATGAATGGCACTATCATTTATTTTTATTTTATACTATTTTTATTACTATATTTTTCATTTTTGCTCTCTTTTGAATACCATTACATTTAAAGGATTTGAAGTGAGAGGAAGTAAAATAAATGTTTGTTAATGTTTTGTCTTATTTACAAGCATTTTACATTGTTTCTGAATGTAATAATAAACTTGCAACTTGTGCAACTTATCTGTTTTTTTCCCTCTCTCACCAAGTGTACCATCTGCCTGCAAACCTGGAGGCTGCATTTTCAGGACCGCATTTCTAGGAGCCTAGCAATGATTTAGTTGTTTAGTTGGTTAAGTTTAATTAATATACATTGTCCTAACCAACCCCTAGCCCTAAACCTACCCATTGGTAACCCTACTGAAATATTTAAACTAACTTAAGTAATTAAGTTTAAAATGGCCGTGCCTGCTGTTTTGTTAAAAATAAGGTGGAAAAAGTTTGAATCAGGTCTCCTATGTTGGAGTACAGTTGGCTTAATGGCGCCGTCACAAAAAAAAACTAGGGTCCTAGAAATGCAGTCCTGAAACTGCAGCGGTCCTAAAAGTGCAGCCTCCAGTTTTGCAGGCAGATAATATTGCTCACCAACGCAAGTTTGACCTGTTGCAACTATACACTGATAAAAATGTTCTGCTTAATCCTTTGCGATACTTTTTACTCAAACAATATAATGCTGAATTAAACCTCACTTTTAAAGTGCATGCTTTACTTAGAAACATCTAAGTAAATAACACAATAGATATCTACATAATAGAAGTAAAGTGGCACCTGAACACAGAGACCTGAATACTTGGTACACAATACACAATGACGGTCACATTCGATGGATCGCTTTTGAGTATGAATGTCATTTTGAGTAGAAAATGAACTCCATATGTCACAAAATGGAAAGTTACTAAACCAGACAACAAAAGCAATGATAAAACAGTGTAAATACAGCTGGAAAACAGTGAAAACGCAACCTTATTAATTATTCAAGCCCCAGTGCATGATGGGAACACCAGTATCAGAAAAGTTGAGTAGGTTTTACTTAATTTTATAACGCTGATATTTACGCTTTAATTTCTACAAGCTTGAATTGAGTAATATAGAATTTACTCTTTTTTTTTTCTTTTCTTTTTTTATTCTTGCCTGAACGTCTCGGTTACGTATGTAACCCTCGTTCCCTGAAGGAGGGAACGGAGACGCCACGTCGGAGACCGATGAATAGGAATCTCGCTCGCGAGAGCCAATCTACTTTGAGTGTAACTAAACGAGCCAATGCACATTGGCATGCAATGATTGCACCAGGTGCTCATGCCACGCAGCACGGGTATAAATGAGACACAGGTACTTGCATCAAATTAGCTTCTTTTGCTGAGGAGCCGAGTAGGTAACTGGCACCCCAGCAGGGTACAGCGAACATGGCGACGGAACGTGGCGTCTCCGTTCCCTCCTTCAGGGAACGAGGGTTACATATGTAACCGAGACGTTCCCATTCAGTCGGTCACTTCCGATGCCACGTCGGAGACCGACGAATAGGAATCCCTACCAAAGCGCCATGGCCTCTGCCCCCTTCCAGCCTCCTGAGCTCTCTTACCTGATGAGACGGGGCTCACACAGAGAAGTCCATCACTGCTGTTCCGCATGACCCGCTTAGTGACTATTGGATAACACTGGCAAAGCGTGCCCTAGTGGAAGGGAACGCTGCGGAACCCACATCGTCCCCCGAAGGAGTTATGTGGGGTACAATGCTGAGCCGTAGCTCGCAACCGAGAGGGGGCTCCAGCCCCACTGAAGGGGGGGCTCTCCCAAGGGAAAGACACGGGCTTCCGTTAGGAGCAATCGTGGAAAAATATATGGGATCCCCGCAGGGTCACTCATATAACCCCAGCCCAGTACCGGTTCTCCAGGATTCAGCGGCAAAGGGCCTGATGCCAGACGCTCCGCCACGTCGGGCACCGAGGGTGATGGAGGACTCGACAGAGTTTGCTTCTGGAGAAAATAAGCGCCGTAGCGCATCAAGCCGACAAGAGCCAGGGCCTCTCAGTGCTTCTACCCGTTTGAGGTGAGAACACAGGAGGAAACCGGCTCTACACGTAGGCTATAGAATCTAGCGAACGTGTTGGGTGTCGCCCAGCCCGCAGCTCTACAGATGTCTGACAGCGAGGCGCCACGTGCCAGCGCCCAGGAGGATGCAACACTTCTAGTAGAGTGTGCTCGCACCCTGAGCGGAGAGGGCACACCTTGTGCTTGGTAAGCCAAGGTGATGGCATCCACAACAGCAAACAGCAAAATCTTCATAGACAGAATCTTTAGCTCTGCCGACTGCAAAGGCTCAAATGGGGCATTCTGAAGTGCTCGGAGCACCAGAGCAAGATCCCAAGAGGGTATGGAGGGAGGTCGAGGAGGATTTAACCGTCTCGCCCCCCTGAGGAACCTGATGACCAGGTCGTGCTTCCCAACCGACTTACCTTCTACGTGATCAGGATAAGCAGATACTGCAGCAACATGGACTTTGAGGGTGGAGGGCGACAGCCTACGCTCCAACCCCTGTTGCAGGAAGGAAAGCACAGACGCGATCGAACATCTTCGGTGGTCTTCTCGGCGAGAAGAACACCACTCGACGAACAGGTTCCACTTTGAGGCATAAGCCTGTCTTGTAGACGGTGCTCGTGCCGAAGTGATGGTGTTAACTACCTCTTGGGGTAAGTCACCTAGAACATCCGCGTCCCGTCCAGGGACCAGACATGAAGTTTCCAGAGGTCTGGACACAGGTGCCAAAGGGTGCCCCGTCTCTGAGTCAGAAGGTCCTTCCTCAGAGGAATGGGCCAGGGAGGGGCTGTCGCGAGGAGCATAAGCTCCGGGAACCAAGTCCAGTTGGGCCAGTACGGCGCCACCAACAGGACCTGCTCCTCGTCCTCCCTGACCTTGCACAGTGTCTGTGCAAGTAGGCTCACTGGGGGAAACGCATATTTGCGCAGGCCCCAGGGCCAGCTGTGCGCGAGTGCATCCGTGCCGAGTGTGCCCTCGGTCAGCGAATAAAACCACTGGCAGTGGGACGTTTCTGGGGAAGCAAACAGGTCGACTTGTGCCACCCCGAACTGTCTCCAGATCAGCTGGACCACCTGGGAGTGGAGTCGCCATTCTCCCGGGAGCGCAGCTCGTGACAGCTCGTCGGCCACATGGTTGCGCACACCAGGGACATGAATGGCCCGAAGCGACCTCAGACACTTCTGACTCCAGAGGAGGAGATGGCGGGCGAGTTGCGACATGTGACGGGAGCGCAGACCACCTTGTCGGTTGATGTACGCAACGGTCGCAGTGTTGTCCGTACGGACCAATACATCTTTGCCCCGTAACAGCCTTTTGAGGCGACTCAGTGCAAGATGTACTGCTAGCAACTCGAGGCAGTTGATGTGCCAATGCAGGTGCGGGCCCGTCCAAACCCCTGACACTGCATGCCCGTTGTACGTGGCCCCCCAGCCCATGGCAGAGGCATCTGTGAAAACCACAGCATGCCTGGACACCTGTTCCAAGGGCACCCCAGCCCGAAGGAACAAGGGGTCTGACCACGGGCTGAAGGTTTGGCGGCAGGCCGGTGTGATACTCACCCGGTGAGTGCCGCGTTGCCACGCCCATCTTGGGACCCGGCCGTGAAGCCAATGCTGAAGCGGTCTCATATGAAGCAGCCCGAGCGGGGTGGAGACAGCAGCTGACCGCCGAGGCAGGATGTGACTGATCGCCTCAGTCTGAAGAGGCTGGTCTGGGACACAGGGGAATTAAGGAACCTGATCTTGTCGGTTTCCCTCATGTCAGCCAGACACAGCCAGAGATGGCGTTCCTGGACCACCATCGTGGACATCGCACGACCCACTGCCCGCGCCGTAACCTTCATTGCACGAAGCGCGAGGTCGTTGCAGTTCTCAGTTCGTGCAGAACTGCGGGATCGTGACCACCCTCGTGCAAGGTCTTCAGTGCCTGGGCCTGATGGACCTGCAACAACGCCATGGCGTGTAAGGCGGACCCAGCATCTCCACAAGCCTGGTAGGCCTTTCCGATCAGATCGGACGAGTACCTACAGGCCCGGGAGGGGAGACACGGGTTCCCCCTGGATGTGGAGTTAGGGCACAGTTGCATAGCAACGGCCCGTTCCACGGGAGGAACCTGCGTGTAACCCTTTGCAGGTCCGCCATCGAGGGTGGTGAGGGAGGAGGATCCACCAGGCCGGTTTCGGGCAGTAAAAGGTGCCGTCCATGACTTGGTGAGCTCCTCGTGCACCTCCGGAAAGAAAGGAGGTGCAGCGCTGTCACACCAGCACCGACTGAAGAGATCACTTCAAAAAGGCAGGCTTCAGTCAGTTCCACTGCGTAGAAGAGAGTGATATCTGGACGAACGATTTACCACTCGGCTCCGAAGCAAAAAGCTAATTTGATGCAAGCACCTGTGTCTCATTTATACCTGCGCTGCGTGGCATGAGCACCTGGTGCAATCATTGCATGCCAATGTGCATTGGCTCATTTAGTTACACTCAAAGTAGATTGGCTCTCGCGAGTGAGATTCCTATTCGCCGGTCGGTCTCCGACGTGGCGTCGGAAGTGACCGACTGAATGGGAACTAACTTTTTCATGTAGAAATTACATTTGTTTTTTTTCTGTAGTATTTACTTCACCACAGAATCATTTTTATCAGTGTAGGTGCAACTTATTTTCCGGAAAATATGGTAAATAATATAATTGTGCTGTATTATTAAAAAGTGCATTTACAATGGGCACCGTTTGCACCAATAAAACAAGTATATTATGTTCATTACTCCCACCCACAATAACTTTGAGTTTTTGTTATCATTTTTTGATGGGGGCCTTGGAAAATTTTGTCCTCTGTAAGGGTCCCTGGCTCCAAAATTTTGAAAACCCCTGTTCTAGGGCATTCCAGGGCCCGTGGCGGGGCTCTGCTCTGACTGCCATAGTGGAGAAAGGCTTGCTGTATTTTGCATTTTGGATCTTGCTGGACTAACACAAACAAATGCCTAACTATAAGACCAGAATGGGAAGGACAGGACTTTTCATTAGTCCACATGCGGTTTCTATGGAACAAGCTGCCTTTCACCCATCTTGAAAATCATTAAGGTTTAGGCCGGAACTGCCATTAAAAAATCCTCAGGACCACTGTATTCAGCAGCGGTGGGTAAAACAAAGAGAGGCCATATATAGCAAAACTCTATGGATTATGTTGTGCAGACTAAATCTAAAAATGCAAGCTAAAACTACTCAAAACGTCTTAATTTGAGCTCTGCTAACATGTTTAATTCATAATGCCACTCCATTTCCAGTGCACTGACACTGATCATCCTATACTGTGCCACGCATATATTCTTTGAAATACTATGGCAAGGATATGTTAGTGTGGGTTTTGGAGGAGAGTGTGCTCTTTCCTACATGCTGTTTATTATAAAACTTCTATCACTCAACTGTAGTATGTGCATTACGCTGAATGTGTTTATTAGACGATAATATATGTTGTAAGTGTTGTAGAATAAATCAGCAGTTTCAAACCATCTGTGTGTTTTATTATTGGCAATTGACTGGCCACTTTATTCAGTTTATTATTATAATTACATCACATATGCACATACACTACAAACTGATTTGCAAAAACCAGAGCTTCTCTTTTGAGTGGATTCTTCATCTATGCCTTGAATTTTTTTAATCATTGCTTATTTTGATAGGAGACAGGGTTTTCTGTAACCAAGCAGATACTGACAAGCGATATATATATATATAGATCATTTACTCAACATTTACTAATACATTTTTAAAGATCAAAAGTTGTTAACATTCGTTAATGCGCTGTGATCTAACATGAATATTAAATAACATTAAGATTAATAAATGCTCTAAATATATTGCTCACTGTTAGTTCATGTTAATGCATCACATAATGTTAATAAATAAGACTTTATTGTAAAGTGTAACCCATTCATGTAATTGTATCAGACAATAAACTAGCAAAACATTTTGTCTGAATTTATAATCTTATATCTATTGTTCTATAATTTATATATTTTAAATAATGCAAACAAATAATGGCAATAATCTCCAGCTGACATGCAGTGGAAAGAATAAGTTTTCAAACTCTTTGAAAATATCAGTTCCCTTTCAGTCGGTCACGTTCGACGTACGATGTCATTCCACCCGTGCGTTTCTGGATACGGTCGTTCCCTGTCGCCAGCTGACGGTCACAATCGTTGTCTCACGTGCCTGGGCATTCAGCACGCTGAGGCAGCTTTTGTGGATAGTTCATGTTCCCACTGCAGCCGGTAGAGTTTCCGGAGGAAACCGCTGGCCCCTCCCATGGGCGTCCAGTGGTGACCTTCGGGGCTCCAGCAGACGAACAGATGTCGATCGCTGCATCGAAGGGGGAGTTCCAGTCCTCGGAGGATGAAGACTCGGCTGCGTTGCCTCCCTCTGGGAGAGTCGCGGCGGCCGAGTCGGACCCTGAGTTGGCGGCTATGCTTTCACGGGCCGCCGAAAAGGTCGGGCTCGTGTGGAACCCTCCACCGTGTCCCGAGCCTTCTAGGTTGGATGACTGGTTTCTCAGTGCCTTTCTTCCCGGAGGTGCATGAGGAGCTCACAAAGTCGTGGACGGCACCTTTTTCTGCCAGAAACCGGCCGAGTGGCTCCTCCCTTCTCACTACCCTCAACGGCGGGCCAGCCAAGGGGTACGTGGGAATCCCGCCGGTGGAACGGGCTGTCGCGGTGCAACTGTGACCCGCGCCACCCCTCCAAGGCCTGTAAGTTCTCTTCCAGTCTGACTGGAAAGGCTTACAAGGCCTGTGGACAGGCTGCGTCCGCTCTGCATGCCATGGCGTTGCTCCAGGTGCACCAGGCCCAGGCGCTCATGGACATGCACAAGGGTAGGCCTGACCCAGAGCTCCTCCGGGAGCTCCGGATGACGACGAACCTCGCCCTCTGGGCAACAAAGTCACCGCCCGTTCCATCGGTCAGGCAATGTCCACGCTCATGGTCCAGGAGCGACACCTCTGGCTCAACCTGGCCGACATGAGGGAGACCGATAAATATCGGTTCCTGGACTCCCCCATCTCCTCGGCCGGGTTGTTCGGGGACGCGGTCGAGAGCTTTGCCCAGCAGTTCTCGGCCGCCCAGAAGCAGACGGAGGCCATCAAGCACATCCTGCCCCGGCGGTCAGCTGCTGCCACCACCCAGCCGCCGGTCGCAGCGCCTCTGCCTGCTCGCCGCTCCCGCTCCCGCCAAAGCCCAGCAGCAGCCTACACCAGGGCGTCGGCGTGGAGCCGGCCGTGGGAAGGACGTCCAGCCCGCTCATGTTGCTGCCAAGCCAGGTGGCAAGCGCCGTGTAAGAAACCCTGAGACAGGCCGCCCAGAGATGGAGGGAACTGCTCTTCAGGAGGTGGTAGCAGCACCACTCCTTCTCCCGGAGGAGGGCCGGGAGAGAATCCTTGGTTTTCATTTAATTTCTGTTCCGCCGCTGACCTTCGTGCCAGCGGTACCCAAATTTTCACCAAAAGAGCAGTTTCCAAAATCTCTGGGTGCCAAGAGAGCGCGCTTGGCGGTGTACGACGCTCCGATGCCTTGTCACCCTCCGGCGCCTCTCCAGTCGCCAGCAGGGGGTGCTGGCTGTGCTCAGGACGCACACGAGAGACCTCCTCACACCCGAGCGCCCCCTCAGCGGAAGCAGGTAAGTGTTGCACTGCACACTCAGACCCCACTTCGGGCCGCTATGCCGTCCGAGTCGGGTCCCTGCACGCCGCTGCGCTGCCCCGCTGCAGGTACGTCTGTGGTGCCGCATCTTCAGGTGCATCTGTCCCCAAGATTGGTTTGCAGCGATTGACCTGAAGGACGCGTACTTTCATGTCTCGATTCTCCCTCGACACAGACCGTTCCTACGCTTTGCGTTCGAGGGACGAGCATATCAGTACAGAGTCCTACCCTTCGGGCTGTCCCTGTCGCCCCGTGTCTTCACGAAAGTCGCGGAGGCGGCCATTGCTCCCATGAGAGAGCGTGGTGTTCGCATCCTCAACTACCTCGACGACTGGCTGATCCTGGCTCAGTCGCGGGCGCAGTTGTGCGAACACAGGGACATAGTGCTCAGTCACCTCAGCCTGTTGGGACTTCGGGTCAACTGGGAAAAGAGCAAACTCTGCCCCGTGCAGAGGATCTCTTTTCTCGGTATGGAGCTGGACTCGGTCAATCTGACAGTGCAACTCACAGAGGAGCGCGTCCAGTCGGTGTTGAACTGCTTGAATTTGTTCAAATGCAGGACAGCGGTACCACTGAAACATTTTCAGAGGCTCCTGGGGCATATGGCATCCGCAGCCGCGGTGACGCCGCTCGGATTGCTTCATATGAGGCCGCTTCAACACTGGCTACACGACCGTACTGCCCACGGCCAGTCCATACGTCTATATTCCACATGATACCTCCCTACGGGTAGGATGTGGCTTCCGCAGCGGCCCCCCTGGGCACGCTTTCCCAGCGTTATCCAATACTCTGCTGAGTGGGTCTTGCGGAACAGCAGCAGTGACTCTCCCTGCGTGAGATCCCCGCCCCGAACAGACGGGGGTCTGAGGGGCTTTCGCTGGGCACTGGAAGTGGTAGTAACTGTGGCGTTTTCCATAGGGATCCCAATTCGTCGGTGACGTCCGACGTACGTCGAACGTGACCGACTGAAAGGGAACGTCTCGGTTACGTATGTAACCCTCGTTCCCTGAAGGAGGGAACGGAGACGTACATCCCGTCGCCACAGTTGCTGTACCATCACTGCACAGCCGAATCACTAGTTCGGCTCCTCAGTGAAAAACAAATGTGCGCGGCATCCGCTTCCGCTTTATACCCGCGATGCGGGGCAGGGCTAATTATTTGACCATGTACTTAGGGCCCTATCATACACCCGACACAATGTGACGCCAGGCACGACGCAACTGTTTTTTGCTAGTTTCAGCCCGACGCAGTTTTCATTTTCACGTCTAGCGCCACGTTGTTTAAATAGCAAATGCACTGGCGTCCATCTGTTCGCCCATGGGCGTGCTGGTCTGAAAACCAGGTGTGTTCAGGCGCATTGTTGGTGTGTTGCTATTTTGAGAAACTGAAAACAACTGCACCATTGACCAACACAAACCTGGTCTAAAGTCAATAGTGCAGTATTTTTAGTTATTTAAAGGGTGTGTTAGTAATATGCGCCTATAGGTGGTGCACAACGCTCGTACACTCTGCTTATTACACACACAGGGACGCGCAGCAGCACACACACATTTTTAAATATGAAAAATAAAAGGATTCCTCTCTGGAGAAGCGTTCAGTCTTTCCACTCGCAAATTCCTTCATGTAAATATCTGATCTCATAAAAAATCTGATTGGTTTATTGCACGTTACGCCCAAAACACACCCATGACTCATTAAGAGACTAGGTACAACCCTTTTGGACCATGCGCCTGGCGCGCCGACCATTTTTTCCATCATTAAACTAGCAAAAGTGGATTTGGATACGCCCTAAGTGCACCTGCGCCGTGCGCTTCAGACCATGAGCTCAGATCTGTAAAATAGGGCCCTGTGTGTTCAGGACATTGCCAAAGGGATTCTGGTGGTGGTTTGGGAAGTAAATAATGCAGTGAATCTTTGCAGTGAAGATTATGCAAATGAGTTCTACTGGGGAAACTGTGTGTGCCACCTATGATGCCAGCAGCCAATCACAGCACTAGATTGCAATATCCTACGCATCGGAAAGAGATAAATCTTACCCTTTCAATAGACACTCCTTAGAGTCCTCTGCGACCACGTCTGCAGGGGAGAGACGTTAATAGATACATCTAAGCTCTGTGTTGACAAGTACTGAGAGCGGCAGAAGACACAGACACATACAACCAGGCTCCAGCAAGCAAACCTTCACTTCTACAGTAGGTATTTTTCTGCATGTTCCAGATTAAGGACATTCTGCACATACTTCAGAGCTCTTTTGATGCTCTAGGAGATCTGGAACATTAAATCTCTTTCCAGAGACCTTGGCATTAGTATATTGTCAGTATATGATCAGTGGCGTCAATTCACCAAAAGCCAAGGTATGGCGAATTCTGATGATGTCATAAAATCGTACTCCCTCGACGTGAAGACAAGTGTGTGTGTGGTGACGAATCACATATAGCTTTGATCATAACCCAGCAAATTAGACAGTTATAGACCACTGTTTTAAGAATTAAGGACTGCCTACTTCACACAACTTTTTCCAGCTCTTAAAGCTCAAAGGTCTGAATATTATCCAATTTAAATGTTATTTTTTAATGTGATTACCAAAAATATTTTTGTTCATCCTTCAAAGATTGTCGGAATTTGTAAAACTAAAAGTTTAACGATGTAGGAAAACTAACACTTTTATTTTTAGATTAAAAAAGACACACAATTACCACTATAACCAGTAGATGGCGGCAGAGGAGCACTTATTTGCTCATTTCCACTCCCTAACATAGTTTTTTCTCACGTTTTGCTTTTGAATTTATTTTTAGAGATTATCAAATCAATATTATAACATTAAAACATCTTTATTGTCATTTTTTGTCTATTTTTGTTACTTTATATATTTATAGGAAAGGTCACAAAGCCTCATGAAACACAAAAGCTTTTCTTCAAAATGCGAATGAAATTACACACAGTAAATTCATTTATAATGACTGAGCTGTCAGTCAGTGCAGACTCACTGAGCTGCGAAAACTCCGGTTTTAATCAATGAATCTGACTAAACTTCATTCCGCATTTTGATTGATACTGAGCGGATTCACACTACCCATAGCTCCTCTGATTGGTCATTATTATGATTTTCTAATTTGCATTAGATGTTGTTTAAACTGTAAAAAGTGGTAACCTGCAATTGTTACCTTACCCTAACCCATAAAAATAATGTTGTTGGTATAAATTAATGTATTTAGGTTGATTTTGCAACATTAAATAAACTTTTTGAACCAGTTAATTTAGATGTTATCAGTTTTGATTACCTTTTTTTTTTTTTTATCATGATGCATAATATGGTCCTTATTAGTTTCAGACAAACAACTGTTCATGTTATCATAAGACAATTTATCTCTGCCATAGCAACACCCATCTAAATCACTTATATTCATGAGTTATTTTTGAAGTAAACAAGATTTGCAGCAAAAGGGAGAGTCAAATAATTTAAGCAGGGCATTTTAATCAAGTTATGATTGGTGTTCAATCTAAAAATAAATCTCTGGACTCATCAGAGCCAGGGAATGAGGATGTTATGCACATGTTATTACAGGACCCTTGTCTAGTTGATATATGGTGTCAAAGCTCAAAGTAAATAGAACGCACTGTCATAAATCTTATTTAGGATAGACTTTTTCTTAGTATCAAACTCTATTGAAAAGATATTATGCTGCAAAATTGGCACAATCACAAGACCTTGCATCTGTTGAGCACTATGTCAACTTAACCCTCAAAGAACCATATGGAAAAATTGCAATAGTTGTTTGAAGCAAATAAATAAGTCATATAGTTTTCACTGAATACAACTCATTCCCTGAAATGTATCATAGCAACAAGATTGACAGGGAAATATTTATCAATTTTCACCTCCCAGAATGCCATAAACAGTGCAACATGGTCACTGCCTGCTGACACACAAATCTTACAAGTATTTGACCTGTAATATATAAACTATATGCAGATATGCAGCCTGAGATATGCTAGGATATGCTCCAGTACTCCCGTGACACTATATTAGATTAACTGGTATCAGGTAAGGATGGATGGATAGATGGAAGGATGGATGTTTAAATATAAGACGATTTTTCTGAATGTTGCAGATGTGCAACTGAGTCTTAGTGTTCAATGATTTTTATTGTAATTCACACAACAGAGCCTATTCTCTAAATGTAAGAGGCTCTGTGAAGAACAAACTGAAGGTCCAACCTTTTAGGGAAGGATTTTATAGACGTCAGTGCATCAGGCCTCTAAATACGCTTATACGCAATATAAGTACGGTTTTTCAGGTTCTCTTTACACTGCAACAGACTGTATGTCTGTCATCTGCTTAATGCTCATCACACCTTCCATGTGATGGGAATAGATCTAAATATAATGCTATAATCAACACTCTTCATGATTCGTTAATTTCGACAGCTGTAATAGTAAAAACGTAGTAAAAGTACTCAGGAAAACATTATAAAAAAAAAAAATCCAATTCATGACCCCTTTAAATGGATTACTTCACAACTACAGACTATAATTAGACCTAAAACCTCTTTTACCTTTCTTATTTCTACTTTATTCCATTAAATCCATTTCAATCCTTTAATTATTTAATTCTTTTAAATAAAAAGACCAGCTCAGTCATTTTTTGTCTGATTCAAACAAATCATACATCATTTTGAAGGATTTTTAATGTGAAAATAACTCATTTTTGAACATTTGCTCATTGCGCCTCATTTTGCCAGCACCGGTCACAAATGTTATGTCCATTTTGTAAAATTGTCCAAAACAGAATTGGATCCAGTGTTAATTTCGTTGACGAATAATTCTCGTCATAATTTTCGTCAACGACCTTTTTTCACTGACGAAAACGAGATGATAACTAAATAAAAACCAGTTTTGAATGACAAAAACTATGAGGAAAATCTACTGTCATTTTCGTCAACGGATAAAAACGAGACGAAAACGTTAGGGAGGGACGATTAGGAAAGAGATCCAGTCAGAACTGATGTCCTGTGTAATAGATGCGCACATTTGAATTATAACGTGCGGATCTAACCGCGGGAAAACACGGCGGTGTTGCGCGTTCTACAGGCTCACGCAACAGCGCTTCAGAGCGGTTCAATCAATGAATAGCGCATATTTATGCCAGGGAATGTTTATGAACTAATGCTGATGAATAACGACAATGTTTACTTTACGATGTTTATATAGTAAAATGTTTTAGACGGTTGTAACAATGCATATTTTATCTCCCTCATCTAAACTGCAATAGTAAGGCGCAGACATTTCAAAATAAGAGTCACTGTGTATTTCGAGCTTGTTAATAATTAAAAGTCACTCATTATATGTACGTTTTTGGTTACACAATAAACTGTATTTAATTTTATTCCCATCTAGTCAGGAGGAAAGACTAAGAACAGTATTTGACACATATTATTTAATAAAGTATCAGATAGTTAACTAAAAACCATTAAAAAATCTTAATTACTTGAAATTTAAAAAAATAAATAAACTTAAACTTATTTGAAGCTTTAGCTTAACCTGATATACTAACTAAAACAGAAATACAAAATTATAAAAACTATATAGCCTAGATGTTTTTAAAAAACAAACAAAAAAGTGAATTGAGCTCGCTTTCGTGTATTTTTGTGCTTGAACGGTCAAAAACACAGTCATGTCAAAATGTCAGTTTTGACATGTATTCAAGTAACAGTCGGTTATGTAATGCTTAAATGCTTAATTAATGCATTACAATTTAACTAAACTCATTAGATTTTTGTCAACTAAATCTACTGTAGATTTAGTCGACTAAAATCTTATGATATTTAGTCGACTAAAACTAAAAACAATTCAGGTGACTAAAATATGACTAAAACTAAATGGCATTTAAGTCAAAAGACTATGACTAAAACTAAATCAAAATTTGCTGTCAAAATTAACACTGATTGGATCCCAATGACTTCATTGTGTGGACAAAAAGAAGAAAAAAACAATGATGAGACATTCTTATACATATCATCATCTGTGTTCCACAGGGAAAAAAATTCATACAGGTTTGGAATGAGGGTTTGTAAATAAAGACAGAATTTTAGTTGAACTACCCCTTGAAATATATGCTTACTTTCTCTTTTTTTTTTTTACAAAAAAATATGTTGTTTTTTCTTTTCACCCAACTGAGCATGATATCTTGTGATCAGCATTCAGAAGGCACGTCGTCTCCTGATGACTGATATCTCCGGGCATATCAGATCTGGACCAGTCATGGAATTGCTGACAGGCAACAGATGTTGTGCTTGGAGGGCAGCTTTGCTAGTAACGGACTCATATTATGAGGGGTTTCAATGGATTCTTGTTGAAGTAGACAACACCTGGCAGTTATAAAATAATCAAGAGCCAGGAAAGATAACAGGTAGTATATAAACATGCTATACAAACAGTATTGGATGGCACATGGGATATGAAGAATGCCACTGTCAACTGAATGTCAATGCACCACAGTGAAAACTGGAAGTGAAGAAAATGTGAGTGGCACTTGCCACAAACTAGAGTGTCACATGATTTTTCTGGGGGTTTTTTTATTTTTTTTATCATGCCCATTTCACAAATGTTGCAGGATGAGTCATGCGTAGTAATAGTGATGCTTGCTTTAGTAATCACTACTGGCAATCATCATCAACATCAGCCAGCCTGCTCTTTTGTCTGTTGTCATTCTGTGTAACATTTCCTCGTTCAAGACAGGTTCAAGCGCCCTAACTGTATAAAGCCAGCTTTCCTCAGGTCTAAGACATCACATTTATTCCCCCAGTGCTGACTACAGTATAGACACAAGCACACACTTCCAAATGTTCCTCTTCAAATTGCAAAATCACAATAAATTCCAGGAGCCATGCACGCATTGCTTAAGATTATCTGGGCATTTGAACATCCGCAGCTATTTCAATCAAATCATAGAATAAAATGAAAAGCACAGCTGATTATATTTCTATGAGCTGGCAGTACAGTTTTCTCGAAACTGGATATTATTTAGCATGGCACGAGATTAGGACATCTAACCAAACGATTGAGAATCTCATGCTTAATTTCTTAGCAAACCCCTCCAAGCATCTCATTCCATTATTATCATATTATTCTCATTATTATCATTCCATTATTATCACATTAAGTCATCTCATTAGGATATCAGCTCAGTTGCTATAATAACATAGGCTTAGAAATTAATTTAAAAAGTGTGTTGCTTGCTTGTATATTTCCTATCAGAAATCCTTGAATGAACTTGAACTCCGACAACCTGTTTGCACCGTGAGCGCAAGATTGTCTCTTGCTATAGACAGAATTTCTCATCTTCTTGTTCTTTGTGATGGTGCTTGCCTTTGCACCATGCATTTCAACCTCAATCTCCTTGGTAACACTTGAAGCCTGTATGCACAGTCATTATAATGCATTCAATTTCTTATAAATTGTTTTTATAAATAATTGTAACCACACTTATAATACTTACTTAACTCATTCATGGTTAAGAGTATTATAACACTCAAAAAATACAGTATGAATAGCATTAATATTAAGTTATAACTGTGTGTGAGTATATTTATTTACAAGAACAACATTATAGCCTAATGCATTATCAATGCATTAAGAATACTTTTAAAAAATGCATTATCCTATTGGTTTATTCAAGATACATTTGATAACATATATCTATACCGTGGTATGCTTCTGTATTTAAATTTTTAATATTAATATTTATTTCCAGTTATACCAGTTTAACTGGAAGGGTGTCTTGGTTAGTTAAGTCACGCGCCATATATTTCACTATCTTGCATATAACATTGCAATATTGTGCCGAATGCAGGTATAGCCTACTTACACAAAAACTCCGAAGAGCAGCACTCTGATGGCAATCTCCAGCGCCAGATCCCGCACGTATTTCCTTCGGTCTGGGGGAGACATCTTCATGTTGTTCACACAATCAATTTTTGACTGAAAGAAAGCAAAGGCAAAGAAACCAGAGAAGTCGGTGGTAGTCCACAATTGTCCTAAACACGCGACACACTTTGGCGTCCGGCACCTGCAGCTGTGTGCCGTTTTGTGTTCATTTGGCAAATGCTGCTGAAATGCCTCTTGTTGCTCTACAGTTGCAGTATGTACAGTATACAGTACAGTACGCGAGTTCTGCTTCTTGAGAAGATGCCGAGGGATCCTGTAGTGCGCTGAGTGACGGCGGACGCGACTGAGAGCTGGACCGAGCCAGACAACAGCACCCGAGAGCCAGGTGATGATGAGGCTCTCTGATCAAAGTGTCTGAGATGAAGCTCGTAACCCTCTCTCTCTCTCTCTCTCTCTCTCTCTCTCTCTCTCTCTTCTTGAGATTTACATTACATTGGCAGTACACCTTTTGCTGGTCATAAAATCCTTCATTTCACTTCTTTGTACTTTTAAATAGGGTATTTTGTGTTTTAGTGTCCAGACTGTTAGTGTAGCCTACCATAGTATACTATCCTATTGACTGTTTCAGATGGTAACAGCTTGCTGGATTAGTATATTCGGTTTTGGGGAGTAACTACAAAATAAATGAGAAAAAAGGTCTAATTAAATTACAGTTATTTTTGAAAATGTTAACGATTACAAAGGGGGTTACATCTGAACATTTTCTGTAAAACTCTAGGATATGTTAAATAATATTAATTTGTTGCTTTGCCAGTTTTTGATGTGCACGATGTCTCCTGCCATTTAAAGGTGCTGTATGTAAGAATGACAGCTAGTGGTTGAAATGGGTACTGCAGTCCAAATTCAAAATATTGTTTGCCCCGCCCCCTCCTCTTCAGACTCACGCGGGTTGCCAGTTTGAGGACAAGCGCTATTGACAATGGAAGGCGAGGAGACTTACACACTGTAAGTTGATTAGTTGATTTATCTGCGTTATAATATGCTTCCGTTCATCGAGATTTTAAGATGGATGCCGAGGCTTTTTATGTCGGGTAGAATCTGCGATCTCTGACCCAGTTTGTTGGCTGGCTTCCATGGCAGCGATACACTGTGATTTCTGGCAACTGGCAACCTGTGATGTCAAAATACTATTGGCTAAATTGGCAACTTGCGGTATCGCACAGACCAAAACAAAAACAGACATTCCGACACGGAACACACATTTCAAAGTTGAATAACTGGCTGTAGCTTTGTTTTTCAAAGAAACGAAATGCATTTTTCCTAAATATCTGCAAACATATTATGGTCTTTTTATGCTTTAGTACAGTCAAAAACTTACATACATCACCTTTAAAGGCTGTTTAGTAAAGCAATGTTATTCTGATGCTTTTGATTGGTTCTCTTATTCGAATTTGTATCTCCTATAATGAATGTTAACCTTAAGCACAACCTAGTGGATAAATCTCTCTGTTAGTTTGTCCCGTTTTGACTTGCAAAATAAAGCTATTTAACTACACAACGATTGGTCATTGAGTCTAAACAATATTTTAGGTGGAATATAACTTCATTTTAAAAAAAATCAATGCCATGCATGTTATGACAGCTACACTGTTGGGTTTGTTTGGCTTGCCAGTGAGTTTGAAGCTAGAATCTATTCTTGCTTCTGTTAGTGAGAAATCAATATTAGGTTTTATATGGTATAATGTTTTCCCTTCATACACACATAGTGGTAAAAAGAATAGCATACTATTTTTTTAAATCAGTAAGAAGAAAAACATGTTTTTACTACAGTATAATGATTTAGAATTGTGTGTTTTCTCTTAAATATAACTATCTTTGTTGTTTAGAGTTTAAAATGACTAACAGTTGAAAGAAATCAAAAAGTAATCAAATGTAATCAGTTACATTACTTTAATAAAGTAATTGAAATAGTTACACTACTTATTACATTTTAAATAGGGTAACTTGTAATCTGTAACCTATTACATTTCCAAAGTAACCCTCCCAACACTGAGTATATTTATGATCAGACATGTTCTGAAATTAATTTTCAATGCTCCATATTTTTACTTTCATACTAATGTGTAATATTGCTCAGTATATATGGCTAATATTGGATCTAATTATTCATTGAAATATGCTTGCATACACACACACAAAAAGAGCACTCTTACTGTTAATCAGAAAAATATCCTGCTTAGACTAAACATATATTTAGATTACACAGGCCATTATATTATTTGCTATATAGGCTATTGTTACAAATATTCAGTTAGTTTGTTCTTAGTTTCGTTTTCATGGACTTTCAGTTTGTTTTCATCAGACACATGTGTTCCTTTGTTTGAATTTCCCGCCACTCCTTTGTCTGTATGGTTGCTAACATGATTAGCTGTGTATCGTTAGTTTACCTTGTTTGTGTTACTACTTTAGTTCATCCTTTTTCTGTATTTGGTGTCTGGTCTTGTTTGCGTTAGCGTCTGTAAAAATTGCTTTAATTCTGGTCCTGATTCTGATTACATTGTGGACTTCTTTTATAAACTCTGTGTTTTGAAACTTCCCCTTCCTCTTCATCGTCAGTCTGTGCAACGTGTTTCTGACAGAAGACCAGACCCAGATGGATTATGCGGCGCAATTTGCTGCAATTGCCCAAAAGGGCTTCGATTTTTTAGATTTTTTCATCCAGTAGACCTCCCAGGTGTCAGGTGTCTAGAGAGCATCTGTCCCCGATCCAGGACACAACCAGACCCAGAGCCTAGCCCACCACCACCCTCAAATGCGGAAACCTCGCTAGAGGCCCCCGCAGATGGAGAGCGACCAGGATGAGTGAGCCAGAGCCCGATGAGAAAGGAACAACGGCGATCATCACCGCAGAGCCGGAGCCCCATAGTGAGTCTGACCAGGGGTGTGAGCCAGTGACATCTGTGGCAGAGGGAATACTGGTGGTTTTGGACATCGAGGACTGGCTGATCGATCTGGACATGGAGGTACTGCCTCCCACCCTATCCCACCCTGAATCTGTTTGTTCTTCATCATCGCTGTTTCAAGACAGCATTGAAACTGTATCGTCGACCTGTATGGACTGTGAATTACCGCCATTGATCCCGTCAAGCTTACCTCTGTCACCTTCACAACAAAGCTCAGTCCCAGTCCTCCAGCCCGGCCTCTGCTGGATGACTGCTGCCTTTCGTCTTTACCAGTGACTCCTTGCTGTGACGTGAAGCCTCAGGTCGTACAATCACCACCCTCGCATAAGCGAGATGATCCTTTGGCCCCGCCTCCGGACTCTGATCCATTCGCTCCACCTCGACCTGTCGGCTTCGCCTTGGCTCCTCCCACCCTCGGCTCCATCAGAGACCCTCGGCCTTGCGGCTCCACCGGGTTCCCTCATCCCACCGGCTCTACCTCGGCCAGTCGTCACTCTACTTTTGCCACGGACTTACGAGCCTTCCTCTGTGCTCAGTCCCTCCCCCTTTATGGATACAGCGGGTTCCTGATCCTGTTGTGGATTACATTGTGGACTTTTATTAAACTTTGTGTTTTGAAACTTCACCTTCCTCTTCATCGTCTGTCAGTGCAACACGATGGTGACAGCTTTAATGCACATATTTTAAATTTAAACTATAGAGACTTCACATGTACCAATGTATAACCATATTTACTGTATTATAGTATTTAAGCTACCAGGTAAAAAAAAACTTGAGGTAGCACTTTTTAGTAACACTATTTTACAGTGTCTTTGTTACACGTTACATGTACTTACTGTAGTAATAACAGTGAATTATGCATAATTACATGCAACTTCCCCCCAAACCCATATATAGTAGTTGCACTGTGACAGCTGGCGGGTGCAGAGAGAGAAGTAGAGGTGTGGATCTATTTTATGACTTTATTTAATGTAACCAAAAACTCTGGCATAAAATTGAAATGCAACACGTGACGGTAACACAACATCAAGACAAAATCCAACAATTAAAGACTTGAAACAAATGGCTATACAGTGCAAGGAATAACAAAGACCTCAACAAGAAACAAGAAATTAAAAATGCATGCAAACCAAGGGAAATTAAACAATATATATACACTTTTGAATTTTGCTTGCTATATAATGGCCCCTGTAACAGATGCAGGTAGAGGCTGTACATCCCTGTCCATTTCTTCATGTTTTCTATTAGTGAGAGAAGAAAGTGCTACTGAGAGGAGACAATGATCTAGAAGCCCAGTAGTTTAGAGAACTAAACCTGCAGGCAACAGCACAGCTTTGTTCCCACTTCACACAAACTCATGAATATTTTAGGCAATGAGATGCCTGTCTCCTTCCTGTTTCACCACAAAATACAGAGAACTTCTCTGGGACATTTTATTGCAAAGATTCCATCAAACGATTTTCAGTGGTGGCAAAATACATGTTAACATGTGATCCTTCATCAGGTTCATGCGTAATTTTATGCCCTCATGTTTAATTGGTGAAGGTTAATGTTGCACTGCTTTTTACGTCCCCAGATTCTCACATCTCACTCTCCTGCACTCATTTTCTGTCACCTTGAAAATGTAATGTGCAACCTCTCATTATCTGCCTGTTTTTAAGAGCCTCGCTAGAAATGGCTCAACACTTGGTACATAACAAATCAAAAAAATACCTGAAAGAATGGCTACAATTTAGTGATACTTGTATGGTACAAAGATGAACTTGATGGACATTTTTTTCTTCTTCTTCAGGTCAACTACTGTCAAAGTGGTGCAAGAGTTTGAAGAGAAAATTAATCTTTTGACAATTTTGCAGCTAGCTTCCTTTATTAAGTCATAATATTAACATTTGGTTTAATAGTACAAACATACTAAGGTTCTTACGAGCACAGAAACATGAGAAAACACATTCAGTACATTCAACATAATTGCGATGTGTTGGCCAAGCTTGTGTTGAGTTTGTGTACTTGTATAGTGTATGTGTGGCTTAATGTATGTTTTTATTTTAAAATTATTTGCTTTCATCAACATCTAAATGAATCCTTTTTTAGATGCAGATGAACAACAAAGTAGCTATATCGACTGCTTTTATGACCTGTAATGAATGGATGCGCCTTTGGTTTGGAAAGGCTAAACCTTGTTTACTAAATGTTCTAAATGTTGATTGTATCAGCCATAATATCAGTTATATCATTCATGAATTTATATATAGACCATGCACTTGATGGCAAATTCTGCTGCCTAGATATTCCCATCTGAAAAGCTATGAATGTGAAATGTGAGATATTCACACAGGCTTGAAGCGCTCGTTCCTGAACATCCTTCTTCCAACTCAGACACCTACTCGCCTCAGATTAGCTCGCTTTCACCCACACTGTATCCGCAGATGGATTCATTCACTGTTTTTAGAGTGCTAGAAATAGCCTCTGATTTGAAGCCATCCACAAAGGATGTCCCATGTACTAGGGGACACTTAAAACAGCCACTTCCTCTATAAAAGTTGTACTGTATAATACTGTGTAACCAACTGTATAATAGTTCTCACAGAAATGTTGTACATAAACATGGAGATGTTAAAGGGATAGTTCACCCAAAAATGAAAATTATTATTTATCCACCCTCTAGCCATCCTAGGTGTATATGACTTTCTTCTTTCAGCCAAACACAATCAGAGTTATATTAAAAAATATCCTGGCTCTTCCAAGCTTTATAATGGCAGTGAATGGTACCTGAGATTTTGAAGCTCAAAAAAGTGCATCCATCCATCATAAAAGTAATCCATATGGCTCCAGGGGTTAATAAAGGCTTTCTGAAGCGATGTGTTTTTTTTCTAAGGAAAATATCCATATTTATAACTTTATAAACTATAATCACTGGCTTCCGGTAACGGCCATACGTGAGTCTAGTTCCGGCGGAAGAGTGACCTCTGACCCGACACATGACGTAGGATGTAGGAGTAGCGTAAGCTCAGGTGAGAGTAGACGCCTCTCACGCTTCAAATAACAAACTCAAGCTCCTCACACATTTCTCTTTAAAAATTCTGGTTTTAGATTCTAATTTGTGACGGTGTTTTGTTTTGCTCTATCCTCTGCATTTCTGCGTCACTCTTCCGCCAGAACTAGACTCGTGTACAACCGTTACCGGAAGCCAGTCATTATAGTTTAAAAAGTTATAAATATGGATATTTTTCTTGCAAAAATGCATGGCTTCACTTCAGAATGGTTTTATTGTCGCATGGATTACTTTTATGATGGATGGATGCACTTTTTTGGGCTTCAAAATGTGTGCGAAACGTCCTAAATTTTTAGTTGTTATTCGTTGATAACCTTCCATTCCACCAGAGAGCTCAGATCTCTTGGTTGTTAAACTTACAGTCGGTCATGTGACACATGAGAAACATGGGGTTTGGTGATAGTGACATCAAAACTGGAGGGCACAATTTTTAACTGAACACAAGTGTGAACGACATTTGAGATCTAAGGCCTTCCACTTTCCTTGTACAGAAAGTCCAAAGGACAGACATTCTGACATCTCATTTTCATCTCACATTGACATCTCAAATAATACAGGGATAAAATGACACGAGGACTGCATGAGGAACCATTTTGGCTGAATTCCTTTAAATCAAGTTTAGATATAATGTATGACTCAGGGAAGCTGTGAGCTTGTATATAGACACTGAAGTAAATGTTAATGCTTCAAACTCAAAGATGTATTGGCTCATGGGATATTATTTCACACAAGCATGTGTTGGGAATAAGATATGCAGAGGATATGAAAAGAATGTCTTGCTGAGAAGGAGAGAAACAGAATAATAGATACTCTGCCCCTGAGTAATGATTAGTGAATAATACAGAAAGCATTTGTTATAATATTAAAGTATTTCCCATGTTCCCAAAATGATTAATTATAAGCTCATTAGTAAAGCACACCACATTTGTGATTAACAGGTAGCACATGTATTGTCACATGTATTATATGTAAATCGCAAAATCTAGCTTCTTAAAGTGCCCCAATTATGCTTTTTTAAAGGTTTCTAATTTTGTTTTTAAGGTCTCCTACAATAGTTTTACATGCATCCATGGTAAAAAAAAAAAAAAAAAAAACACTTTTTTCTCATAATCACTGCAGCATCAGCTCTTTTCTCTTAGTGTCTGAAACGCTTCAAGCTAGGATTCGGTCGCTTTAAACCCCTCCTTTCCGAGCGCCTACTCTGCTCTGATTGGTCAGATGGCCCAGTCTGTTGTGATTGGCCTACTCTGCTCTGATTGGTCAGATGGCCCAGTCTGTTGTGATTGGCCTACTCTGCTCTGATTGGTCAGATGGCCCAGTCTGTTGTGATTGGCCTACTCTGCTCTGATTGGTCAGATGGCCCAGTCTGTTGTGATTGGCCTACTCTGCTCTGATTGGTCAGATGGCCCAGTCTGTTGTGATTGGTCTACTCTGCTCTGATTGGTCAGATGGCCAAGTCTGTTGTGATTGGCCTACTCTGCTCTGATTGGTCAGATGGCCCAGTCTGTTGTGATTGGTCTACTCTGCTCTGATTGGTCAGATGGCCAAGTCTGTTGTGATTGGCCTACTCTGCTCTGATTGGTCAGATGGCCCAGTCTGTTGTGATTGGTCTACTCTGCTCTGATTGGTCAGATGGCCCAGTCTGTTGTGATTGGTCTACTCTGCTCTGATTGGTCAGATGGCCCAGTCTGCTGTGATTGGTCTACTCTGCTCTGATTGGTCAGATGGCCCAGTCTGCTGTGATTGGTCTACTCTGCTCTGATTGGTCAGATGACCCAGTCTGTTGTGATTGGTCTACTCTGCTCTGATTGGTCAGATGGCCCAGTCGGTTGTGATTGCTCTACTCTGCTCTGATTGGTCAGATGGCCCAGTCTGTTGTGATTGGTCTACTCTGCTCTGATTGGTCAGATGGCCCAGTCTGTTGTGATTGGTCTATTCTGCTCTGATTGGTCAGATGGCCCAGTCTGTTGTGATTGGTCTACTCTGCTCTGATTGGTCAGATGGCCCAGTCTGTTGTGATTGGTCTACTCTGCTCTGATTGGTCAGATTGATTCACAAACAGCTATATTACACACTACATGAAATTTAATATCTGAAAAAGCATAATTTTAAGAACTTCTACCACCACTTTAAGAAAGTCTGACAAAAAGCGTTATGAAATGAGTACTTTTCATAGAAAATCATTTGTGTCATAAGATTACTTCAGAGAATTCCACAATGCATTGCAATGTTTGAGAATTATCAATAACAATTGTTCAGTCTAATTCAAAATGAGCCTGTTTTTATTTTACTTATATTTGTGTATGATATGTATGTTTATGTTTATAATATCATGTTAGCTTAGCTAACACCAAATTATATTCTCCTGTGTGCTTCACATGTGTGTCATTGCTCATGGTAAACTGCTACTGTACCTTTAACTTAGAGTTGTCATGCCATCACAACATAATTACTATATCAAGATTTTATTGAACAGCATAATGATATTTCCACAAGGCAAACACTGTTAATTCTCTAAATGACTGCATGAATTAGTGTGAGAGAGGGAAAATTTCCTACCAATTTTCCCAATGTTGATCTTTCCTGCCATCTTCAGGCTAGAAAACATTATTGCCACAGTCCACCGGTCTTTACTGCTGCATCTCGTCTCATGTACTTTGAGCTACAGATTCCCCTATAGCATCATTTTGCTCTTTTCATGGGAAATCCTATCTGGTGTGCTTTGGGAAATCAGTACAAGATCTAATATTTGATTAATTTGCATGCATTCAATTAGCAGACACTTTTATTTAAAGTGTCTTACAAATGATGAAAAGGATAAGTTAATTTCATGCTTTCATGGTAAAACATCTACTATATTGTGTTGTACAGTATTATGTTGTATGCAAAATATTTTATTAAGTCAGATTATACTGTATGTTCACTTCTGAATGGGTGAGCACATTTGACATATGACATACTTTATGGATATCAGACCATAGGTGGCGTTATAACGGTTAAAAAGCTTTAAAAACATATATTTCCTTAGTAAATTGCCTGTATGGACTGTAAATGGTCTTTCCCATTTATGATCTAGATCATAGGTCAATCAAGTCTGTGTTTTCAAGGCAGTAAACAATAAACATTGCGACTACAGTGCAGACAGATGAGAGAGTTAGAGGCAAGTTACACATGAAAAGATGGTAGAAAGAAAAAGAAACATAGCGATACATGTAGAAAACAATGGGAGAGAAATAGACAACTGAGACGGAGAAAAGAAAGAGATACAGTCGAGTGAGATGGAGAAAGTGAGAGAAACAGTCGAGTGAGATGGAGAAAGTGAGAGAAACAGGCGAGTGAGTGCTCTCAATGGAGAGCAATGCCTATTGCCAGCAGAATGCAGGACTTTCTTATTTATGGTTTTATTTTATTTATATTAGGGGCTCAAGCGCGTACCACTGATTGTAATTATTAAAATTTCCCAGGATCAGCATTCTCCCCTAAAAGTGATCTTGCAGACCAATCCGTACGTCATACAGACTTGAAACTTTGAGGGCTGGTAGTACTCACACCGTCTACAAAGTCACCAAGACTCGCTCCAATTGTCCTGACGGGGGCGCTACAGTGGTGAAAAGTACGAAATCGCTCATAACTCCTACACCGCTTGGCGTAGGCTCAAGTGTCTTAGAATCCTTGGCTGAAGACGGACAAAATGTATGATTTTGAAAAATGATTTTTCGGGTACTAGTCCTAGGTCCTAGAAAAACATGGCCGTCATTGGTCAATGAAGTTTGAGCACCTATTAGACAAGGTTAACGGTGGCTGATCGGAACGAAACTCGGTGGGCATGTTTGACTCATGGCACTAGAGGTCTGTAAGAATTTGGAAAGAAATCAGCCACTAGGTGGCGCTAACAAGTTTTACGCCTCTGTAATCACGTGGTGTTTCACATATCCACACAATATTCATATTATTTGATAGATCATCTCATACTGAATAACTTTGTTTTTCTCTGGACTCTGTAGATCAGTATTTATCCGGTCAACTTAAAAAAGTTGACCGTTACCCTTTGGGTAGCTATAAGAGTCATTTAGAAAATGTATGTGGCCAAGTGCACGCAAAAGCTTATAACTCCTTAACGAAAACTCGAAACTTCACAAAATTAGGTGAGCACATTTGACATATGACATACTTTATGGATATCAGACCATAGGTGGCGTTATAACGGTTAAAAAGCTTTAAAAACATATATTTCCTTAGTAAATTGCCTGTATGGACTGTAAATGGTCTTTCCCATTTATGATCTAGATCATAGGTCAATCAAGTCTGTGTTTTCAAGGCAGTAAACAATAAACATTGCGACTACAGTGCAGACAGATGAGAGAGTTCGAGGCAAGTTACACATGAAAAGATGGTAGAAAGAAAAAGAAACATAGCGATACATGTAGAAAACAATGGGAGAGAAATAGACAACTGAGACGGAGAAAAGAAAGAGATACAGTCGAGTGAGATGGAGAAAGTGAGAGAAACAGTCGAGTGAGATGGAGAAAGTGAGAGAAACAGGCGAGTGAGATGGAGAAAGTGAGAGAAACAGTCGAGTGAGATGGAGAAAGTGAGAGAAACAGTCGAGTGAGACGGAGAAAGTGAGAGAAACAGGCGAGTGAGACGGAGAAAGAGAGAGAAACAGGCGAGTGAGACGGAGAAAGTGAGAGAAACAGGCGAGTGAGACGGAGAAAGTGAGAGAAACAGGCGAGTGAGACGGAGAAAGAGAGAGAAACAGGCGAGTGAGACGGAGAAAGAGAGAGAAACAGGCGAGTGAGACGGAGAAAGTGAGAGAAACAGTCGCGTGAGACGGAGAAAGAGAGAGAAACAGGCGAGTGAGACGGAGAAAGTGAGAGAAACAGGCGAGTGAGACGGAGAAAGTGAGAGAAACAGGCGAGTGAGACGGAGAAAGAGAGAGAAACAGGCGAGTGAGACGGAGAAAGAGAGAGAAACAGGCAAGTGAGATGGAGAAAGTGAGAGAAACAGGCGAGTGAGACGGAGAAAGTGAGAGAAACAGGCGAGTGAGACGGAGAAAGAGAGAGAAACAGGCGAGTGAGACGGAGAAAGTGAGAGAAACAGTCGAGTGAGACGGAGAAAGTGAGAGAAACAGTCAAGTGAAACAGAGAAAGTGAGAGACACAGTCGAGTGAAACGGAGAAAGTGAGAGAAACAGTCGAGTGAGACGGAGAAAGTGAGAGAAACAGGCGAGTGAGACGGAGAAAGTGAGAGAAACAGGAGAGTGAGACGGAGAAAGAGAGATACAGGCGAGTGAGACGGAGAAAGAGAGATACAGGCGAGTGAGACGGAGAAAGTGAGAGAAACAGGCGAGTGAGACGGAGAAAGAGAGATACAGGCGAGTGAAACAGAGAAAGTGAGAGAAACAGTCGAGTGAGACGGAGAAAGTGAGAGAAACAGGCGAGTGAGACGGAGAAAGTAAGAGAAACAAGCGAGTGAGACGGAGAAAGTGAGAGAAACAGGCGAGTGAGACGGAGAAAGAGAGAGAAACAGGCGAGTGAGACGGAGAAAGAGAGAAACAGGAGAGTGAGACGGAGAAAGAGAGAGAAACAGGCGAGTGAGACGGAGAAAGAGAGAGAAACAGGCGAGTGAGACGGAGAAAGAGAGATACAGGCGAGTGAGACGGAGAAAGAGAGAGAAACAGACGAGTGAGACGGATTTGGATTGCTCCTGTCTGCCTCCTGTTTGTCCTGCTGTGCTCGCGTGTGCTTTGCTTGCTTTTGAATCTTTATTTGATATCATTCCCCGTTGTTTAAACTGCTAAATATAATATACCCATCACCATATATTGTCTAATATTCCCTACCACATTAAATCTGACACCGCTAGCTTTTAATCTAAATCACTATCACGCGTTAGCATTTCGCTAGCCTGTTAGCTTGCCATCTCTGCACTCGGGTCTCTTGTTTTCTGAGTTCATTAAACAACTGTGGTAAGTTGGATTAATTAACAAATACGGTAAGCCATGTCTTCTTCTCCTGTCATTGTCACTTGCACTGCATGTTTCATGTTTAGTATATCTTTCTCCGTTGGCGAACAGGGCTTCACATGTGATAAATGTAAGCAGATAGTCTGGCTGACAGAAAAGATTTCAGAATTATAGACACGCATCCAGACTTTATTTGAGAGTAGTGAGAATGTAACCGCTTTAGACACTGCTTTGGATGCGAATAGCTTAGTGAACTCTGTACATTGTTCGGTTCCGGCTGTAGAGCCTGTGCAGCAGGGCAACTGGGTGACGGTGAGACGGCATAGTCGTGGATCAAAAAACCACTCTTCCATTCCGATTAGAACATCAAACAGGTTCTCCCCACTCAGTGATGCACCCACTGAGAATCCTGTTGAAAGTGCCCTAGTTATTGGCGATTCTATTACACGGAACGTGAAAATAGAGACACCAGCCACCATAGTCACATGTTTACCGGGAGCCAGAGCGCCTGACATCAAAGCAAATTTAAAAGTGCTGGCTAATGCTAATCGTAAATTCTCTAAGATTATTATTCACGTCGGCACAAATGATGTTCGACTTCGCCAGTCGGAGATCACCAAAATTAACATTAAAGAGGTGTGGAAACTCGCAAGTACGATGGCAGATGACGTTTTTTGCTCTGGTCCCCTCCCCGTTAAAAGGAGTGATGAGATACTTGATGAGATCACTCAATGGCTGGTTGTCTAAGTGGTGTCCGCAAAATAACATAGGGTTCATAGACAATTGGAAAAGCTTTTGGGGCAGACCTGACCTGTTGAAAAAAGATGGTATTCATCCTTCCTGGGATGGTGCCGCTCTTCTCTCTAGTAATTTGGCACATAGTCTTAGAGCTAAAAATTGACTAACTGGGGCCTAGGTCAGGAAGCAGACGGACTGGCTTACCCGACCGCCTGCTAGCTGTCTCACGTCACAGAAGTCAGATAAATCCCAGCACATAGAGACTCTTTCACCTAGATATTATCACATAGAGACTGTGTCTGTTCCCTGAATTAGTAAATACAAAAAACCATCAAAACCATTCAACGGTAAAAATTTAATTGATGTCCAACAAATAAACAACAGATATAATACAGATGATCAAATGATAAAGCTTGGGCTGCTGAATATTCGATCCCTTTCCTCAAAAGCGCTTATTGTTAATGATATGATTACAGATCATAACCTAGATGTGCTGTGTTTGACAGAAACCTGGCTAAAACCTGACGATTACATTACTTTAAATGAGTCCACCCCCCAAGATTATTGTTATAAACACGAGCCGCGTCTGAAAGGTAAAGGGGGAGGTGTTGCTGTAATTTATAATAATATCTTCGGTATTACTCAGAAGTCTAGTTTCAAATATAATTCTTTTGAAGTTTTGGTGCTTTATGTAACGTTATGTAGTGAAATTGATAAATCCCGTTTGACATTTGTGCTGGCTACTGTATACAGGCCACCAGGGCACCATACAGACTTTACCAGAGAATTTGCTGATTTTCTATCAGAGTTAGTACTGGCTGCAGAAGTCCTAATTGTTGGTGATTTTAATATCCATGTAGACAATGAAAAAGACGCATTGGGATTGGCATTTAGAGACATTGTAAACTCTATTGGAGTAAGGCAACACGTGTCAGGACCCACTCATCGCCGTTACGTTAGACCTAATACTGTCACATGGAATAAATGTTGATACCATTGAAATTCTGCAGCAGAGCGATGACATCTCAGATCATTACCTAGTATCATGTACACTTAATTTAGCAAAGGCTGCAAAGCCGTCCCCTCACTTGAAATATGGCAGGACTATCACTGCTGCGACTAAAGATTTCTTTGTAAATAATCTTCCTCATCAGTTTCATCTCCTCAGCATCCCAGATAGCCTAGAGGAACTCGATGTTGCAACAGAAACTATTGACTCTCTCTTTTCCAGCACTTTAGGCACAGTTGCTCCCCGGCGCTTAAAGAAGATTAAAGAAAATAGTCCAACGCCGTGGTACAACGAGCACACCCGGGCCCTTAAAACAGCAGTCAGAAAAATGGAGCGCAGCTGGAAGAAAACAAAACTAGAAGTTTTTCGCATTTCGTGGAAAGAGAGCATGATTGCATACAGAAAGGCCCTAAAAACTGCTAGATCTGCTTATTTCTCGACTCTCTTAGAAGAAAACAAACACAACCCTAGGTATTTATTCGATACAGTGGCTAAATTAACCAAAGATAAAGCTTCACCTTCTGATGTTTGTAAACAGCACAGCAGTAATGACTTTATGAACTTCTTTACTTGTAAGATTGATAATATTAGGAAAAAAATTATAACCATGCAGCCGTCTACTACAGTATCACATCAGACAGTGCATTGTAGTGTCACTGAGGAAAAATTACATTCATTCACTGCTATAGGAGAAGAAGAATTGGCTAAACTCGTTAAATCATCTAAATCAACAACATGTATGCTCGACCCCATACCGACTAAACTACTAAAAGAGATGCTTCCAGAGGTCATAGATCCTCTTCTTAATATCATTAATTCATCCTTGACATTAGGATATGTACCGAAAACTTTTAAGTTGGCTATTATTAAACCACTTATTAAAAAACCACAACTTGATCCTACAAAATTAGTCAATTACAGGCCAATCTCAAATCTACCCTTTCTGTCAAAAATACTAGAAAAGGCAGTATCCTCACAATTATGCTCCTTTTTAGAAAGAAATTGTATCTGTGAGGATTTCCAGTCAGGATTTAGACCGTATCATAGTACTGAGACTGCTCCCATTAGAGTTACAAATTATTTACTCTTATCATCCGATCGTGGTTGTATCGTGGTCGTGTAGTGGTCGTGTAGTGTTACTCGATCTTAGCGCTGCATTCGATACTATCGACCACAACATTCTTTTGAATAGACTCGAAAATTATGTTGGCATTAGTGGAATTTCATTGGCATGGTTTAAATCATACTTATCTGACCGTTATCAGTTTGTAGCAGTAAATGAAGAGATGTCACACCGAACACAAGTTCAGTATGGAGTACCGCAGGGCTCAGTGCTAGGACCGTTGCTTTTCACCCTGTACATGCTACCACTGGGAGATATTATTAGGAAGCATGGCGTTAATTGTCATTGTTATGCCGACGATACTCAGCTCTATATTTCTTCACGCCCTGATGAAACTTACCAATTCACAAGATTAACGGAATGCATAGCTGATATAAAAAATTGGATGACTAGTAATTTCCTGCAACTTAATTCAGAAAAAAATGAATTTTTAATCATTGGACAAAAAAACTCCACAAGTAGTAACCTAGAATACTGTCTAACACTCGATGGCTGCTCTGTCAAGTCCTCGTCGTCAGTTAGGAACCTGGGTGTGCTCTTTGATACCAATCTCTCATTTGAAAGCCATGTTTCTAGCATCTGTAAAACTGCATTCTACCATCTTAAAAATATATCTAAATTACGGCACATGCTTTCAATGCAAAATGCTGAACAGTTAGTTCATGCGTTCATGACCTCAAGGCTAGATTATTGTAATGCTCTACTGGGTGGTTGCCCTGCTCACTTAATAAATAAACTGCAGCTTGTCCAAAACGCAGCAGCTAGAGTTCTTACTAGAACCAGGAAGTATGACAATATTAGCCCGGTTCTGGCAACACTGCATTGGCTCCCTATTAAACATCGTATACATTTTAAAATCTTGCTGATTACTTACAAAGCACTAAATGGTTTAGCTCCCCAGTACTTGAGCGAGCTCTTAACGCATTATACTCCATCACGTCTATTGCGGTCTCAAAATTCTGGCCAGTTGATAATACCTAGAATATCAAAATCAACTGCAGGCGGTCGATCCTCTTCCTATTTAGCACCTAAACTCTGGAACAGTCTTCCTAGCGTTGTTCGGGAAGCAGACACACTCTGTCAGTTTAAATATAGACTAAAAACACATCTCTTTACTATGGCATACACATAAAACATTTTTAATTTCTATTATTCAAATCAGTTAAATGATTGTTTTAGGCTGCATTAACTAGGTCAGCCGGAACCGGGAACACTTCCCATAACACCTGATGTACTCGTTACATCATAAGAAGAATGGCATCTATGCTAATCTTAGTCTCTCTGTTTATCCTGAGGTTTACTGCAGTCGGCCGGATCCGGGCCGTATCCAGACCAGATGGTGGACCTTAGCCTGGACATGATGACCATATCCCTGAAGTGTCTGTAGAGACAATTGAAACTCCCCCCTGTAAATGCCGCATCGACACGACATCCTCATTAAACCCGTCCCCGGCGTGACGACTCCAATCTTTCGAATAATCCTACGAATATCTATTGATCTAATATGACTTCTGACCTGTAATGTTGCCAGAATCATAATCATACACTATTTGTTCGTCGGCCAGAGGAGAACTGGCACCCCGACTGAGCCTGGTTTCTCCCAAGGTTTTTTTTCTCCATTCTGGCCCTGAAGGAGTTTTGGTTCCTTGCCACCGTTGCCTTTGGCTTTTGGCTTGCTCAGTTGGGGACACTTAAATTTCAACTATATTACTGATCTGCCCGCATTGACACTATATGACAATTGAAATGAGCTGGATGACATCACCGTTTTCACCAGAGCGGCTGTACAGCCGAATCAAATTCCGTTCCATTATTTTCCTTTTAACACTGTGAAGCTGCTTTGAAACAAAAAAAAGCGCTATATAAATAAAGGTGATTTGATTTGATTTGATTTGATTTGATTTGACGGAGAAAGAGAGATACAGGCGAGTGAAACAGAGAAAGTGAGAGAAACAGGCGAGTGAGACGGAGAAAGGGAGAGAAAAATAATGGTGCGCTCCAAAAAAAGAAAAGTGGACAGCGAAAATAGAGCCTTTAATCCAGAATGGACAGACTCATTTTTGTTCATACTTCCCACTGGGAGCACTAAACGAGTGTGTCTTATATGTTCAGAAACCGTGGCACTTATTAAAAGTGCCCATGTGAAACGCCATTATGAGACAAAACATAAAGGTTTTGAACAAAACATACCCACTCAAATCTGAAGTGAGATCACAGAAAATAAGTAGTCTCAGAGCTCAATATGACCAGTCCACCAGGATCCTGAGCCACACATTCACTGTCCAACAACGTGCTCATGAGTGTTCCCTTAGAGTTGCATAGATTTTGGGTCAACACAAAAAGCCATTACTGATGGAGGGGTTGTCAAAGAATGCATGAGTGCAGTAGCTGAAACACTACTTGAGGGAAAACAAAAACAAGAGCTTTGTGATAAAATAAAGCAAATACCTATGTTAGCATCATCTGCCACAAAGAAAAGTGAAATATTAACTCAGGGCGTGCTAACCCAGCTAGATGAAGCCGTGCATAAGGCATCATGTGTAGGCTTAGCTGTGGATGAGTCCACTGACGTGTGACAATGCTCAGCTGTTAGTGTATGTCAGGTTTTTCAACACAGACCAGAAAGCATTCTGTGAAGACCTGTTAGGTGTCACTCCCCTTCAGACCAGTACAAAAGGAGAAGACATCTACCTGGCCATTAAGGAGATGTTAACAAAGAGAGGAATAGAGCCAAAACAAGTAGTTTCAATAACCACAGATGGAGCCCCTGCTATGATAGGGAGAGAGAAAGGAGCTGTAGCAAGACTGAAAGAGGACAATCCTGAGCTCATAGCTTACCATTGCATCATCCATCAATCTGTCCTCTTCGCCTCCCTGTCAGATGAGCATGCTGAGGTGATGAATAGAGTGATGAAAATGATCAATTTTCTCAGGAATTCCTCAGAGAAGTTGATGCCAGTGCTGATGATCTTTTGCCGCACAACAGTGTGAGATGGCTCAGCAAAGGGAGGGTGTTAGCGTGCTTTTGGTCCATCAGGAGGGAAGTAGCATCTTTTTGGCAGAGCTAAGTCAGAAGGCAACACAGTTTTCTCTCTTTTTAGAAAATGAGAAACAGATGGATAATGTGGCCTTTTTGGTTGATATCACTTCACATCTGAATGAACTAAATTTGAGGCTACAGGGCAAGGACAATTCAATTTGTGAACTGATGACAGCTGTACGCTCCTTTCAGGGGAAACTTGATGTGTTCAAGGAAGACCTGCAGGGAGACTGTGCACACTTCCCAGCAGTGCAGGAACAGGTTCAGGGACAGAGAGATGTGTCTTCTTTTGTTGACTTTATTGATAAGCTGATTGTAAACTTCAGCAACCGTTCTGACAGCTTCAGCTTTGGAAAGCAGCTCACCATGTTCATTCAGAACCCATTTCTCATCACAGATGTCAGGGGGTTCTCGAAAGAAGTCACACAGCACTTTAAATGGGTAAATGCTGGGTCTCTCCAGATGCAATTGGTTGGTCTCCAAGCAGATGTGGCCCTGAAAGAGCGAGAACTGTAAGAACTGACCCTTCCACTTTCTGGCTCCAAATGGTCCCTGAGACAGCTTTCCCAGCTCTGAGAAAAGTAGCCCTAAACATCTTGACCATGTTTGGCTCAATATACAACTGTGAGGCAGCTTTCTCTACAATGAACATAATCAAAACTAAATATCGTTCCAGGCTCACCAGTGAGCACCTCCACATGTGTATGAGAATGGCCCTGACTCCATTCAAGCCCAGGTTTAAAATTCTGGCAAGCCAAGCTAGAGCTCAATTCTCTCACTGAGAAAAAAGTGGGGGAGTGTGATATAAGAGGGAAAGAAAGTGATACTCTAAAACTGTTCAATTGTTAAGATGTGTTGAGATTTATTATCTGTAAAATTGGTTGAGACTGTTAAGTCAAGATGAGAAACAGAAAAGGGGAAATTCAAGCTGTTCCTCCCTTTGTTTTATTTTTCTGAAGTTAAGCACTTTATATGAACATACACAATTTTCACATTTTATTTATTTTCTCTTATTTTGAAATGTAGCCCTTTTATTTATTTAATGAGAGAACGTTATACATATCTACAGTCATACATATGTTCAGTTCTATGTTACGTGACAATAAATATTGTCAAAAAGTTTTTGAATTGTACTGAATTCATTTGATTTGACAGTCAGGTATTGATTACATGCAGATGATGATACAACTACTAGGCTACTTAAATATATATCACACTAACTAGTTAGATATTATGATCTTCCGGACCTTTGCTTCAAGACATTTGATCTAACTGGACCTCTTTAAATTTTAGTTGAATACCCCTGATCTAGATGGTTACAGGCTTGCTAAAGAAAACATAATATCTTTTTACACATGTGCTCAAAGACCTTAAAGGGCTTGAACCCCGATAATTGCTGCTTGCAGCTATATTTATTTTGTTTCTCTTTATATTTCAAGTGTAAAAGGGGTGCAGTTTGATTGTAATTCATCACAGTGGAGACATACGGTAGTCAAGGACACAGACTTTAATAAACAAGCTTCAGTCAGTAGTTCATTTGCAGGATTTACATGTGTGTATCTTTTAAACATAACTTTTGTTCCTCTCTCTGGTCATTGGCTGATGATTTTCCAGTGATAACTTTCAACCTTTTATTTTCAATATCCATGCCAACTGCTCCTTTAGATTACACAGAATAAAATGGGTTTGACTTTAGCATAGAATATTGAAGTATGTACGTTTTTATTGATATACATCTACTTATCTGATTTAGAGTGGGAGTTTGTCTGAGTTTGTGTACTCTTTGGTTTGATGCAATAAAGACAGTATATTACTCCTGTGGTCACAGATAGGCTAGTATGCAGGGAAATCCTCTCTCTGAGACATGCAGAAATCCGGCTGCAGGCTTTCGATCGTACAGTCGGATGTGTCCATGGTGCAGAGGCTGCAGTCGCAGCTGAGAGCCACCGGGTACGTGATATGGGGGTCCACCCCGGGAGGACAGTCTGGCAAGCGGACGGTCTCGTAGCGGACGTCCCGGTAAGTGCACACGTGTTGGTAGACACTGGAAAATGGGCTCTTGTACACAGGCTCCTAGAAACAAGATAATGCACTGTTCTATATGTCACCACTGGAAATATTGATGCTTGTACATTAATATAAATGCTGCTAAAAATGGTTTCCATGCAAATAAAACAGAACTAAGCACCTTCGTTATGCAGTGTCCACTGCAGATGGTGGTCTGAAACACCAGACATTTCGGACAGCCCTCTTTTTCCACCGCGACAGTCTCATTAACTGGCTCACATGGTGGAAGAAAAGAGCTTTGAGCCATGACTAGTAGAACAACTAAACAGAATAAGAGAAGGAGGATGTTGTTTCGAACCACTACCATCCTGTGGAAGGAAAAGGAAGGAAAGCAATTTCATTCACCTTGAAGCCCCATTGAAACATTCACAATATTACTGCATTAAAAATGTATTAGACTTACTTGACATGTGTCCCCGTTGCTCAGCAGGCTGTTATACGAGGCTCAGTTCAGTCACAGAGTATCTGGCTAGATTTATATAGGGCTCTGAAACCAAGTGTAACCAACAATTAAACTAAAATCTGACCTTAAATTAATCACACTGATCTCAGGTGGATTATGTGTTTCCACAACTGTTTAAATTTGTCAGGTCAGAATGAACAGATAAAAGACAGCTGCTGTGCATTCAGTGTCATTTAGGAGAGTTTCATATCTAATCTAAAATCATCTCCGTGGAGCTAAATTTGATTCCATGGCCTCTATGTTAAACACAGGATCAGGAAATGTTCAAGGTCTAAGGCCCTGCTCTCAGAATCCACTGTAAGCCAGTTCATTAGTGTTTGCAAGGCAGTACACACTCAAACACCACTCTATTTGACAACATATCACTCTTAAAAACAAAGGCTCTTTATTGGCATCTATGGTTCCAACTAAGAATGTTTGGAACTTTTCCATTCTACTTGTAGTTGAAAAAGTTTCTTTAGATTTTGGTTAAGTTCCTTTAAGAACTGTTTGCTGAAAGGATCTTTGGGGAACCAAAAATGGTTATTCGGTTGCACTTTATTATACAGTAAGTGTACTTACCTAAGAAAGTACTGGGTAATATAAGGTGGATTAGTTTTATGGGTAGGTTCAGGGTTAATACCTAGTTATTACCCAGTTATTGAAATTACTACAATAAGTACATAGTATGTAAAGTGCTACCGGTTATTCTCTGGCATTGTTGTGAAAACTGACTTTTGGAGCCTATTTTTAGCAGCCTTTAAAAAGGTTCTCGGAGTTACAGAATGATTTCACAGTAGGCTGCCAACTTTTGAGTTCGGCTTGGAGTGAGAATTATTTGTATTGGGGTGCAGGGTATGACAAACACAAAAACCTTGCATCACAAGAAGTGTATTGTGATTTTCAAACATATAACTGACAGAATTTCACTAGGTTTACTGACAATATAATGTTTATGCTACATGGTACAATGCCGGGCA
The DNA here is from genome assembly GCA_039654105.1 of Coreius guichenoti. Taxonomy (NCBI): domain Eukaryota; kingdom Metazoa; phylum Chordata; class Actinopteri; order Cypriniformes; family Gobionidae; genus Coreius; species Coreius guichenoti. The sequence continues at coordinate 3,955,488 of CM077179.1, read as the reverse complement.
TCTACATCGGAATCAAATCAAAAGCTTATGAATTGAAATCGAATTGAGAAAACCTTAATAAAAACACAGTAGGTAGAAGAGGCCAAGATTGTAAACATGTTTCTGATGAAATAAGGGCCACTACTGTGGACCATGTTCTCAGTCATGACCTTATGGCCAAGGTGGGTCAAAAGGTACAGCCAAATGTTAGGAGAACAACCGTGTCCTCAATCATTCAAACGTTTGTAGAACAGAAGAGGTATATAATCAGACAATGTTCACTATACTATAATACTGTACACTTACTATAATGCTATATTACAGTAGTCCACTTGCATTTTACATTATACAGTAAATATACTTGATAGAGACATAATGTAACACACAAACACACACACACACACACACACACACCAATGTACATATATACAGTAGTGTTTATATATATATATATAGAGAGAGAGAGAGAGAGAGAGAGAGTCTTCTTTTTCTTTATATTGCAATATTGTACTGTAATTTGTTGACAGACCAACAGTAAAAGTGTACCTGTGAACCTTTCAACTCTTTCAATCGATATCCCACATAGTAGCCTAATGTGTAAATTCGTACTGTTGAAATTTAAAATGTATATATGGCATACAGATAGTGTGCAGTCTTGTGAATTTTCTATCATTGTCATCAAAATCGTAGCCATAGTTTACATTTGAAAATACAGACAGAGTACACTGTTATATTGACAACATGAGTAAGCATTTTGACTTGTTTGTGAACAATGACACAAGGCCTTGTCATTCTGATGGCACTGATGTGTTAATTGACATAAATACTTACTTTTGAGAGATGAACTAAAGATTTTGAGCAAGTTACATGCTTTGGAAGGGTAATCCGTTGTGTGGTGCTGTTTGTACAAATTGTTTTGAGAAATGCACTGACTGGGTTGCAAATCTTAAGGAAGGTTTCAAGAAATGTAACAAAGCGTCTGAGAAAAACTGTAAAAAAGCGTATTTAAAAGCATGTCACTGGATAACAGGAATAAACACTGGGCAACATGAATGAACACTTGTTAACAGGAATGAACACTGGGTAATATAAATGAACACTTGGTAACAGGAATAAACACTTGGTAACAGGAATGAACACTGGATAACAGGAATGAACACTGGGTTACATGAATGAACACTTGGTAACAGGAATGAACACTGGGTAACAGGAATGAACACTTGTTAACAGGAATGAACACTGGGTAACATGAATGAACACTAGGTAACAGGAATGAACACTTGGTAACATGAATGAACACTGGATAACATGAATGAACACTGGGCAACAGGAATGAACACTTGGTAACAGGAATGAACACTTGGTAACATGAATGAACACTGGGTAACATAAATGAACACTTGGTAACAGGAATGAACACTTGGTAACAGGAATGAACACTGGATAACAGGAATGAACACTGGGTAACATGAATGAACACTTGGTAACAGGAATGAACACTGGGTAACATGAATGAACACTTGGTAACAGGAATGAACACTTGGTAACATGAATGAACACTGGATAACAGGAATGAACACTGGGCAACAGGACTGAACACTTCGTAACAGGAATGAACACTTGGTAACATGAATGAACACTTGGTAACAGGAATGAACACTTGGTAGCATGAATGAACACTGGATAACAGGAATGAACACTGGGTAACAGGAATGAACACTGGATAACAGGAATGAACACTGGGTAACATGAATGAACACTTGTTAACAGGAATGAACACTGGGTAATATAAATGAACACTTGGTAACAGGAATAAACACTTGGTAACAGGAATGAACACTGGATAACAGGAATGAACACTGGGTAACATGAATGAACACTTGGTAACAGGAATGAACACTGGGTAACAGGAATGAACACTTGTTAACAGGAATGAACACTGGGTAACATGAATGAACCCTTGGTAACAGGAATGAACACTTGGTAACATGAATGAACACTGGGCAACAGGAATGAACACTTGGTAACAGGAATGAACACTTGGTAACATGAATGAACACTGGGTAACATAAATGAACACTTGGTAACAGGAATAAACACTTGGTAACAGGAATGAACACTGGATAACAGGAATGAACAATGGGTAACATGAATGAACACTTGGTAACAGGAATGAACACTGGGTAACAGGAATGAACACTTGTTAACAGGAATGAACACTGGGTAACATGAATGAACACTTGGTAACAGGAATGAACACTTGGTAACATGAATGAACACTGGATAACATGAATGAACACTGGGCAACAGGAATGAACACTTGGTAACAGGAATGAACACTTGGTAACATGAATGAACACTGGGTAACATAAATGAACACTTGGTAACAGGAATGAACACTTGGTAACAGAAATGAACACTGGGTAACATGAATGAACACTGGATAACAGGAATGAACACTGGGTAACATGACTGAACACTTGGTAACAGGAATGAACACTGGGTAACATGAATGAACACTTGGTAACAGGAATGAACACTTGGTAACATGAATGAACACTGGATAACAGGAATGAACACTGGGCAACAGGACTGAACACTTGGTAACATGAATGAACACTTGGTAACATGAATGAACACTTGGTAACAGGAATGAACACTTGGTAGCATGAATGAACACTGGATAACAGGAATGAACACTGGGTAACATGAATGAACACTTGGTAACAGGAATGAACACTAGGTAAATTGAATGAACACTTGGTAACAGGAATGAACACTGGATAACATGAATGAACACTTGGTAACAGGAATGAACACTTGGTAACATGAATGAACACTGGATAACAGGAATGAACACTGGGTAAAATGAATGAACACTTGGTAACAGGAATGAACACTGGGTAAAATGAATGAACACTTGGTAACAGGAATGAACACTGGGTAACATGAATGAACACTTGGTAACAGGAATGAACACTGGGTAACATTAATGAACACTTGGTAACAGGAATGAACACTTGGTAACATTAATGAACACTGGATAACAGGAATGAACACTGGGCAACAGGAATGAACACTTGGTAACAGGAATGAACACTTGGTAACAGGAATGAACACTGGGTAACATGAATGAACACTTGGTAACAGGAATGAACACTTGGTAACATGAATGAACACTGGGTAACAGGAATGAACACTGGGTAACATGAATGAACATTTGCTAACAGGAATGAACACTGGGTAACATGAATGAGCACTTGGTAACAGGAATGAACACTGGGTAACATGAATGAACACTTGGTAACAGGAATGAACACTGGGTAAAATTAATGAACACTTGGTAACAGGAATGAACACTTGGTAACATGAATGAACATTTGCTAACAGGAATGAACACTGGGTAACATGAATGAGCACTTGGTAACAGGAATGAACACTGGGTAACATGAATGAACACTTGGTAACAGGAATGAACACTGGGTAAAATTAATGAACACTTGGTAACAGGAATGAACACTGAGTAACAGGAATGAACACTGGGTAACATGAATGAACACTGGATAACAGGAATGAACACTTGGTAACAGGAATGAACATTTGCTAACAGGAATGAACATTGGATAACAGGAATGAACACTGGGTAAAATGAATGAACACTTGGTAACAGGAATAAACACTGGGTAACAGGAATGAACACTGGATAACAGGAATGAACACTGGGTAAAATGAATGAACACTTGGTAACAGGAATGAACACTGGGTAAAATGAATGAACACTTGGTAACAGGAATGAACACTTGGTAACAGGAATGAACACTGGGTAACATTAATGAACACTTGGTAACAGGAATGAACACTGGGTAACATGAATGAACACTGGATAACATGAATGAACACTTGGTAACATGAATGAACACTGGGTAACATGAATGAACACTTAGTAACAGGAATGAACACTGGGTAACATGAATGAACACTTGGTAACAGGAATGACACAGGGTAACATGAATGAACACTGGATAACATGAATGAACACTTGGTAACAGTAATGAACACTGGGTAACATGAATGAACACTGGGTAACATGAATGAACACTTGGTAACAGGAATGAACACTTGGTAACATGAATGAACACTGGATAACAGGAATGAACACTGGGTAACATGAATGAACACTTGGTAACAGGAATGAACACTGGGTAAAATGAATGAACACTTGGTAACAGGAATGAACACTTGGTAACATGAATGAACACTGGGTAACAGGAATGAACACTGGGTAACATGAATGAACACTGGATAACAGGAATGAACACTTGGTAACAGGAATGAACATTTGCTAACAGGAATGAACACTGGGTAACATGAATGAGCACTTCCTAACAGGAATGAACACTGGGTAACATGAATGAACACTGGATAACAGGAATGAACACTTGGTAACAGGAATGAACATTTGCTAACAGGAATGAACACTTGGTAACAGGAATGAACACTGGGTAACAGGAATGAACACTGGATAACAGGAATGAACACTGGATAACAGGAATGAACACTTGGTAACAGGAATGAACACTGGGTAAAATGAATGAACACTTGGTAACAGGAATGAACACTGGGTAACATGAATGAACACTTGGTAACAGGAACGAACACTGGGTAACATGAATGAACACTGGGTAACATGAATGAACACTGGATAACATGAATGAACACTTGGTAACAGGAATGAACACTGGGTAACATGAATGAACACTTGGTAACAGGAATGAACACTTGGTAACATGAATGAACACTGGATAACAGGAATGAACACTGGGCAACAGGAATGAACACTTGGTAACAGGAATGAACACTTGGTAACATGAATGAACACTGGGTAACATGAATGAACACTTGGTAACAGGAATGAACACTTGGTAACATGAATGAACACTGGATAACAGGAATGAACACTGGGTAACATGAATGAACACTTGGTAAAATGAATGAACACTTGGTAACAGGAATGAACACTTGGTAACATGAATGAACACTGGGTAACATGAATGAACACTTGGTAAAATGAATGAACACTTGGTAACAGTAATGAACACTGAGTAACATGAATGAACACTTGGTAACAGGAATGAACACTTGGTAACATGAATGAACACTGGGTAACAGGAATGAACACTGGGTAACAGGAATGAACACTTGGTAACAGGAATGAACATTTGCTAACAGGAATGAACACTGGGTAACATGAATGAGCACTTGGTAACAGAAATGAACACTGGGAAACATGAATGAACACTGGATAACAGGAATGAACACTGGGTAACAGAAATGAACACTGGGTAACATGAATGAACACTTGGTAACAGAAATGAACACTGGATAACATGAATGAACACTGGGTAACAGAAATGAACACTGGGTAACATGAATGAACACTTGGTAACAGAAATGAACACTGGGTAACATGAATGAACACTGGATAACATGAATGAACACTGGGTAACATGAATGAACATTTGGTAACAGGAATGAACACTGGGTAACATGAATGAACACTTGGTAACAGGAATGAACACTTGGTAACAGGAATGAACACTGGATAACAGGAATGAACACTTGGTAACATGAATGAACACTTGGTAACAGGAATGAACACTGGGTAACAGGAATGAACACTGGGTAACATGAATGAACACTTGTTAACAGGAATGAACACTGGGTAACATGAATGAACACTTGGTAACAGGAATGAACACTTGGTAACAGAAATGAACACTGGGTAACAGGAATGAACACTGGATAACAGGAATGAACACTTGGTAACAGGAATGTACATTTGCTAACAGGAATGGACACTGGATAACAGGAATGAACACTGGGTAAAAATGAATGAACACTTGGTAACAGGAATGAACACTGGGTAACAGGAATGAACACAGGGTAACATGAATGAACACTCGATAACAGGAATGAACACTGGGTAAAATGAATGAACACTTGGTAACAGGAATGAACACTGGGTAACATGAATGAACACTTGGTAACAGGAATGAACACTGGGTAACATGAATGAACACTGGATAACATGAATGAACACTTGGTAACATGAATGAACACTTGGTAACAGGAATGAACACTGGGTAACATGAATGAACACTTGGTAACAGGAATGAACACTGGGTAACATGAATGAACGCTCGATAACAGGAATGAACACTGGGTAAAATGAATGAACACTTGGTAACAGGAATGAACACTGGGTAAAATGAATAAACACTTGGTAACAGGAATGAACACTGGGTAACATGAATGAACACTTGGTAACAGGAATGAACACTGTGTAACATGAATGAACACTTGGTAAAAGGAATGAACACTGGGTAACATGAATGAACACTTGGTAACAGGAATGAACACTGGGTAACATGAATGAACACTGGATAACATGAATGAACACTTGGTAACAGTAATGAGCACTGGGTAACATGAATGAACACTGGGTAACATGAATGAACACTTGGTAACAGGAATGAACACTTGGTAACATGAATGAACACTGGATAACAGGAATGAACACTGGGTAACATGAATGAACACTTGGTAACAGGAATGAACACTTGGTAACATGAATGAACACTGGATAACAGGAATGAACACTGGGTAACATGAATGAACACTTGGTAACAGGAATGAAAACTTGGTAACATGAATGAACACTGGATAACAGGAATGAACACTGGGCAACAGGAATGAACACTTGGTAACAGGAATGAACACTTGGTAACATGAATGAACACTGGGTAACATGAATGAACACTTGGTAACAGGAATGAACACTGGGTAACATGAATGAACACTTGGTAACAGGAATGAACACTGGGTAACAGGAATGAACACTTGGTAACAGGAATGAACATTTGCTAACAGGCATGAACACTGGGTAACATGAATGAGCACTTGGTAACAGGAATGAACACTGGGTAACATGAATGAACACTTGGTAACAGGAATGAACACTGGGTAAAATTAATGAACACTTGGTAACAGGAATGAACACTGAGTAACAGGAATGAACACTGGGTAACATGAATGAACACTGGATAACAGGAATGAACACTTGGTTACAGGAATGAACATTTGCTAACAGGAATGAACACTGGATAAGAGGAATGAACACTGGGTAAAATGAATGAACACTTGGTAACAGGAATGAACACTGGGTAACAGGAATGAACACAGGGTAACATGAATGAACACTGGATAACAGGAATGAACACTGGGTAAAATGAATGAACACTTGGTAACAGGAATGAACACTGGGTAAAATGAATGAACACTTGGTAACAGGAATAAACACTGGGTAAAATGAATGAACACTTGGTAACAGGAATGAACACTGGGTAACATGAATGAACACTTGGTAACAGGAATGAACACTGGGTAACATGAATGAACACTTGGTAACAGAAATGAACACTGGGTAACATGAATGAACACTGGGTAACAGAAATGAACACTGGGTAACATGAATGAACACTTGGTAACAGAAATGAACACTGGGTAACATGAATGAACACTTGGTAACAGGAATGAACACTGGGTAACATGAATGAACACTTGGTAACAGGAATGAACACTGGGTAACATGAATGAACACTTGGTAACAGGAATGAACACTGGGTAACAGGAATGAACACTGGGTAACAGGAATGAACAATGAGTAACAGGAATGAACACTGGGTAACAGGAATGAACACTGAGCAACAGGAATGAACAATGAGTAACAGGAATGAACATTTGGTAACAAGAATAAACACTGGGCAACAGGAATGAACACTTGGTAACATGAATGAACACTGGATAACAGGAATGAACACTGGGTAAAATGAATGAACACTTGGTAACAGGAATGAACACTGGGTAAAATGAATGAACACTTGGTAACAGGAATGAACACTGGGTAACATGAATGAACACTTGGTGACAGGAATGAACACTGGGTAAAATTAATGAACACTTGGTAACAGGAATAAACACTGGGTAACATGAATGAACACTTGGTAACAGGAATGAACACTGGGTAAAATTAATGAACACTTGGTAACAGGAATGAACACTGGGTAACATGAATGAACACTTGGTAACATGAATGAACACTGGGTAACAGGAATGAACACAGGGTAACATGAATGAACACTGGATAACAGGAATGAACACTGGGTAACATGAATGAACACTTGGTAACAGGAATGAACACTGGGTAAAATGAATGAACACTTGGTAAAAGGAATGAACACTGGGTAACATGAATGAACACTGGATAACAGAAATGAACACTTGGTAACAGGAATGAACACTGGGTAACAGGAATGAACACTTGGTAACAGGAAAGAATACTGGGCAACAGGAATGAACACTGAGCAACAGGAATGAACACTGAGTAACAGGAATGAACACTGGGCAACAGGAATGAACACTGAGCAACAGGAATGAACAATGAGTAACAGGAATGAACACTTGGTAACAGGAATAAACACTGGGCAACAAGAATGAACACTTGGTAACAGGAATTGACACTGGGTAACGGGAATGAACACTTGGTAACAGGAATGAACACTGGGTAACGGGAATAAACAGTGTCTATATGTGTTTGCATGTTTGTGATCGAGATTTCTGTGTTGAAGGGATGTACTATGTGCTTGTAGTTCTTCACAGCAAAGGAGGTGGACAGAGAAAGGAGAAAGAGGAGAAGAGAGAGAGAGGGAAGGAAGGAAGGAGAGTCAAAAAGGGGGGAAATAGAGAGGGTTGCAGGTGTGTCTTGCTCCTTCACTTGCAGCATGCCATGGGTGGGTGCTTCTGGCACCTGCATAGTATGGGTTCTCCTCAGGACTTACTTTTGGTCTTTTTGTGGCCTTCAGAAGATACAGATGATGCAACTTCCTGTTGAAAATGTGGCTTGTGGAATGTTTTTAAGAGGGAGCAAAGTGTGAGGGTAACTGGGCGTTCACACCGCCAGCAGCGAGAGCGTCAAAGTGGCCGGAAGTCATTGATTTTCAATGGGAGCTGGCGGCGAGCTCCGGCGAGAGCGGCGCGGCGCGTCTTGGACGATTTGGGCGTCGAGGAGAGTTGAAATCAGGTCAACTTTATGGTAATGAGCTATGACGCAGTTCAGCGGTAACGGATTCCAGAGAACGCAGTCCTGTAAACTTTGGTTCCGACCACATTAGTTCCCAAGCAAAATGGAGGAGAGGTTGATCATTGCTGTGGCGGGTTTGATAAGAAGGCGCTCAACACTATTTATAGGCAACATTTTCGCTATAGAATGCTTGTTTTTCAGCGAGAATGCAAATCATTTGTTCAAAACAACACCAATTTGACCAATTGCATTATTGCTGCACTTCAACCAGGACAGTTATTGTAATGTAGGCTGCACACAAATTAATGTTAATGTTAATTAAAGACCAAGGCTAGTAAATGTCTCCTATAAACTGCATGTTGAAATTAGACTAGCACTTAACCATGAACACAAAAGCCACACCACACAAATGGCTTTTAATTGGTTTATTTCGTTAGCAAACATGTAACTATAATTGTCAAGTTCTTTCCATCGATCTGTTTTTTTTTTTTTTACTTTCACATTTAAATGATTTCATGAGGTGAACTAAACCCTACTTGTGGTCAGTCTGCACAAATACCTGCATCAATGCTTGTTTACTTTGTGGCCCCTTTAAATACAGTTTAAAAAAAGACCAAGCATTCGATCTACGTCAGAGCGTCAGAGCATCCACGAATCTTTCTACAGCGTCGTTGGCAGGGCGGCTAGAGCGAATTTTGACGCTCTCGCCGGCGGCGGTGTGAACGCACAGTAACAGTGGAAACCTGGGGACATGACTAAAATGTGTATTTTATATAACATTGATTTCTTTTGGGGGGGAAAAAAAATAAAGCATAGATGGGACAGTCACACAACAATGCAAAATTTCTGAAAGATGTAATTTAATAATTACATTTCATGGTAAAGTTACATAGTGGGGACATGTAACAAATGCTATTTTTTAATGTTCTCTGTACTTTTTAATTAATGTTTTAAATGTTATATTTTACATTTGCATTTAGATTAATGTGTGGGACACATTGCTTAATAATAAAGTGTATTTTAGAGTTAATTTTCATGCATATTTATACAATGAAATGGCACCCATTCGGTTGAATGTTTCAAACGCCATAAACTCCGGAACCAATAATCGCCAGCTAATGTGCTCCTTCAGGAAGGAGTTATCGGCGCACCACAAAAGTATTGGGTTGAAATTTCATAACGTATTTGAACTTGTTTAAATGATTGTGTTGAAAATTCATCTCGAAAATGACTGAGGAGGGCGGTAAGAGCCAAGTGGGTGTTATTTTATTCAATAATTATAGTCAGATATTACGCTGGAGTAGAGTTTATAAGACAAGGTCATATAATATGCTGGTCACAATTATGGATATATCATACTACATTGCTATGGTTACATTCACCTTGTTATCTAGCAAAAAAAAAAAAAATACCATGGTATTACTATCTGATACTGTAACATGCTACTGCCACTGTATTTTGTTGTAATGGTCCAGGTACTCATGTAAACATGCTGTTAAATGTAAGTTTTGAGTAGTCAGGATGTCATGTTAATGCTATTTATATTTATTCATTGACCCCAGAAGTGTTTTTTGAGATTTAAAACAGTGCAGTGAATGAGTGGCAAAGATACACATTGTAGTGTTGTAATCAGTGGCATTTTATACAAATGAATTAATAGAATGTTCAGTCATTAATTCAACCCATTTTAACATTAACACATGCACAGGGCCCAAAGGTCCTGGGGATCCTTGATCTCCAGAATACACCGTGTGCTCGGGAGTCTATTCTACATGGAGCAGGTGCTTCACTGGTGGCAGGACTGGTGCACTTTTTGGCAACAAGTAAGGCAATGATTAAATTGATCTTCAGTGTTGTTGATCATGTATCTGTTTTATGTCTTTAATGCTCAACTTGTCATTCACAGGTCGAGTAAAGAGGTCGTTTGACGTGGGTGTCGCAGGATTCATGCTCACAACGCTGGGCTCATGGTGTGTATCTCAAAAACTATGGCAAGCCGTTTTGACTTTCATTCATTCGCAGGATATGAATCCTTGATATCAACCATTCAATTTCCACTAGTCAACAATGACGTCATCACTCGCAGAAATACAAATTCTTGTAAAAATGCTAATTCTTGATATCTGTAATTGTATTTTCACTAGTGAAATGTATACCAAAAGATGCCATTTAAATTCAATTGTTGATATTAAGAATTGATTTCTTACTAGTTGAAATTCCAATTTCACATCAGAAATACAATTCTTACTAGTAAAAATCATCATTTTTGATATCAGTAATTGCGTGGTTACTAGTGCAAATGTCTATTCTTGATATCAACAGTTAAATCGCTACTAGTAAAAATGTTCAAGAATTCGTATTTCGGTGAGTGATGATTATTTAATCATTCCCAGGATATGGATTCTTGATATCAACAATTCAATTTCCACTAGTTAAAATGCTTATTTTTGATATCAGGAATTACATTTCCACTAGTAAAAACTATAATTCTTGATATCAACAATTCAATTTCCACTAGTTAAAATGCTAATTCTTGATATCAGTATTTGAATTGCTACTAGTAAAAATTTTCATTTTTGATATCAACAATTCAATTGCCACTAGTGACAATGTTAATTTCTGATATCATGAATGTGATTGTTACTAGTAAGAAAGCCATTTTAGATACCTGAAATTATACTGATATCAGGAATTGAATTCTTGATATCAACAATTAAATTCTTGATATCAGAAATGCTAATTCTTAATATCAACAATTGAATTTGAATGGCAGCCTATGGTGACATTTCACTAGTGAAAATACAATTACTGATATCAAGAATTCAATTTCTGCGAGTGATGACGTCATTGTTGATATCAAGAATTAGCAACTAGTGAAATTTGAATTGTTCAAAATATCAAGAATTCATATCCTGGGAATGAATAAAAGTCAAAACTGCTTACCATAAAAAAAAAACTGGCAGGAAACCCACATATGACGTGCTCATTATAATTAGCTTCTCAATACTGTAAAACAGTATTGCACATTAATCCACATAAATAAAGGGAAGTACAACAAATATTACCAGGATTTATTAATACTTTTCAAGTAAAATCAAATAAAGTTTTTTTTTTTTTTTTGTGTGAAAATGTGAATATGAAAATGTGCATTGGAATGGGGGAAATTATAATGAATTGTCATGTAAATGTAAAACAATACTATGTAATCTCATGAGGTTCATCTGTTTATCTCATGCTTTTATTTGACAGGTTCTACTGCAGATATAATAATGCCAAGCTGCGCGTTCAGCAGAGAATCATTCAGGACGGCATAAAGAATAAAGTCATATATGAAGGCACAAATTTGGATCCCACACGGAAGAAGACAGAAGATGAGTAGACGTTCCTTGTCTGATGCCTTTAATGTGAATGCCAATTTATTTATTGCGGCGTAATCAAATGTCAGATGTTTGTAATAAATATTTTTTTTAAAATAAAACAAATGCTTTTTATCTTTAATTTAAGAATATGTTATATGCAGAATTTGTCTGAAACGCATAGGAACTAAGTCAAAGTTCTATTTAATAATTTGCAACAACAAGCAGTACTTTTTTGGTAATGAAAAGTATTTTCCCTGAGCTCTGATTTGAAGTAATACACAGTAAAAGGAGAGCACACTAAATAATAGCCATATAGCAGGTGTTTTAATAGCTGCAGTTCCAGCATTGAAACACACGATGGCGCCACCACTTGAATGATGTCATTGCATGAGATGGCAGGTTCCAGCTAGAGGGCATTTGAAAAGATATTGATTTTGTTTTGTTGAACCTACTAAACAGAAAGCATGACTTTTAACATCAATACATCATACTTTTCTACTTTCTGTGTTATGATGTCCTAGACTTTTGTCCTCTGTATTGGACATTATATTTTAGTGAATTTCTCTGACACCATACATGTCACAGTTTTAAGTCGGGATGTCCCGTAAAGAGCACATTCAGGGCTTTAGAGAGACCAAATGTTTGGGGGTTTCACCATCACAACAACAACTCCTTGGTCTTTAAAAATGACTTTAAAAAAATTAATTGTTTAAATGATGAAAAATGAATTTAGTGATCAAATTTAGGAAATATTTTGTAATTATCATTAGATTCTGACTGCTTTTCAAATTGTTTGTCATAAATCAACATCTCAGGAAAATGTTATGGGATTTCTAATCAAAATATGACTTTCTGTTACAAAACAGGGCATTGATTTCATACATGTCCACTTTAGAGGACACCAGGACTTAAATCATGTTTATCAGGAATTCTGGGAGACACAACAAGTGAATAGGGAAAGAAATTACATATTAATGTTCCTATAAATATTAGATATTATTATAAAAATGTTGCCAATTATTACTCCTATTATTACACTTGTTTTTTCATGACATGTTGCCCCAAAAACAGATTAATATGCAAATTAGATCCAATGTATGGATATTGTATTGAATGGGACTACCTGTTTATGGCCATTTTACCCATGTATTGCATAAAGTAAAATGGTATATCAAATCATTCCGTTATATCTTTCATAAAATAGTTGAGAACCATCTTTATACAAAGTTTGTTTAAAAAAACCCCGAAACCTAAAAATTGATTGGTGAATTAAAAAAAATGCCTATACATGTAATTTCATGCCTTTTTTATTTTTTAAATAGCTGAGTCCTGATGTCCAATATATTATATATTATAAAGCATTATGCTATTATAAAGCATAACATATAGCATAAAATGAATAAAATATTTTTTTTCAAAAATGTTTTTCCCCATTTGTTTCTTATGCTCTAAACAATGTAGTGACATGAAAAAATACTAAATTCAAAAAACTTTTTTCATGAGGATATAATAAGTCTTGAGATGTCTAGTTATGATGTCACTGCCATATAATGCCATTTATAAACACTCTGGTTTGAGGTTGAAGGGGTGATTGAGCCTTACTAAAGGGGCTGCAGATGTGCATAAGATTAAAAAGAAAAATTGTAAATTGCATTATGAAAATATAAAGAAATGCAACACAAACACATTTTTCAAGCAAGAATTTCACACAAGTTTAAGTAGAAATGGCAAAATGGATATTGTGTTCAAAATGAAGAGAAAGACACTTTCTGGCAATCAAATGAACTTCCCTTGATACCAACTGGTTAAAAGTCATTGCAAAAAGATGGTGTAGAAAAGTGAAATTAGTTCTAAAGAAAATCTCAAGCAAGTGTGACTGAAGTAAGCTATAATCCAAATCAGTTTTGAATGCAAATCAAATATTCATGAACGATGATAATGATATTAATATAATGAATTAATATTAATGATATTCCTGCCTAATCTGAACACCCTAAGTAGTAAACATAGGCAGTTAATTTAGCCCTTTCAAAGTACAGACATCATTCAAACTTTGTTTTGTAGATAATGACTTTTTTTGTTTTAGTTTTTATAAACATTTAAAGATGAAAGTTCCCCATTGACTTGCATACCTATACATCTATTTGCATGATGAATTATGATTGGTCCCGTCTTCCTTGCATCTATTTAACAATTAAAAGTCTCCTTTGCACAGTAACTATTTATGTTACAATTTAGGTTAATGGCTACTTTTTGTATGCTGTGAATATGGTGTAAATAGCATGCTCAAATTTGCCTTTTTGGCTCAAAACAACTTAAAAGAAGGTGGAATTTGACTTAAAACGTGTGCTTTTTAACCAAGTTACACCTATAATGTCATACAAAGATGGAGTTTTTCCCATCCGTTCAGAGTATTCCTATATGAATACCCAAAAGCTTCTGAAATTCAGCGATTCAGTTTCTCAAACCAATTTGCATGGTAATGCAATTTCGTTTTATTTCACTTTACTTGCAGAGGAATTACATTTTAAAGCAGAATCACATAATGTGGCAAAAAAGCTGATATTAACTATACAGATGTGCTTGCACATTAAAAAAAAAAAAAGATTATTATTATTATGTCACTGTTGATATCTCCATTCTTACACATTTCTCACCAATGAAATAATAATGGGGTGAAAATATTTTACAAAAAAGAGAACTATTGAGATACAAGAACTTTAAAAAATGCTGCAAAACTATTAAAACCATAACACATTGCGCAAAAAAGATGGACCTATACACACTTTATTATATACAATACTACTAGTATTCAAAATCACTGCATTAAGTTAATAAAAATGCAAATCCTTTTGTAGATGTTTCACGACTTGTTATTTCGTTTAAAAAATACTTTGTAGTTTGTAGTAGATCATAAATATTCGAACACAAAGCTGCCACTACTTCCTGGTACCATGGTAAAGTGATGGTATTCGATAGCACTATGGTACATTGATATAGTGCTACCATATTACCATATTCATGTTTTTTACATCCCAAAGAAAACAGTGATACTCCCATAGTACCATGTTCTTTTTGTTAGTGTTAATGCATTATGTGAATTGATACGTGCTTTACATTGGAGGGAATATTAACTTTGAAAGATCACTCTTGATCAGTGGAGCTCTCTGTGTCTGATTCCACAATCTCCATGTCATTGTGCTTCGTCAGGGTCTTCTCGTATGGGGCCGGGAGATAAACCATCAGAAAAACCCTGTCATTCCCTTCTTCAGTGCCGTCTCCTTCCTCCAAAGTGGACAGAAATTCAGCCGTGCCATCAGCATCATCAAAATCCAGTGTTATTACTTTGGCTGTGTTCTCCTTGACCCTGGAACATCTTTTGTAAACGAAAATTCCAGTGAGGAAGAGCAACGAGCCCGTTATTATGACAACATAGAGCGTTACCTCCGCTCTCTCCTCGACCTTGTTTGAGGTCAGCTCGTTCCAGTAATCCTGACAACAACACATGAGAACAGAAACGTAAGAAATCACATGATGATCACAGGCTCAATCTTTGAGGCCTGTTCCTTAAAGTCAACATGAAATCAAAACTGACAATTATTATTTTTTATGGAATATATTGCAGTGTTTGCTATAAATGATTGATCCATGCACATCATTATTTTAAAGGGGTCATGAACTGAGAAATCAAATTTTCCTTGAGCTTTTGACATATAAGAGGTCACCGTACTATAAGAATATCCTGTAAGTTTCAGAACTAAAAACTTCCGTGTTAGTCCAATAAAAGCTTTTATTGACACCAGGCCCAGCAAACGACAGGTTTTTCAAAATGGGGATCTATGACGTCAAAGGGAGGCAAGCACCGCCTCTGCAGAAGAAGATCAACGCCTACTTCATCACTGCCTGTTTAGCCCCGCCAACCGATTCACACATAGAATAGGTAGCCTTTAGCGACATAAGCCTACGTGGTGCTAAACCAGATCGAGCTACCAAGCAATAAACATGCCGTTGAGGATTACAAAATATTGTGCAGTGCCTGGGCTCGACAGTAATGCAACATGTAATTAACTGTGTTCATTCTAATGCCTGATCTGAAATGTAATGATTCATGTACAGTCAGATGTTCTTTGTGTGTGTCAGTAAATCAAACGTCAACGACTAAACGTGCGTTGTTTCTCTTAGTAGGATGAAAATAATCTGTTATTTAACGGTGATTAAATTCTATAAAGAAAGCGATCAAAGAAAGCTCCCTTTGCAATCGTTGGAGCAGCGCGCGCTGGAGCTGTCAATCAAACAGCGAGTTTATCAGTGACGCGTTTATCAGTGACTCCCGTTTTATTCAACGAATCTCTTAACTATATCACGTTTGCACTGTTAGTGAAGATGAAAGCATTCGTTAGTGTACAGAAACTGAGTTGCAATGACGAGATCACTGCTTTCATGCGCTCAACATGTCTGTGATCGGCTACAATGTTCATCTCTGCAACCTTTCATGCCACAATCTGAATATAATGCCATAGATCTAAATGTAATGCAACACTTTTCACGATTAGTTAACCATGAGAGCTGTAATAGTAAAAAGGCGCTAAAAGAGAGAGTAATACTTAGCTATTTCAAATTGAAAGACGTTAGCCAATCACAGCAGTGGGCGTTTACACTGAAGTCTCACAGCAGCCAATCACAGCAGTGGGCGTTTACACTGAACTCTCACAGCAGACACGCCCCTTAAAACAGAGCGTTCAAACGAGAGGGCTAAAATCAGGGTAGGAAAAGTGCCTTTTATTTATAAATTATGACAATTTTTGATGTAAAAAGCATTCTAACATTATAAGTGCACCCCAGGAAACATCATAAAACAATAAAACAACGCAGTTCATGACCCCTTTAATCAAAATAACCCCTCCCTCTTGCAGCAACATCTCGGCTGCATCCGAAATCGCACACTTCCCTACTATATAGTATGCAAAAAAAACCAGTATGTGACAAAAGAAGTATGTCAGAATTCACAGTACTCATAAAAGAGTTGGTGAAAAGTCCCCGGATGACCTACTTCTTCTGGCGAGATTCTGAAGTGTGCATACGATGGACACTTTACTATCCCATGAGGCCACGGGAGAGGATTTGTGAATGGCATTGAAGTGACGTAACCGACACTGTTAGGACACATGATGGCGAGTGTAGTACACCTGGATTACATTCATACTATATAGAATACTTTTTTAACGGTCATGAAGTAATTACTTATATTACTTATATAAAATAAGTATCTACTCAAGAGTATGCGATTTCAGACACAGCCCTCTTCTCTGATGACGAGGGCGTGGCAACCTGTCAATCACATGACATCACAGCAATGTGCTGCAGGGATGATGTATTTTTGTAGGCCAAAACCCAGAAAGGAGTTTTAGCACTTCCAGAAGTCAGTCCTGAAGTCAGTGGGTTTTTTCACATTTTATTCTACATTCATAAAATACATCAGTAATACCCCTCGTTATTTATTTAAAGCTTTTACTTGTCTTGAAAAAGGCGGTTGCTAACATGAGGTCGAGAACATTACGGGCCCTATCATACACCCGGTGCAATGTGACCCCAGGCACGATGCAAGTGTTTTTTGCTAGTTTCAGCCGGACGCAGTTATCATTTTCACATCCTGCGCCACGTTGTTTAAATATCAAATGCACTGGCGCCCATCTGTTCACCCATGGGCGTGCTCGTCTGAAAACCAGGTGTGTTCAGGAGCATTGTTGGCACGTTGCTATTTTGAGGAACTGAAAACGACTACGCCGTTGACCAACACAAACCTGCTCTAAAGTCAATAGTGCCGTATTTTTAGTGTAATTTAAAGGGTGTGTTAGTAATATGTGCCTATAGGCGGTGCACAACACACGTACACTCTGCTTATTACACACACAGGGACGCGCAGCAGCACACACACATTTTTAAATATTAAAAATAAAAGGATTCCTCTCTGGAGAAGCGTTCAGTCTTTCCGCTCACAAATTCCTCCATGTAAATAGTGAATCCGCCATGGTGCGAGCGCAACTGGCTTTTAAAGGGAATGGGAGATGAGACTCTGATTGGTTTATTGCATGCCCAAAACACACCCATGACTCATTAAGAGACTCGGGGCAACCCTTTTAGACCTTGCGCCTGGCGCGCCGACCGTTTTAAAAGTTAAACTAGCAAAAATGGATTCGGACACACCCTAAGTGCACCTGTGCCATGAGCTTCAGACCATGCACTCAGATCGTTAAAATAGGTCATCAGCCAACAGGTTAACTCATCTACTAAGGCCCTGTCCCAAATGGCACACTTGATGTGCACTTACGGTCTTGTGGATGTCCAAAAGACCACAAGACCGTATGGTTGTCATTTTAGTTGTCAGAAGGGTGCTCGTGAGTTCCTCTTTGCGGTCGATATGCGCCCTCGATGCACTGAAGCGAGCTCCACAGCAGACTTCTTCCCGACAGTCAAAGCAGAGTTACGTCATGAAAGTGCGGACTTGTAGGAAGACCGTGAGTGTTTAGGGTGCCATTTGGGACAGGGCCTTAGGCGTTGCTAGTGTTGCCATTAAAGGACATAATTATGAGTTTGAGGACGTGAACAGCTTTGAGCAGAACGTCACATGTTGCCATCCTGAAATTACAGTAATTACGACATGCCGTGAATGCAGCATGTAAATGTAAAATGAAGTGTGGTAACCATGGTATAACTGGTATAATCACTTTTCATCATGCCTGCATTACCACCTCAGATATTATATTATACATACTATATTATTATTATACAACATTAGTTCTAACATCAATCTGATTGAACCAGCAGCATTCGACAGCACTGAGACTCAGCCCTGATTTTGCTGAGATAAGCCCTGTTATCACTGAAATTACCCAGAACAATTTGTCCCGGGAGCTCTTTCTCCCCCAGACCTGCTGCTGTCTGCGTTTCCATCGCGGTCTATAGTACCGTGAAGATTAGTCTGGTGACGTAGGACTGCGTGCGACTTTACAGTTCCCGCTGGATTTCGTCCTCCACATATAAGCTTAATAAAGCCTGAACCTCGTCTGTCCATTGGTCGTATTTTTTAAACTCCATTGTTGATTTGAATAGCAAACAACTTTTACTGCACACACCACAACAGACTTTTAAAAATGGTGGTTGAAATAAAATGCTGCTAAAGTTCCTGAACTTTGAAAAAGTACTACCATGCGAACAGGGACGTTTTGAGTGGGAAATTTTTAGCCGGAACTTCATTTAGACCCTGGTTCCTGCGGTCGAAACACACCGAGTACCACCCCAAAGTCCCTAGTTCCTGAGGAAAGTTCCTGCGGTGGAAACGCGGCTTTAGACTTGTTCCTAGGTCAACATATTTTGGGGAAATGATAGGTGAATAACACTGATGTCCCAGACAGCAACATAGTGTGGGCCCAGATCCGGCCCGGATCTGGGCCGACACTATGTTGCTGTCTGGGGTAGAAGCACCTAACCCTGTTTGTAAGCCTAAACTTGACATAAACTGTAAACTTGTCTCTCAAATCTGATTGGTTGATTGATGTTGATCCAGGAGCATGTTGCACTTGGTGAAATCACTGCTTGTCTGTGTATGCGAGTGATGGTATCAGACGATGACAGATACTAAATGAGCCGTGGGATGAATGATCATGGTGTAACTTCTAAATGAAAGCAGTCATATAAATGTGATAGTCTACTCCTGGAGGGATGGGTGCACTTATGGGTAATTTACCCCAAACGAACGAGTTTTACCTTAAGATGGTTCTCAGTTGATGGCGGTGCGGATGCACCTGCGACCCAGTCATATGATCCCCGTCCCGCCGGGCCAAACTGTATCCAGCTGCTATCCATAAGCACACGCATGTTTGCTCTGTCAGCTCTGCTACTGAGTGCTGATTATACACTGCTGCATCATCTAGCATTAATGGCTTACCCTGTGGCCGTCATATGCAAGTAGACACAGTTCAACACAAGCAGGGATCAAGAGATGGTGCCGGAGCATCCATTCAAAGGGAACGGCTGAACCCTGAGTCTTAACACAACTGGCCTACATACATCACACAGCTGTGATGTCATCTGGGTCCAATCCGATGGCTTTGGAAATAGACCTAACTTATGCTATTTTCTTAGTTATTTTCTCCAATGACTGACTTTCTTTAGCAAAAAAACAAACAGATGTATCACTGAACTTCGTAACTTGAGCCACATATGATCATATATGTGCATTACGTCCATTTGCTATAACGATGGGCTGATATACAGTGGGGAGAACAAGTATTTGATACACTGCCGATTTTGCAGGTTTTCCTACTTACAAAGCATGTAGAGGTCTGTAATTTTTATCATAAGTACTCAACTGTGAGTGACGGAATCTAAAACAAAAATCCAGAAAATCACATTGTATGATTTTTAAGTAATTAATTTGCATTTTATTGCATGACATAAGTATTTGATACATCAGAAAAGTAGAACTTAATATTTGGTACAGAAACCTTTGTTTGCAATTACGGAGATCATACGTTTCCTGTAGTTCTTGACCAGGTTTGCACACACTGCAGCAGGGATTTTGGCCCACTCCTCCATACAGACCTTCTCCAGATCCTTCAGGTTTCGGGGCTGTCGCTGGGCAATACGGACTTTCAGCTCCCTCCAAAGATTTTCTATTGGGTTCAGGTCTGGAGACTGGCTAGGCCACTCCAGGACCTTGAGATGCTTCTTACGGAGCCACTCCTTAGTGGCCCTGGCTGTGTGTTTCGGGTCGTTGTCATGCTGGAAGACCCAGCCACGACCCATCTTCAATGCTCTTACTGAGGGAAGGAGGTTGTTGGCCAAGATCTCGCGATACATGGCCCCATCCATCCTCCCCTCAATACGGTGCAGTCGTCCTGTCCCCTTTGCAGAAAAGCATCCCCAAAGAATGATGTTTCTACCTCCATGCTTCACGGTTGGGATGGTGTTCTTGGGGTTGTACTCATCCTTCTTCTTCCTCCAAACACGGCGAGTGGAGTTTACACCAAAAATCTCTATTTTTGTCTCATCAGACCACATGACCTTCTCCCATTCCTCCTCTGGATCATCCAGATGGTCATTGGCAAACTTCAGACGGGCCTGGACATGCGCTGGCTTGAGCAGGGGGACCTTGCGTGCGCTGCAGGATTTTAATCCATGACGGCGTTACTAATGGTTTTCTTTGAGACTGTGGTCCCAGCTCTCTTCAGGTCATTGACCAGGTCCTGCCGTGTAGTTCTGGGCTGATCCCTCACCTTCCTCATGATCATTGATGCCCCACGAGGTGAGATCTTGCCCCAGATCGAGGGAGATTGACCGTCATCTTGAACTTCTTCCATTTTCTAATAATTGCGCCAACAGTTGTTGCCTTCTCACCAAGCTGCTTGCCTATTGTCCTGTAGCCCATCCCAGCCTTGTGCAGGTCTACAATTTTATCCCTGATGTCCTTACACAGCTCTCTGGTCTTGGCCATTGTGGAGAGGTTGGAGTCTGTTTGATTGAGTGTGTGGACAGGTGTCTTTTATACAGGTAACGAGTTCAAACAGGTGCAGTTAATACAGGTAATGAGTGGAGAACAGGAGGGCTTCTTAAAGAAAAACTAACAGGTCTGTGAGAGCCGGAATTCTTACTGATTGGTAGGTGATCAAATACTTATGTCATGCAATAAAATGCAAATTATTTAAAAATCATACAATGTGATTTTCTGGATTTTTGTTTTAGATTCCGTCACTCACAGTTGAAGAGTACCTTTGATAAAAATTACATGCTTTGTAAGTAGGAAAACCTGCAAAATCGGCAGTGTATCAAATACTTGTTCTCCCTACTGTATAAAGTGGCAAGTTTGTGAGCCCTCTGAAAATATCTGGATTTCTGCATTGATTACTTATTTATTCAAGTCACAATTATAGACAAACACAATATGACTCAACTAATGACACAAACAGTTTTTATTGAAGACATTGAGTGATCATTGACAGGGCAGGCTGGAAAAAGTAAGTAAACTTAAAAATAAGTAAGTTTGTTTTTAAATGCAATTTATCTACCACTATGTATCTATTTAACCATTAAAAAAAAACAGTAGGTGGCGACAAATCATTGTCTTAATGAGTGAGTCGTTGAATCATTCAGTCAACTGATTTGTTCAAAACACGGATTCATTCAGCAACAAAACATCACATTCTTGCTCGGATACACACAATGGCTATACACTAAAAAAGTCAATAAAATAGGGCACAATGTACTGTATTAATATGAAGGAATTTTCCGTATTTATTTTTTTCAGGTGTTTTACCAGTATTTTGAATTTGCATTGCGTTGTGTTTAAGGGTTTTTTAGTGTTATGCCCGTAAAATTAATGGATAATATCCTGGCAGAAAATTACCATTTTTTTTACAGTGTACTGTGGATGTGTTTGGAATTATTTTTATTGGTGAAAAAGAGCAAAAACACAATATTCTGAGTCTAAAATGAAAGTCTAAGATTAACTCCTTGTTTACTGAACCGTTGTATAAAATATAACTAGCTATATCCTTTATCCTTTATAAATATTGCTCCAAGTCCCTGTTAATTTCCATCTCTGTCGTCTGCGCAGCGTGATGGCGAGGGGCGGCTCTTTTTTTTCTGTTGCAAGGCTTGTTTTAAGTAAAACGGGTGAAACATAGCAAAGGCCGCTACTGCCCAAAGCAAACATCAACTAGAATGGTTGAAAAAGAAGAAAATGTTTGTCTGACTTTAAGCCAACTGAGATGGTGTGGCATAGAGTGCTGCTCTACCAAGAAAACTCAACAGTACTGATAAACTGAAACAGATTTGTGAGGAGGGATGGTCCAGAATTGCTCAAATGTTTTATAAGCAGCTACAGAACGGGTTTGGTTGAGGTTTTGCTGCTAAAGGAGAATCCACAATTACTAAATTCAAAGGTTGACTTACTTTCTCCACCCTGCACTGTGAATCATTACTGAATGTAATAATAACATACAATTATTTTAAGGTATTAGTTTAGTCATATATTCTTTGTGGGAGTTAAGATCAGACCACTTTTTTTGAGCAACCAATGCAGAAATCTGATTTTGAAAACTTATTCTTTCCACTGCATGTCAGTTGGAGATTATTGCCATTATTTGTTTGCATTATTTAAAATATATAAATTATAGAACAATAGATATAAGATTATAAATTCAGACAAAATGTTTTGCTACTTTATCGTCTAATACAATTACATGAATGGGTTACACTTTACAATAAAGTCTTATTTATTAACATTATGTGATGCATTAACATGAACTAACAGTGAGCAATATATTTAGAGCATTTATTAATCTTAATGTTATTTAATATTCATGTTATATCACATTGCATTAACGAATCTTGAAAAATTAATCAGTAAATGTTGAGATTAACATTAACTAAAAATAATAAATGCTAGATGTATTGTTAGTTCATGTTAACAAATATCCATTCGTTAATATCTACTTCTGGGGGGGAATCTAAGTATTATGTATATCTATGTTTTATATATTTATATGTATTTTAACTTTTTTTTGCAAATCAGTTTGCAGTGTATGTGCATATGTGATTTAATAATAAAACACACAGACGGTTTGTAACTGCTGATTTATTCTACAACACTTACAACATATATGATCGTCTAATAAACACTTCAGAACACATTCAGCGTAATGCACATACTGCAGTCGAGTGATAGAAGTTTGATAATAAACAGCATGTAGGAAAGAGCGCACTCCCTCCAAAACCCACACTAACATATCCTTGCCATAGTATTTCAAAGAATATATGCGTGGTACAGTGTAGGATGATCAGTGTTAGTGCACTGGAAATGGAGTGGCATTATTTATTAAACATGTTAGCAGAGCTCAAATTAAGACGTTTTTAGTATTACACAGTTTTAGCTTGCATTTTTAGGTTTAGCTCAAGTCTGCACAACATAATCCAGTGTTTTCCTATGGATTTAGACCAAACGCTGAAAGTTTAGTCTCTTACACAAACTATCCCCTATAAATATATCCCTTAGAGTTTATAAATTCTTTTTTGTCAAGACAAAACACTGTCTGAGCATTTTCACAATCTGTTCAAACAGAACTGTTGTGCTGTCGAATACTTACAAAACCGACACAAAGTAGACAGAAGGAGAAAAAAAAAATCAAATAAATATGAAAACCTGGACTCTGGATGCTTTCAACTGAAAAAAAAACAAACAAACTTTGTTATGCTAAAAATAAAGTACATAATAGTTTTTCAGAACTCATATTGAATATAAATTTGTCTTTGGTCCCTTTCAACATCCTTTAATCTCCCTCTGTTGTTTATGCCAAGCAGTTGCCATAAACACAACAGGAATATGAGCAAATAGAGCGAAGGATTATAAATTCTCACTATGATTATGTAACATAGGCCGTGAGCACTGGATACATGTAAGAATATCTGTATATGGGTCCTGATTTTCATAGTTCCCATTGCACATATTGAAGTAGCCTTTTTTGAAATAACTATATGAATTACATACCATTTCTTTGTAGCTTGTCAAACTAATTTCTCATAATAACACTAAGCATCACAAAATAAATAAAATGCATATCCTTTCACATAAGAATCAACATATACATAATACATGCAGATGATTGAAGACAAATTAATATTCAAACAACTGCAGTTCTAGATCAAGGAATAAAATATATTTGGGATAAAGCGTTAAAATTCTATGCCTCTAAAAGTGCAAACATATCCAATTTTAATAAATACAGATTGTAAAATGTCCCTAAATTTCAACTGTTTAAGATAACACCTTCAACGAGCGGCTTTTACACTTTTAAGACAGCATACGGTGCAGCTATGAAAAGTATATTATTGTATATTTTATTTCTCACTGTTTTATTCAAGTTTAGTCAGATGTAGTGTTGTTTGGTAAACTCTAAAACTAGTATCTGATGTTTTAAACCATAGATTCCCATTGGATTATGGGTAGTGGAATCTATGGCACACAGTATCTGGCTGACTGGATGGACGGACATTGGATATTAAACAGAACTAGAACGTACATTTCCTGAAGAAAATGTGAGTGGTGCTTGCAGTGGAAAAACTTGGCATTCGGTTGCTATGCGGTTGCTAAGGTGTTGCTAAGGTGTTCTGAGTGTTTGGTAGGGTGTTGCTATGTGGTTGCTAGGCAGTTGCTAAGGTATACTGGGTGGTTCCTAGGGCGTTGCCAGGTGGTTGCTAGGGTGCTCTGGGCATTTGCTAGGCAGTTGCTAAGGTATTCTGGGTGGTTGATAGGGCATTGCTAGGGTGTTCTAGGTGGTTGCTATGGTGTTGCTAGGCGGTTGGTAGTTGTCACAGATGGTTACTATGGAGCTTTTATAGAGTTCTTAACATGTTCTTATAATGATTTTGCACTTAGCATGTAGCTATTCACTGCTAGTATGTGTAGCATGTTGGAAGTCCTGTTTGCTAGCATGAGTCAAAACCCCCATTTCTATACGATGTTCTGATGCAGAGATATAGGTCTTGCTGAAAGGTTGCTAAGGTACTCTGTTTGGTTGCTAGGGAGTGGCTTGGCACCTGCCAATGATGATACTCCAAAAGCTGCATGCCAGTATGTATGAACCAAACGCAATGCCTCTATGACATTCGGATTTGAAGATATCCCTCTTTGGTTTTGGGTTGCTAGGGCGTGGCTAGACAGTTAGCAGGTTAAAGTAATAGACTGCATGTCTGCACAAAATCAAAAGATTCAAACCCATGTGTCTCTATGATGTTCTGATTCATTTATATCCCTCTCCTCTGTTTTTCAGTGGTCTGTGGGGTGGTTGCTAGGGTGCTGTAACTGGTTGCTAGGGTGTGGCTATGAAGATTTTAGGTCATTACTTATTGGCTGCTTGATAAGTCAAATGAGTGAGAGATTGAGGGATTAAAAATATGAACATTCCGCCATTTTGGCATTTTTCCGACCGCTTTTTCATCCACTGTGTGAACATCGTAGGTTTGATCGCTTAGAAAAGTCATAGCACACCTCTCCTCAATGAGCCGGTCGATTTGACGCGCTAAAATTTAGTTCAGAAAACAAATAATAAGTATGCAAGAGAACAATAGTCATGCTTTGCCTATGGCAAGCACCACTAATAATGAGGTTTGTGAGCATTTTGAGAGCTAGTGCAGTGTTTGTGGATCAGCTTTCGCAACTCCAATGCTTCCAGATTTATAGACAAAAACCAACTGAGATGAAGCCGATACTCCAGCTGATATCAGTATTATACAGACTACAAAAGGACGTAATGTCTTGTACAGTGTTTTTGTTCAGAATAAAATAGAAATCAGAGTTAGATATTTAAAGGCATTGCATATTACGGACATGAACTATGTTGTGATAATAGTAGCAACATAAAACTGCATTTAGCAAAGCACAAGATCATGCTTTAATCAAAGCATTAACAAAAGTGCATTAAGTTCCACATTTCATTGTGCAGTGACTTTAACTGGTAGAAATGTTCAGGGGAGTTTAAAGTTGAAGTTTTAAAGGGCTAGATGAAAGAAAAACACATACTTATATGGCACATGTACATTTAAAGCCAATAAACATTCAGAGATATAAATAAATAAAAATATAGATTCTGAATATAACAGCATGGATATTGAAGAACATTCGCGAAAGGGATTTGTATTACACAGAGATCACTGTGTACTGCAATAAAAATAGTTAGCAAAGTTAGACGTCACAGAATATATGAGCATATGCCGAGGCAAAGAGTAAAGCACATGAGCCGGGTCATCACAGGATGATGTCATAAACGCGCCCCACTCGTCCGAGCCACTCGCGCACCGCCTGCCGCACTCTGAGGTCAGTCACATGACAGGTCAGCTGACTGATGCAGGGGAACACCGCTGGCTGGAGGGCAATGAACGTGGGGTCCGGCAGGAGCTGGATCTGGTTCAGGACGGTGAGGACCATGTTGGTCCAGGCCTAGGCAGGAAAATGGACAAATACAAGTTCGCATAAAATAATATCAGTCCTATACAAGAAATCTGCAATTACAGAAAAAGTTGACTCTATATTCTTCTACTCATGTCACAATAGATTTAGTTCCTTCCTAAGGTTATAAAACAAAACAAAAAAATAGGTGTGTAACAAACTCATGTCACGATTCGGTTCGATACACGATCTCACGATATGATACGATACTCTCACAATACTTTAAACAAAACCATTTTTAAGACATTGTAACAGTTAACAAAAAGTACTGTTCATTAAAATGCTATATTTGGTGTAATTATCAGGAATGGACTGATATGATCCTCACTGCACAGGTCAAAGGTGACCAGTGTTGGGGAAAGTTACTTTTAAAAGTAATGCAGTACAATATTGCGTGTTACATTACTTTCTCATCTGGGCTGGGCTTGCTTGTTTGTTTTTTAATAACAACAAAAAAGTATTTTTTTTGGCAAATGTAAAGGTCCTTTCACACCAAAAGTGAAATGAATAAGCCTCAGGCTAAAGGAAATGTACATTTGTGCCTGTACATTAGAGGGCACAGCTCAAACAAACCTTTCAGCTGTTCTGTCATTCTGGATTGAAGAAGAATGGGATGTTTTTTAAGAAAAAAAAAAGAAAAACAAATGTGATGTTTATCTAAAGTCATTTTGCTTGTTAGTATGCTTGAATTAGATCATTGAAGGTCAGTAGCAAAGACATTGGTTAAAGGGACAGTTCACTCAAAAATGAAAATTGACAACTTGAAGGCGAGTAAATGATTTTTGGGTGAACCATCACTTTAATAAAGTGAGATTAAATACATAAAGTATATTTGTGTAATTTAATATATTTAATTTGTGTAGGTTTGCGTACTATTCTGAGTTTGCATTTCAATGTTTTCATTCATTTTAAGGAATGCTGAATCTGTTTTTGTGCAAGTGAGATGAGTAAATGCCTGCTCACATTTAGTCTAGAACTACAATAACCCTCATGTTCACACACACAACACCTCTGCACTGATTCACGATTTCTCAACGTGATGACAGGAGAGCGTCAGTCAATACATGGGAAAACAAAGTGACATGCGTTACTTATTTGAAAAAGTAACTCAGATGTTTCGTTGTAAATTTAAAAGTAATGCGTTACTTTACTAATTTCTTGAAAAAAGTAATCTGATTACATAACTCAAGGTACTTGTAATGCATTACTCCAACACTGATGGTGAAACCAGAATAGAAATATTCATGAATCTGCTTAGCTAAAAATACATCATTAGGTTACAGTGTGTCTTTGTTACAGTGTTATTGTACTTACATTGTAATTATATTTAAGTACTGAGTAATATTAATTAACAACATGTACTTTGGTTTAGGTTTAGTTGCATGTAATTATGCATAATTTACTTATTACTATATTAAACACATGTAACATATGCAACAAAGACCCTGTAAAATAAAGTGTTACCCAGAATTATGTTAGATACATATGACTAAATACATTTAATTTAAAAAATTTTAAATATTACAAATTTTATTTATGTACTTTATTTTTTAATTTCTTAACAATATTGGAAATATTCATGGGTTTTGGATTAGCTTTTATTTTGATATTTTTATCATTTTAAAGTTTTAGTAATTTTTCATTTTTATTGGTTTCTGTGGGTCTTAAAAAAAGTTTTAATTTGCCACAAATTAAGGTCTTAAATCAGAGGAAAATTCGTAAAGTCATGGCATTAAATGTTGCATGTATTGCAAAAAAATGTATATCTTCCTCAGTATTTGTGTCCTGTTTTCCCATACAAATATCTAAACATGTTTAAATCAAGATACGTTTACTTGAGATGCAAATGTAAAATTAAGTCTTGAAAAACTGAACAAAATTAAGTGAGTTTGTGTTTAGAACAAAAACAAATATCTGTTTATTAGTTATCAAAACTTCCCTTTGAATTAAGCTGATTTTTCTGAGCCCCTTGGCAGATATTTGTTCTTGTTTTAATCACAAACAATTTCACAGAAAACAAGACTTCATATTTTATGTCATTTTGCATCTCAGTGAATGTATTATGTATCAAGAATATTTTGTACTGAAAAAATGCAGAAGGTACAGTAAAAGTTAATTCCATATTGTGGTGGTTTTGAGCAGAACGAGTCAAGCTCTTTTTTTGTAAAATGAATTAAAAAGTAATAGATATCTGTTGAAAGTTTTATTTTCAGACTCTGAAGTGTTGCTAATAAGTCATTGTGTTTATAGAAAACAAATTGACCTGTTGTGTTCCCTTCAATTTAATCCTTACATTTTCTTTACTTGGTCTTAAAAAGGTCTTAAATTTACCTTCATAAATCCTGCAGAAACCCTGTAGTTGTATATAACACCACTGGTCCCATCTGGGTTTGTTATGAACAAAACCACACACACAATCACTGATAAGAATTCATTGTTGTGTGTTTGAATAATCCGTGCTCATTATTATTTTGTTAAATTAATGTGCCCTCATAATCTGTAATCAGAATAACTTCCCCTCCCTCTTGCGGCGACATCTCTTCTCTTATCTGATGACGAGGGCGGGGCAACCTGTCACTCACATGAGATCAGCCAATAGAAAACCACAACCATCCAATCAATTCCTCATGGACAAATCAAGCCCGCCCTGCATTTGTTCTTGTTCAAGAAGCCGTTTCACTCTGATAGGGAAGAAAAAGCTATCGCAACTTCCATTTTCATGATTTTAAAATGATTCATCCGCTGTTTTAGTTTTTTTTTAGGGAAATGCGAGTGGTGCTTGCTCATGTGATACTAGTAAGTGCACTTGGTTTCCTGCCCTGTCTTACCTGTATCTGTGCCTCAGAGTCTCTGATGGAGATGTTGTGTGAACTGGCGGTGGAGCCCGATCGGGTTCTTTTCTCTTGCCGCAGTAGCTCGGGGCCCGCGCTGAAGGAGTGACGCATGGGCCCCTGCTCTACTAGTTGCTGGGGCCTCTGGGGTCCTGGGGAGTCTGGGCCACGCAGGGTCACCGCCTCGCCCCTCTTCTCTCCCGCTTTGGCATCTTTGGCAAACGTGGTGTGATTGTGCTGCTGCTGCTGCTTGCGTTTCTTGTACTCGATCATAAGCTTGGTGATGGTCTTGTCGGTGGCGATGGTGTACAGCTTGTTTCCCGCACTCTCCCACCATTCCTTCTTACGGGCCCCGTCCCTCCTCTCTCCTCTCAGCTGGGGGAGGGTTGCACTCAACCCGCCGGGACTATGGACCTCCTCCGAGGGCGTCTCGTCAAGGTGCACGCGGAAGCTGTCCTCTGAGGGCGTCCCGTGGCCCGACAGGCCCCCGGTAGAGGGAGTGGAGGTCTCCGAATTAAAAAGTGGCAAGAAAAAGAGTGGGTCGGCCCGGAGGGTGGGCTGTTCTCCTAGACTACTCTCCAGGTCCAGGTGCATCTGAATATAGTTGTTGCACAAGTCCATGCAGAGTTTGTGCAGGCGTTTGACCAGCCACGCCCAGTCCACGCTGCTGGCGGGCTGCGTGCTCAGAGACGGGATGCGAGCGTGCCACTGCCGCTTCTCACGTGCACGCGGAGGACTCACCTGGGCCATCTCCTCGAAGATATCTTCATCCTCGGAGGAGCACTGCTGTGAAGAGTCAGAGCCGCCCTCCTCTTCCTCACTCAGGATCTTCTTCACCAGCTCCACAGTGATGTTCTCCTGGTTTGTCAGCATTGCACACAGCAAAGCCTGAACAGGAAAGCATAAAACACAAATGAAGACAATAAGGTTTCATACATCTAGAGTGTGTCAAAACACCAGGCAAATGTTGAGCTTTCACACTAACAGCGTCCTCTGCCCTCTGCTGTGAAAGTAAAGTTATTACTGTGTTGCTATGCAAAATATCAGAAATTCAAAATTCATTAGTATCAGAAACTAAATTTTTTTGCTCATTTATACATGTGCTTTTGTCTTATAAATTTTTTGTCTTATACATTTATACTCTGTACTGTTGTTAATATATGCACATATATTACTATGTGTATAGTAATATACAGTGGGGAGAACAAGTATTTGATACACTGCCGATTTTGCAGGTTTGCCCACTTACAAAGCATGTAGAAGTCTGTAATTTTTATCATAGGTACTCTTCAACTGTGAGTGACAGAATCTAAAACAAAAATCCAGAAAATCACATTGCATTTTTTTTTTTTAAGTAATTCATTTGCATTTTATTGCATGACATAAGTATTTGATACATCAGAAAAGCAGAACTTAATATTTGGTAGAGAAACCTTTGTTTGCAATTACAGAGATCATACGTTTCCTGTAGTTCTTGACCAGGTTTGCACACACTGCAGCAGGGATTTTGGCCCACTCCTCCATACAGACCTTCTCCAGATCCTTCAGGTTTCGGGGCTGTCGCTGGGCAATACGGACTTTCAGCTCCCTCCAAAGATTTTCTATTGGGTTCAGGTCTGGAGACTGGCTAGGTCACTCCAGGACCTTGAGATGCTTCTTACGGAGCCACTCCTTAGTGGCCCTGGCTGTGTGTTTCGGGTTGTTGTCAAGCTGGAAGACCCAGCCACGACCCATCTTCAATGCTCTTACTGAGGGAAGGAGGTTGTTGGCCAAGATCTCGCGATACATGGCCCCATCCATCCTCCCCTCAATACGGTGCAGTCGTCCTGTCCCCTTTGCAGAAAAGCATCCCCAAAGAATGATGTTTCCACCTCCATGCTTCACGGTTGGGATGGTGTTCTTGGGGTTGTACTCATCCTTCTTCTTCCTCCAAACACGGCGAGTGGAGTTTAGACCAAAAAGCTCTATTTTTGTCTCATCAGACCACATGACCTTCTCCCATTCCTCCTCTGGATCATCCAGATGGTCATTGACAAAACTTCAGATGGGCCTGGACATGCGCTGGCTTGAGCAGGGGGACCTTGCGTGCGCTGCAGGATTTTAATCCATGACGGCGTAGTGTGTTACTAATGGTTTTCTTTGAGACTGTGGTCCCAGCTCTCTTCAGGTCATTGACCAGGTCCTGCCGTGTAGTTCTGGGCTGATCCCTCACCTTCCTCATGATCATTGATGCCCCACGAGGTGAGATCTTGCATGGTGCCCTAGACCGAGGGAGATTGACCGTCATCTTGAACTTCTTCCATTTTCTAATAATTGCTCCAACAGTTGTTACCTTCTCACCAAGCTGCTTGCCTATTGTCCTGTAGCCCATCCCAGCCTTGTGCAGGTCTACAATTTTATCCCTGATGTCCTTACACAGCTCTCTGGTCTTGGCCATTGTGGAGAGGTTGGAGTCTGTTTGACTGAGTGTGTGGACAGGTGTCTTTTATACAGGTAACGAGTTCAAACAGGTGCAGTTAATACAGGTAATGAGTGGAGAACAGGAGGGCTTCTTAAAGAAAAACTAACAGGTCTGTGAGAGCCGGAATTCTTACTGGTTGGTAGGTGATCAAATACGTATGTTATGCAATAAAATGCAAATTAATTATTTAAAAATCATACAATGTGATTTTCTGGATTTTTGTTTTAGATTCCGTCTCTCACAGTTGAAGAGTACCTATGATAAAAATTACAGACTTCTACATGCTTTGTAAGTGGGCAAACCTGGAAAAACGGCAGTGTATCAAATACTTGTTCTCCCCACTGTATACACTGCCCAGCCGAAGAAAAAAGTCACTCTTTGGATTTAGATAGACTAATTTGCCTATGATTGGATCATTATTGCAGTGATTTTTATGTTTCTAGCATGTTATATGTTTGGCAACAGTTCTTCTAACCCTAATTGATGTGTAGCTTTTCATTTCTAAAACAACCATGTAGGAAGACACATTATGGCCATATTCCAGGATGACAATGTCAAGATTCATCAGCTCAAACTGAGAAAGAATGGTTGGGAGAAAGCATGAAGAATCATTTTCACACATGAACTTAAATTCATTGAAAGTCTTTGGGATGTGCTGGAGGAGACTTTACAGAGTGCTGGACTCTTGCATTGTCAATACAAGATCTTGACCAAAAATTGATGCACCACTTGATGGAAATAAATGTTTTGGGGCTCTATTTTACCGATCTGAGCGCACGGTCTGAAGCTCATGGCGCAGGTGCACTTAGGGCTAGTTTAACGACGGAAAAAAACGGTCTGCGTGCCAGGCGCATGGTCCAAAAGGGTTGTCCCTAGTCTCTTAATGAGTCATGGGTGTGTTTTGGGCGTAACGTGCAATAAACCAATCAGAGTCTCATCTCCCATTCCCTTTAAAAGCCAGTTGCGCTCACACCATGGCGGATTCGCTATTTACATGGAGGAATTTGCGAGTGGAAAGACTGAACGCTTCTCCAGAGAGGAATCCTTTTATTTTTAATATTTAAAAATGTGTGTGCTGCTGCGCATCCCTGTGTGTAAGAAGCAGAATGTACGCGCACTGTGCACCGCCTATAGGCGCACATTACTAACACACCCTTTAAATAACAAAAAATACTGCACTATTGACTTTAGACCAGGTTTGTGTTGGTCAATGGCATAGTCGTTTTCAGTTCCTCAAAATAGCAACGCGCCAACAATGCTCCTGAACACACCTGGTTTTCAGACCAGCACGCCCATGGGTGAACGGATGGCGCCAGTGCATTTGCTATTTAAACAACGTGGCGCTGCACGTGAAAATTAAAACTGCGTCGGGCTGAAACTAGCAAAAAACGTGTGTATGATAGGGCCCTTAATGTTATTTCCATCAAGAGGGGCATACATTTTTGGTGCAGAATTTGAGCCTGATGAATCTTGACATTGTCATCCTGGAATATGGCCATAATGTGTCTTCCTACATGGTTGTTTTAGAAATGAAAAGCTACACATCAATTAGGGTTAGAAGAACTGTTGCCAAACATATAACATGCTAGAAACATAAATCACTGCAATAATGATCCAATGATCCAATAATCCAATCATAAGCATTTGCCTATTAAAATCCAAACAGCGACTTTTTTCTTTGGTCGGGCAGTGTATATATACACATACATACAGTACTACCGGTAAAGTTTGAAATGGATTTTTTATGTTTTCGAAAGAAGTCTCTTATGCTTACTAAGGCTGCATCTATTTGATCAAAAATACAGTAAAAACAGTAATATTTTGAAATACTATTATAATTTAAAAGAACTGTTTTCTTTGTGAATATATTTTAAAATGTTTATTCCTGTGATCAAAGCTGAATTTACAGCATCATTACTCCAGTCTTCAGTGTCACATGATCCTTCAGAAATAATTTTAATATGCTGATTTGCTGCTCAAGAAACATTTGTATTATTATCAGGTGTTAAAAACAGTTTTTGCTGCTTAATATGTTTGTGGAAACCATGATACATTTATATAATAAACAGTTTAAAAGAACTGGTTTTAACATTGGCTAATGTATTTTTAAGAACCTATTAATTATTGATCATGGCCGACGTCCAAAAAGAGCAAATCATCAGAGCCCGTTCAACAAGAGCATCTGTAACCTTAACCGCCCAATTGTTGTGTGTTTTAATAACAACAGTCTTTATGATTATGACTGTGAACACAAAGCATGGCAAGACTTCATCAGTGAAGACGAATAGTGGGCAAAAACCGAAAGTGAATGACAGGGGCCGTCGAACACTAAGAAGGATTTTGTACGAACAACTGCAGTAAAGTGACAGCAGATGTCAATATTCACCCTGAAGACTATGTTTCCACAAAACCTGACCATAGAAAACTTTATAAGGTGTTTGAACACCAATGTGTGTCCGCAGTGTGTGAGAACAACCAGCCTATAATGGTAAAAATCCACTCACTATTTTTTTTAATTCCCATAAATCAAAACTCTTCAAACGAGCTGATTCAGATTCCCCCCTACAATGACGGCGTCGTAGGGAGAAGCCCCGCCCACAGCAGGTGACGACCTGCCATCTGCCATTTCCGTATCCACGCTGTAGCAGCTGGAGTTGCACAATGTCTGCGCCAAAGAGGCATTACAAGTGTTGTGTTTTGGGGATGTACCAATGCACATAAGAGTCTCCATAGACTCCTGCCATCTGAGTCACTGAGGACATCGTGGTTAAATTTCATTTTCGAAGATAATCCCTAAAGTCTTATTCATTATGATTCTGAAAGATGGGTCAATACTAACGCTTCGTGAGCAAACTTCAGATC
Source organism: Coreius guichenoti (assembly GCA_039654105.1). Taxonomy (NCBI): domain Eukaryota; kingdom Metazoa; phylum Chordata; class Actinopteri; order Cypriniformes; family Gobionidae; genus Coreius; species Coreius guichenoti. The sequence goes on along the minus strand of CM077179.1, from coordinate 3,919,856 downwards.
CAGACAAAGTAAGTATCACACGTCATATGTTGTGTGTCCTTCCAAATTGCCTTTCTGAAAGAGATTGTTGGCACTCTGTACGGCAAATGTTGCTAAAGCCACCATTGTCTCACATGCTATCAGAATTATCGTAAATACGAGTTTAAAAATTAAAAATTGCGCATGAACACTCTTTGAAGTCGCCCACTTGAATGCGACAAGCTCGTAATCATGACTTCAGAAGTGGGAATTATGAAATTTCTGATAGCACGTGAAGGCACCAGGAGGCACGTTATTTTTTTCCCACCATGCTCACCATCTGCGTAATTCATAAACGCATATTTATTATGCACAGTATAGTCAGATGACTGAACATACAAGTTTGAACACCGCTAATTACAGTTTTTTGACATTTTCTGTGCGTGAGATTGTCCTGTTTTGTTGTTGCCGGTGTGCTGGAACATGAGCTGTTAAAGCTCCGCCCTCTTCTTGAAAGGGACGGCAGCTCATTTGTATTTAAAGGGACACACAAAAACGGCGTGTTTTTGCTCACCCCAAAAAGTGGCAATTTTAACATGCTATAAAAAATTATCTGTGGGTTATTTGGAGCTAAAACTTCACATACACACTCTGGGGACATCAGAGACTTATTTCACATCTTGTAAAAAGGGGCATAATAAGGTAATTTGGTAAAACACCTTAATAAAGAAATATTGCCTATTTCCCAGGTGTTCACATTATTTTGTCCAACCCCTATATATACACTGAGGTAAGAAGAACGTAAATGTACCTGAAAGTAGATATTGAAGCTCATGGCAGACTGGCGGTATAAGTTAGCGGCTCCACACACCCCTGACACTTTCATGAGCAGATACTTGAGGCCTGGACGGGTGTCGAATTCCCGCGCTGTGCGGTAGGAGTCCAGCAGCAGGTCAAAGATGATAGCCAGGTTCTGCATTGAGATGTAGCGGAGAAAGCCTGCGGCTTTGGGCTCCGACACTGCTGTGATTCTGCCCTGGCCCTCAGAGCTCCCAGAACCTTTGACAAACTCTTCCAAGAGGATGTCATACAGGTTCTGCAGGAGCACCTGATGGGACAGCAAACTCACCACCAGAGTCCTGAAGGGAATCCTGCACAGAACGACTCATTCAGTTTGCAGATTCTTTAGGATTAGAATCTCATTTAGGATCAGGAGTAGTAGTATATATGTAAGACCGATGACCTAAACTTTGTAACATTAAATTTAAAGATGAACTTTCTTTGTTACTATCCCATGCCCTGCATACTTTGATATCCCAAAAATCTAAACAAATGCAGTTTCATGAAGTGTTCAACTCTGTTCTGTAAGTGATAAATAGATCACTTAATAGTATGAAACATTACATTGAAATGGAAGAACAGTAAGGCATGCAGATTTTGTTTGCAGTGGCCTTACCCAATTTTTCTGCCAAGCATGTGAAAGAGAATAAGAAAGCATACAAGCACAGGTTACTGCATGATTAAAACAACATTTCAGTTTTAATCTGTAATTTAACTGTGTTTTATTTTACTTAACATTTTATATTGTAGGTTATAAAAATGGGTTCTTTTATCTCAGGTCTATGGATGGATGGCATTTTACAAATCAGTCACTGAAACCAATATTGTTTAACCACTAAACCGAATATTGGGAGCGACACGTCCCCTCACTTTCTTCCAGTCCTGTATCATGTCATGATATATACAGTGTTATTAAAATAATAAATATCGGCAGTCTGAGTTTAAATGTCCATCCTCTCACCTCTTCTGAGCTTGACCATTGGACTGCTGATCAGCAGGAAGCTCAATAATCAGCACACAGGACTGAGCGTGCTCAAACCCTTCCTTGTTGTTCGGAGTTTTAGGAGAGCACTGCGTATCTAGCATGAAGACCTGGAAGACAAAAATTATTAATCCAACCATTATAAACAATGAATTATACACACAAAGAGCCAAGTAGCTGTTAATTAAAGAGGCCGTTTTGTCCTTTTTAACAAAGTCTTGATGTTGTTTTTGGCTCTACTAGAGGAGGTTTTCATGCTTGAATGTTGATTATTTCCTCATATCCTCCATTGTTGCGGCTCCTCTCTTCCAGTCTGTCAGTAACGCTCTGTTTAGTTCCTGTCTCTATGAAGCCCCTCCTTCTGAAAAGCACAATGTGCTCTGATTGGTCAGCTGGACCAGTGTATCGTGATTGGTCAAGAGATCGGAGCGTATGGGAAATGTCTCGCCCCTTACCATAACCGCCAGTTTCAACACACTACTAACTAACTCAACCAGGCCCCGTCCCTTTATTTTGTGTATTAATTATTTAAATGAGGAATATTGTGACGTGTTCGTTCCCAGAAGAAAACTCAAGACTACAATGGAGGCGTTTCAGGGAGTTCAGAAACAGTCACACTGACACAGTTAATATACACACTGGAGGGACTTTGTGCTTCAGAACTCAAACAGCAACATTACACACTAAAGAAAGACGAACATATAAGAAAGGATTATAGGTCCTCTTTACAATATCTCATACAATATGCCATACGAGGCTGTGCATTACAGTGACTTTACCATGAGTAAGGCAGGGCTGCAACTGACATTTACATTAAGATAGCACTTTCCCTCAGTAGTTCAGTTTAGTGATCAACCATAGGTTTTCCAGTGGCAGATTTTATTCATTGGTCTCATAACAATTTTGAAAATGCGGTTATATCCTTGGGTTGTTAGGCACAAGCAGAGTGCACATGGCATCATGTGATGTATCGCTTTAATAAAACACCAGCTACTCCAATGCAACAGAAATAATTTAATATTTTGCTTCAAATTAAGCCTATTGTACTGTAAGATACAATTTTTTTTTTTGCATTGTGGCATTTTCATGACTACTTTTAGTACTATTTATTATTACTATAGTATAATATAATATATTATAGTATAATGTTCTCAGTGGCAGTGGTGATTCTGATTTTCATAAGATTTTTTTAGAGCCCAAGCACTGAATGTGTGCAGGGCCATACGGTTTTCCAAAGGATTTTTTTTTTTTTTTAAGGCTTCAGTGGCTTTTGGGGCCCTTAACATGCTTAAAAACTTAAATTAAGTTTGGTACACGCATAAGAGTCATTCGTCATTAGGCCCTGGCAAACAGATTTCACAGATGTTGTGAAAAGTGCATATTAGTGAACTTTTAAATACTCCTGTGGATTCATGCAATCATCACCAAACTTGGTCCAAATTACGCTAAGACACTGAAGTTGCTAAATTGCGAACAGATTTTTGATATCTAGAAGATATCATGGATAGACATTTATGGAGAAAAAAAGGGAAACAGGAAGCGTCTCATATTTACTGCGTGCATTGGGTGTTTTAGGTAAATAAATGAGCTGTAGTTACTGGGAGCTGATCACATTGGTGTGGCTATTGTGAGTCACAGTCATAGCGCCACCAACTGGCAACAGGAAGTGTGTCACTTAAAACAGGCTTTGAAGTCGTCCTCTTGTGTTTACCCAAATTGCTTCAATCTTGCTCAGAATAATATCAAGACACAGCTGATGTAAAATTGTGAAATGATTCTTGTGCTTATATATTGTTGCCATGGTAACAGGTCAAACATTAATACTCTTTTTAGGTTTTTTGAGACTCTTAGCATGCTTAATTTCTTAAATTCAGCTCTGTAGCGCCCCATTTTGAAAAAAGTGGTGAGTTCAGTTTTAAGCCAGGATTAGGCCTTAGTTCAATTAGGACATTTAAGTAGCTTTTATAAACATGCCTAAGAAAAAGAAAACATTACTGGTGTGCATCTTGAGACAAAACAATGGCACTGACATATTTTAATAAATTTAGCTGAAAGTTGCTTTCAGCTAAAACAGCTCAAACATGCATTTTAGTCTGGGACTAAGCTTATCGCATGAATCCCCTCGGAAAAGTATTTAATAATTCAGAGCATGTGTTTTAAAAAAAAAAATCTATATTAAATCCAAAATGGCCGACATGCATTTTAGGCCATTTGGATTTAATATGGATTTTTTGAAAAACACATGCTCTGAATTATTAAATACTTTTCTGAGGGGATTCATGTGATCAAATGCATACATGGGACACATACAACAGACTTTGAAACAGTCCAATAAAGTTATAACTGAACTGACTGATTCCTGATTGAAGAAATTTGTGACGCCAATGCTGTTTTGCTGTTTGCTGCAATTCCTAATGTATAAAGTGCTATATAAATAAACTTGACTTGTCTACAAGCAGATTTCAACTATCCATTTTATACCCGTAGCTTCATTTTCTGACAGCATCAATATGTTCTAGCAGTATGAGTTGGTCACTCTACAGGTGTAAATGAGGTTTGCGCAGGTGTACCTGTTGAGCCATGGCCCGGATCCTCATGTACTCGGCCTCTGCTGAAGGGGAGTGTGACGGGGCCGCTACTTTCACTTCACACGCATCTCCAGTGAAACTGTCCGAACCGCTCCGGAAACAAGCCAGCAGATTCTACCAGAGAGCACAGAAGGGATTTGGTGTCTTCATGATTTAATTGTATGTGATAAAGCAATGAAACGTGCCAAATTGTGCAGACATCATTTTTGGCCAGGTTGTCATACAAAGAAATAATGAACAAATGCAAAAACGAGAAAACCAATGAAATATTAATAACTGATTATATTGTAGTCAATTTTCCTGTTAGCTTTTAGTTTTTCTATGCATTTTTTTGCATAGTATAATAAAACCTGTAGATGTAGTTTGCCCTTTTTTGCCAAATAATTTTGTGAGTTTAGTGTTTTGTTCTTCCCTCATACTGAAAATCTTAAAACAAATATAAAATATTTTCCTCATATTTGATGGCTTAATTGAACGTGTAGGGTCATTAAAAACAAATCAAAGCTTGCACTGGTTTATATGCACGTGATGCATTAATCCTCTCCCCATTAAAACCGTTGCACAGAACAAGCTCTTTAAGTGCTTGCATGAATAAAGCTCTTGCATCTGTCAGTGCTCTGTGCTTGACCTACATCAACATCTCTTAGAGCAGCAGTTATATAACTGCAAAAGAGCATCAGATATGTGTGTGTAAGTGAAAGTCTTAGTGAAACCATAACAGGAAAACCTTTCATTCTGTACATCAGATTCACTACACTGTATGGCACTCTCTAGTCAAGGGTTAGATGATATAGCTTAAAGGGGGCATAACACACACAGTTTCTGCCAGTCTCATGTTAATCTTGAGTACCTGTAGAGTAGTAACTGCATCCTTCATATCTCTGAAGAGTCTTTAGTTTTATCATATTTATAAAAGACAGATACGCTGTACCGATTCTTTCTGAAAACAGCCGAACTCGTGCAGGCGTGCAGTGGGTGGAGCTAAACAGTCACGAGCACACACACACACACACACGAAACACATCATGGCATTATCCCTGGATAACGTTCGATTCACTATACATTCGTGTTGTTCACATTATATGCACTTACGCGCCGATTGCCAACAAAACACACGTTTGATGCAGTTTCACTCACCGCCTGCGGTTTACACTCATGACCGGGAACAAACAAACACACTTGCAGAACTCTGGAGAAACAAACTGCATCCACTGTTCCCTTAACGCTGGGTTATTTGTGAAGCTGAACATGGTTATCTTTCCCTCACAACCAGAAACACACTTCTTTAGTGACATTGTTGATTTCATGGTCTAAACAAAATGGCAGCGCCGCGTCTCCCGTAACCCGAACGAAGCTCGTTGATGGGCGGCTCTTGCTCTCGCTCTGGTTGATATGTGTGTGTGTGTGTGTGTGTGTGTGTGTGTGTGTGTGCGCGTGCGTGCGTGCACTTATCTGGGAGAAGTGCCCATACAAGGAATTCCACCCTTTATGACGTCATACTTGAAAAAAACTTTCCGAAACTTGTTCGAATCCTGAAGGAGTGTATTTGGCACAGAAATACTCCGTCATATGTCCAACTAATTTTTTGAAACTTTGGCCATGTTTAGCATGAGAATCAACTCTTTAACAGTGTAAATAAGTCAGAATGCATGAAATCGCCGCCCCCCCTTTAACCTCAATATCTTTCTCCCTTTTGACAATATTCAATGTAAATGTATTAATTTTGATATGGCTTAAAAGGCGATTTTTTTTTTATCCATCAGCTGCTGAACCATCATTTCAACCACAAAGCCATTGCAGCCAAGTAGATTCCCAATGTTTACAGCACGAATGAACTGACTTGAATCAATCCCCCCATGTCGATGAGCATTTTCACTGCTTAAAGGTTTATCATTTTTCTGCCATCTGCAGCACCAAATGAAAAAAATTCCCAAACACTCTCCTCATCTGCCATTGATCAGCCAAACAGATTGTCCCAGTCCAAATGCCATTGGTTGAGGCAGTGTTGTTTTGGAAGCAAAACAACTGGCACAGCCTTTAGGAAACTTGATTGCCAAACAAGAAGTACATCAAAATGATTGCAATCTAATGTCTCATGATTCTGTCATTATCACAAAGCATTAAGTTTACACATGAGTATTCAAATTCCTGACAGTAGCACCATTTTACGTCTTTCCAGAAAATAGCACAGCACTAATCCTCAAAGAAGATTACACCCTGAATATTACAACTTATAGCCTTAGAAATCTGGACCATTCTTAATTTTCACTTCTAAATTCATGAACAATCATGAAGATGAACTGGTCAGTGGTCAGCAGTTAGTTCTGCTAGGCATGCCCAGTATATCAGTGAACACTGTACTTTTGTTAGGCACAGGGCAACGTTTTAGGGACGCAATGAAAACTTGATTGTTCTTCCTTAATTAAGGGATACAATGAGTGTGCTTACATTCTCCCTCGTCACGCGATTATAATGGGATTTTGGCAATAATGCAGTTAAACTTTACCTCATGTAAACACAATACTTTGATCAAACTAATGTGATTAAGCTCATAATCGCAGTAACCATAATCGCATTAAAATATGTGGTGTACGCCGATTTTACTCACAATAAACAGGCATGTAAACCTGCATAAAATCGCATTAGGTTACCCTTTATTTTAAGGTGTCTTTGTTACAGTGTAATTATACATTTAAGTACGGAGTAATATTAAGTAATTACATGCACTTACTATAGGGTTAGGGTTTGGTTTAGGGTTAGTTGCATGTAATTATGCATAATTTATTGTTATTACTATAGTAACTACATGTAACAATGGCACTAAAATAAAGTGTTACCTCGCATTATTACCGCTCTGACTAAAGTGCGCATGTGCTCGGACGTACATGAATGCCGTGTGTTGTTCACACAACTTCATGAATTATTATTTTGAAGTTTTCCCTCCACTCCAAATCGATGAACAGTCTTATCTTCATCCAGTGACGGTGTGAAGAACACGATGCAGCGCAGACAAACTCAGTTACAGCGGCATCGCTATGTTCATCACGGTGCCGAATAATATCCATATACGTCCATAGAAAGTTGATTAAAACAGTGGCCAGTAACACACCTACTGTATGTGAGATCAGCATTCGTGGAGTATGCAAATAATGGCGGTAAAACAGCCACACTTCTTAGTGAATAATCAAAATAATGAAAATTGCATGTAAATGGGAGTGAAGAGTTTTGCTTGTCATGTAAACATCTTACTGAGATTAACTCTGAGTATTGTAAAAATAAATAAATAAATCACATTATTGGTGCACATATAAACATAGTCGATACATTTACATCAAAAGGGCTGGATTTTTAAATATTTCTGCTTCAAACTGTATTTAATTATTATGTAAATATTTATATGGCTACTAGGGGTGTAACGATACACCTATGCCACGGTTCGGTTCATATCACGGTTTTGGAGCCACGGTTCGGTTGTGTTTGCTGTGGGTCAGGGTTCATGGCAGGGCACCAGCAATAATAACACTAGATTCACTTTTAACTTAATAATAACAACAACAATAATTTAACTTATTAACTTTATCTTTATTAACTTTATACATTGGCTTCACGTTTTCTTTAGAGCAGTTAGCATACCTGAGTAAACTAAAATGAAATAAATGCCTCCACTGTACACTAGTCAGAAATAATCTCATTTTACCATTTACCATAATGTTTTTATTTAAATTTATTTAATAAAAATTGATGACACACACACAAGTAATATCCCGCGTTAGCCTACTTAACAAACACATAAATTGTGTGAAATATGACTAATACTGATGAATAAATAGGCCTATAAGTTAAAGCTATTAAATAGCAGTTTTTCTTAATACAATAAAGTAGCCGCCACACTAATTTAAAAATATACAAAATAACATAAAGTGAAAATAAAGTGGGGGTTATGGAAACAACAGTTACCATGGCGAATACACAATACATCATGAACTGTTAATGAAACATGAAAACTGATGAACAGAATGAACATCATACCTGCATGCCTTCCCGGCTCACACACATCGTACCAGTTACGTGATTTATTGGTACTTTACTTTTATTTCATGACTTATGAATTGACAACGTAACGCTGCATGCTCGTAGTTTCTCTTGCGCTTTATATATGAAGGGATATACAGCGCGCCGCCACATTTGCGCGTGTAGTTGAAGCGTGTGCGCTACGAGCACAGTATAACGGCTGACATTACAGGAAAGCAGTTTTCTGAGGTGAGAGAGAATTTTTATTTCGTAACAAGCTACGAAAATGACGATGTTGCTGGGACTCCAAGGTAGCATTTAGCCTACCTGGCTAAATAAGGAAACTGGCTCTCTTTGTCCTTCCACCATACAACTTGAGCGAAGTCACGTGACATGCACTCGGAAGACAAAAGTTAGTGTATATTTAGTAAATAATATTATTATAATAATATTTAGTAAAATACAGCTCTTATTATTTGTTAAAAGTGTACTAATTACTATTTAATCAAATGTCAAGGAAGAAAAAAATAATTTTGTGGCATAAGGTGAAGTGAGAGCTTGGCTGGGACAGCAGGGGGCGGGGCACGTTCAGTTCGACATGAGAGTATCGCGGTTCGTACCGTGGGTGGTGTATCGCAGTTTTTCGGTTCGGTTTGAATATCGTTACACCCCTAATGCCTACTTATATACAATCATAATAAACAGATTATTGTGCTGATACTAGTAAAATCTATATATTGAATAATATGTTAAATAATGTTCTTAGTTTTTCATTGCTTTGACTGGGCACCAAAATACCAATAAAAACCATAATAATCTATTAGCATAAATGTGCAGGATTCAGTGACTGAAAGTGCGAGCCTGTAGAGCGCACAACAGGACCACATTTTGCCTGAACGTCCTTTGTAAACGCTTTACGAGGCATAAATAGTCCTCACTTTAGATGAGCGCACAAAAATAATTAACTGACATTTCATAACTACCTGAATTAATCATGAATTACAGTAGGAATACATGTTAATAAAGCATTTATTAACACACTGAGTAACTATTACTGTATGTCTAAATAATAAGATGTATAAATAGTTTATTAATCCTTTACTTACACTTTATAAATGATCTTATGAACCACTGACGACTGCTAAATAACTGGTTTGTAAATAAAGTATAACTTAATTTAGAAATAAGTTGATCATTAATAAAGTATGAAATACAATTATTAAACACATTATAGATATGCTTATAAATCAAGACTAAAGCATTTATAGCTGTATTTATAAACTGCTTATTAATGCTTTATAAATGATGAATTAACTATTTACTAATGCTTAACTAATGATTCATAGCATGCAGTTATTATACAGTGTTACCCCTTTTGGGTGTAATAATTAATTAGGCTGTATCTTGATTCCTGTTTTTTGATAACCTCTTTAAATGATAACACCGTTTAAGTCTTTTTACAACCTTAAATTTCATAAAACCTGTAGACTTTTTAAGGACCCATGGGGATGTTTTTATTCGCACACATGCTCCTAAATACATTTTACACTCGGCAAGCACGACTTAGCAGCTGTTTCCACGAAAATGACTTCACACTGACTCTGGTTACAAACAACAGCTTTTTGCCAATGCTCATGCACGATTTCTGGAGAGTAAATGTTATTGTGACAGTCACCTTCACAGGCTCCAGTGTAGCTGAGAAAGCGTCCTGCAGGGCACAGCATGCTAACCGCCACATCTCCTCAGTGAAAACAGGCCCTGCTGTTACCAGAACATACCTGGAAAACAAACACAACAAATCAGAACTGCTACTATACTGGAGACATAATCTAATCATATTTTACAGCATAACTTCAAGCCTTCTTCAATGAATATTTATCTTGAAAATAACCTGATAAGCACCTGAGATACATAGTGATAAATATTGATTGTGACACGGTAGAGTGGACTCATGTTAAGCTAATGATGCTTGGTGGACACTTCGTCCATCATCTTGGATGGACTCTCACTGAGCTTGCAAGGCTTTTTAAGATGCTGCCTTACAATTTGTCCAAAAGAATAATCGTGCTGCCTAACTTTTTGAACGACCTTCACATCAAGAGCATGCCTATGTAGGCAGTTCAAGACACACACAACCTCTAAACCCACCCATCACAGAAAACTTTCTGCATTTTTACATTTTCAAAAAAACATCACTTAGTCTGATTTATAAGCTGTTTTCCTCATGGGGACCAAAAAATGTCCCCACAAGGGCAGGGATTTCGGATATTGCACGCACGTACGCACACACACAGTCACTCATTCACACGTACACACACACACACACACACACACACAGACTTACTCTCTCTCTCTCTCTCTCTCTCTCTCTCACACACACACACACACACACACTCTCTCTCACACACACACACACACACACAGTCACTCTCTCTCTCACACACACAGTCACACACACACTTACTCTCTTTCACACACACAACAAACACACACAAACAGTCACTCTCTCTCTCACACACACACTCACTCTCTCTCTCACACACAAACAGTCACTCACACTCACTCACTCACTCACTCACTCTCAAACACACTCTCTCACTCACACACACACACACTCACACACTCTCAAACACACTCACTCACACACACACACTCACACACTCACTCACACACTCACTCACACACTCACTCACACACTCACTCACTCACACACTCACTCACACACTCACTCACACACTCACTCACACACTCACTCACACACTCACTCACACACTCACTCACTCACACACTCACTCACACACTCACTCACACACTCACTCACACACTCACTCACACACTCACTCACTCACTCACACACTCACTCACTCACTCACTCACACACTCACTCACACACTCACTCACACACTCACTCACACACTCACTCACACACTCACTCACACACTCACTCACTCACTCACTCACTCACTCACTCTCACACACTCACTCACACACTCACTCACACACTCACTCACTCACACACTCTCAAACACTCTCTCACTCACACACTCACTCACACACTCACTCACACACTCACTCACACACTCACTCACACACTCACTCACACACTCACTCACTCACACACACACACTCACACTCACACACACACACACACACTCACACACTCACTCACACACTCACTCACACACTCACTCACACACTCACTCAAACACTCTCTCACTCACACACTCACACACACACTCTCACACACACTCACTCACTCACACACTCTCAAACACACTCACTCACTCACTCACTCACTCACTCACTCACTCACTCACTCACTCACTCACTCACTCACTCACTCACTCACTCACTCACACACACACACACTCTCTCACTCACTCACACACTCACTCACACACTCACTCTCTCACACACTCACTCACACACACTCTCACTCACACACACTCTCACTCACTCACTCACTCACTCACTCACTCACTCACTCACTCACTCACTCACTCACTCACTCACTCACTCACTCACTCACTCACTCACACACTCACACACTCACTCACACACTCACTCACACACTCACACACTCTCTCACTCACTCACTCACTCACTCACTCACTCACTCACTCACTCACTCACTCACTCACACTCACACACTCACTCACACACACTCACACACTCACTCACACACTCTCTCACTCACACACTCACTCACACACACTCTCACTCACTCACTCACTCACTCACTCACTCACTCACTCACTCACTCACTCACACTCTCAAACACACTCTCTCACACACTCACACACACACTCACTCAAACACACTCACACACTCACTCACTCACTCACTCACTCACTCACTCACTCACTCACACACTCACTCACACACTCACACACTCACACACTCACACTCACTCACTCACTCACTCACTCACTCACTCACTCACTCACTCACTCACACTCTCTCACTCACTCACTCACTCACTCACTCACTCACTCACTCACTCACTCAAACACACACACACCTAATACAGGAGCAGCCCACTCTGGAAATGGTCTCGGCTGGTTCTGCCACACAGGACACCAGCAGTTTGAAGAGATCTTTCAGCATCAGGTTAATCAGATTCTCATAGCCAATATCTACAAAACAATAAAGTCATACAATTTATATTTACATAAACACACATCCCAATTTCACACTTCAGAGTCATCACCAACTTAAAACTCCTGCACATATCTGTATTAAATATCATGGCACATATTCCACATATCAGGTATTAGGCTGAATCTCATGAAATTGAAATAAGACTCTATATAAACATATATGAACTGTAATTATTGATTTGAGAGCTTTACCTGAATGTATGAAGCTGTGAATATGTTCCACCACCAGTTCACAGGACAGTCCGATGGCATGCTTGAAGTTTGCCGCAGCGATGTCCCAGTACGAGTGGTCGCCATGGCTTCGTTGTAGCCACAGTGACATGACAGGCAGAAGGAGCTGGATGACAGAGAAGATGGCAAAGCCAGGCCCTATGGAGGAGCAAGATGACTTTGTGTGTTTGCTTTTGTATCTGCAGCAGTGTGATTGTGAGTAGTGTTATTCACAGGTGTCTCACCTGGTATCTTGGTGACCTCACGCAGAAGTTCAAACAGCAGCTCAAGTGTAGGTGGCTGATGCTGACGAGGACAGTTTGACACGGCTGCCGTCAGCTGCTCCAACAGAAGAATCCACACCTGGATCAATCCTGCACACATACAAAACCAATCACCTTTATGCACCAGTAATACAATGCACTACGGTAAGATCTAAGAAATTGGCAGTAGATAATGAGGTAACACTTTACAATAAAGTCTTGTTTGTTAACATTAGTTAATGCATTAACCAACATGAACTAACAGTGAGCAATACATTTTTTTTTTACATTTATTATTCTTTGTTATTGTTAGTTATTAAAAATAGTTTCCTTTCAAATGGGAACTCGCACTACATCCTCTCGAGGACACTATGGGGATTGCCTTCGGCATGACCGGTGTCTGAAGCATGAGTCTAAACATGACAATGAACTTGACATTGGCCGGCGACAGCCTATGACGTCACTACAGGTGCGACCTCAGGTATAAAAGGGCACCTGTAGAACATGTCATCCTCTCTGTGAATCTCCTTGAAAACTGTCCTGAGTATGGAATGTAGTCAGGTCTCCTCTCTCTTTATAGAGTCGTCATGCTGAGGCCTTGTTCTTAGAGCTCCTTTCAGTAAAAATATTTCCTTAAAAGTAGGGGTGTAACGATATTCAAACCGAACCGAAAAACTGCGATACACCACCCACGGTACGAACCGCGATACTCTCATGTCGAACCGAACGTGCCCCGCCCCCTGCTGCCCCAGCCAAGCTCTCACTTCACCTTATGCCACAAAATTATTTTTTTCTTCCTTGACATTTGATTAAATAGTAATTAGTACACTTTTAACAAATAATAAGAGCTGTATTTTACTAAATATTATTATAATAATATTATTTACTAAATATACACTAACTTTTGTCTTCCGAGTGCATGTCACGTGACTTCGCTCAAGTTGCATGGTGGAAGGACAAAGAGAGCCAGTTTCCTTATTTAGCCAGGTAGGCTAAACGCTACCTTGGAGTCCCAGCAACATCGTCATTTTCGTAGCTTGTTACGAAATAAAAAATTCTCTCTCACCTCAGAAAACCGCTTTCCTGTCATGTCAGCCGTTATACTGTGCTCGTACCGCACACGCTTCAATTACACGCGCAAATGTGGCGGCGCGCTGTATATCCCTTCATATATAAAGCGCAAGAGAAACTACGAGCATGCAGCGTTACGTTGTCAATTCATAAGTCATGAAATAAAAGTAAAGTACCAATAAATCACGTAACTGCTACGATGTGTGTGAGCTGGGAAGGCATGCAGGTATGATGTTCATTCTGTTCATCAGTTTTCATGTTTCATTAACAGTTCATGATGTATTGTGTATTCGCCATGGTAACTGTTGTTTCCATAACCCCCACTTTATTTTCACTTTATGTTATTTTGTATATTTTTAAATTAGTGTGGCGGCTACTTTATTGTATTAAGAAAAACTGCTATTTAATAGCTTTAACTTATAGGCCTATTTATTCATCAGTATTAGTCATATTCACACAATTTATGTGTTTGTTAAGTAGGCTAACGCGGGACATTACTTGTGTGTGTGTCATCAATTTTTATTAAATAAATTTAAATAAAAACATTATGGTAAATGGTAAAATGAGATTATTTCTGACTAGTGTACAGTGGAGGCATTTATTTCATTTTAGTTTACTCAGGTATGCTAACTGCTCTAAAGAAAACGTGAAGCCAATGTATAAAGTTAATAAAGATAAAGTTAATAAGTTAAATTATTGTTGTTATTAAGTTAAAAGTGAATCTAGTGTTATTATTGCTGGTGCCCTGCCATGAACCCTGCCCCCACAGCAAACAGAACCGAACCGAGCCGTGGCTCCAAAACCGTGATATGAACCGAACCGTGGCATAGGTGTATCGTTACACCCCTACTTAAAAGGTATTCTCGGGAATACCAAGCCCTTCAATTGCTTTGGGCTGTGGCCGTAGGGAATTACGTTACGACAGCCATGGGTGCGTACCTTAGGGATTGAGACTCCTTTAGAGTAATTGACTTTAATGTCAGCCAATAAGACATTCATCCCTTCAGCATGGCGGAGTGGGTATTTGTTCCACATAGTGTCCTCAAGAGGATGCAATGCGAGTTCCCATTCGAAAGGGAACGTCTCAGGTTACGCATGTAACCATGGTTCCCTGAGAAGGGGAATGAGACACTGCGTCTCTTTGCCATGCTTTACGCTGTGCACGTCTCCTTCAGACAAGAAGTGGATGGCGTGTTCTACAGGTGCCCTTTTATATCTGCGTTAGCACCTGTATTGACATCATAGGCTGTCGCCGGCCAATGTCAAGTTCATTGTCATGTTTAGACTCGTGCTTCAGACACCAGTCATGCCGAAGGCAGTCCCAATAGTGTCATCAAGAGGATGTAGTGCGAGTTCCCATTTGAAAGGAAACTGTATTTTTATAACCAACAATAACAAAGAATAATAATAAACGGAGCAATTCCAATGGGGTCCTCACACCATCGGTGCTCGGGCCCTACTAAATGTAAAAATTCCAGCACGAGTCCTCATCCTTTGGAAGTTCATGCAAAGTGGATTTGCTTTGGCAGCAGAAAACAGCATCTTCTCGACATGTCGACAACACAAACCAAGCTCTTCCAGTCTCAGCTACAACTAGGAGGGTCAAAGTAGATGTTGTTCGTGGCAGCCAATGAAGACCATAGGCTGGCATTATGCAAATTTGTTACAAACCTACGTAAGGTTTGAGCTGGAAGTGAGACTGGAATTACTGACGACTCGTTTCAGGCAGTTCAGAACTGCTTCTTTCTTTGGGGAGACAATAACAATTTATCTGCAGTTTGATCTTTGAAACTCTGAGGACCTTTTACATTCACAAACTGCTTTATTACACACTACATGAAAGGTAATATCCGAAAAAGCATAATAAGGTAACTTTAAATTCCTAAACCTACACTTCACCATATACTGTAACCCAACCCATATCCCCATATCACATGTGCTATCTTGATACGAATGAGACCTCAAAAATAAAGTAAATAAATCACCTGTATCATCGTCAAACTCTGCTAAAACACAGTCCATGCCATCCTCGCTGCTCACGGATCTCTCCTGAACTCTCATCGGGAGGCTGGCAAGTCGCGCACCCAAGAAAACCGGCTTGGATGGCATCTTATAGATTTTGGCAAGCAGCTGCAAAATAATCCATAATAAACACCAAACTACGTGTTATTCTTTTTGTATGCAAAAAATCATTCTTTAACCCAAATCCACATAAAAAAAAAAAAAACGTTTGAAAGTGTATAAATCGTTTATGGACAGAAATTCATTCATCTTGCCCACCTGTGAACATTTCCTCAAATAGTCCAGGGCAGGCAGGCACAGATCTGTTGAGCTGTATCCACTGGCATGAACACAGTCCCCAATCTCCTTATAGTCCACTTCTCCTACAAATAATCACATAGCACGTCTAATTTACTATAGCTACTGATAATCAGTTTGACCTGATTTTTAACCATATTCACATTTTTTCTTACTTATCAGTAAGAATAGCACTCAACAATGGCATTACTCCACTATGTGTTCAACAGGAAACATTATTATAACAGTATTTAATGTACTTTAACCATCATTCAATCTCAAGTGAGAAATGCACTGGATTTTGTCATAGTATCAAATATGTAGATCAAAAATGAGGACTAAAACAATGATTAAACATTGGTTATGCAAATTGGTTATCGGAAATGTAAAATAATCAGAAGGGTACAACGGGGCTAAAGGCGCAACGGGGTAAAAGGCTCCTTTGATTTTATTTTCCTCTAAACCACTAAACATCCGCTTTTCAAGATGCATGTGGAAATTTGATATTATTGATAATATTTGATGTTTTTTTTTAAATATTGTAGATTTACGTAAGTAGCAAATGAGAATCGCTCATTTTTTACTATTTTGAGACAAAGGTCTTCTTAATGATTTTCAGTTTTGTTCAAGATAATTAAAGCAATAGTTTTTCAATAACGGAAGAATATGTAAAATTATGGTATTTGGGGTAAAAGGCGGCGCTGCTGTTGGGGCGAAAGACAATAATTAACATGATAATAAACAGCGGCTGACTTTTCCATTTGTTGACATGACATGGCTAGTTTCAGATAAATATATATTGTTGGGTGTCCACCAATATTATAAAATCACCATATTTATAATGAAACCATCATATTTAAAATATATATTAATCATATCATATAATAAAATATAATTTATGTTTCTACCTATATTAAGTAAATCTTTACTTTTTAAAATAATTTTGTTTCTGTATTTTTAAAATATATTTGTACACTCACCTAAAGGATTATTAGTAACACCATACTAATACTGTGTTTGACCCCCTTTCGCCTTCAGAACTGCCTTAATTCTACGTGGCATTGATTCAACAAGGTGCTGAAAGCATTCTTTAGAAATGTTGGCCCATATTGATAGGATAGCATCTTGCAGTTGATGGAGATTTTTTGGGATGCACATCCAGGGCACGAAGCTCCCGTTCCACCACATCCCAAAGATGCTCTATTGGGTTGAGATCTGGTGACTGTGGGGGCCATTTTAGTACAGTGAACTCATTGTCATGTTCAAGAAACCAATTTGAAATGATTCGAGCTTTGTGACATGGTGCATTATCCTGCTGGAAGTAGCCATCGGAGGATGGGTACATGGTGGTCATAAAGGGATGGACATGGTCAGAAACAATGCTCAGGTAGGCCGTGGCATTTAAACGATGCCCAATTGGC
The DNA here is from genome assembly GCA_039654105.1 of Coreius guichenoti. Taxonomy (NCBI): domain Eukaryota; kingdom Metazoa; phylum Chordata; class Actinopteri; order Cypriniformes; family Gobionidae; genus Coreius; species Coreius guichenoti. Next base: position 3,902,054 of record CM077179.1, on the reverse strand, counting down.
ACTAAGGGGCCTAAAGTGTGCCAAGAAAACATCCCCCACACCATTACACCACCACCACCAGCCTGCACAGTGGTAACAAGGCATGATGGATCCATGTTCTCATTCTGTTTACGCCAAATTCTGACTCTACCATCTGAATGTCTCAACAGAAATCGAGACTCATCAGACCAGGCAACATTTTTCCAGTCTTCAACTGTCCAATTTTGGTGAGCTCGTGCAAATTGTAGCCTCTTTTTCCTATTTGTAGTGGAGATGAGTGGTACCCGGTGGGGTCTTCTGCTGTTGTAGCCCATCCGCCTCAAGGTTGTGCGTGTTGTGGCTTCACAAATGCTTTGCTGCATACCTCGGTTGTAACGAGTGGTTATTTCAGTCAAAGTTGCTCTTCTATCAGCTTGAATCAGTCGGCCCATTCTCCTCTGACCTCTAGCATCAACAAGGCATTTTCGCCCACAGGACTGCCGCATACTGGATGTTTTTCCCTTTTCACACCATTCTTTGTAAACTCTAGAAATGGTTGTGCGTGAAAATCCCAGTAACTGAGCAGATTGTGAAATACTCAGACTGGCCCGTCTGGCACCAACAACCATGCCACGCTCAAAATTGCTTAAATCACCTTTCTTTCCCATTCTGACATTCAGTTTGGAGTTCAGGAGATTGTCTTGACCAGGACCACACCCCTAAATGCATTGAAGCAACTGCCATGTGATTGGTTGATTAGATAATTGCATTAATGAGAAATTGAACAGGTGAATAATCCTTTAGGTGAGTGTATATTAATATATTTTAATGACAGTATATTTAATGAACCAAAATGAATTCTTTTATTAATCATAATAAACAGAAAATAGTACAAACTTTGCTAAAGTGATTGTTTTGAACAAGTATTGACTTGCACATTATTAAAAACATATTAATTTATCTGAAGTATTTGTATCCATACTGTGTGTGTTTTATCCCATGTGTGTTTGGGGTAAAAGGCCCACCTCGCCACCTCATACATTTATTCGATTTTTAAACAAAATAAGCCATTTTTATGATTTATTTTCATACAAAATCTGTTGCTCCATAAATGTTCACTACAAACATATTTTTTTTTTCTGCAATCTTATACTATGGGAATAGTGAAAAGCACATTTAGCCCCGTTTCACCTTATCTAATATAAAGTGCAATTGTAATTAAAAGTGAACAAGTATCTGGTAATCAATAGGAGCAAAACACACTGTGGTTGATACGGTGTAAAAGAGCAGCTCACCTAAACCTTTCACAAACTTCATAAGGCACATGATGTAGTCAGTGGCGGCGTTGGCAAACACCTGAATGTTGTCTGTGTTAATGAAGGCTTCGAAGACATCAAACACAGGTGCCTGTGACTTCCCTGCATATGTAAAGAATGAAGCAGAAATGCATTTCAGATTGATTCGTGGTTTTTCTCATTTGTTGTGACAAGCTACTTTTCTGATGTGACAAGCATGGCGAATGACTTATGCATGCTCTAAAATATTAATCATTACTATAGGTTTATCACATTTGTATTTGGGAAAAGAATGAATTTAGAAGATGGATTTTTTTTCATGAATAACATTTATCAAAAACCAAATTACATAGTAAAGTTACTGTACATATTTCTTCCTCACTGTTGGTGCCAAATAAAGTTGTAAACAAAATGATCATTTTCAAAAAAGCTTCAAACACTTTCCCCATCTTCCATTGGTTGGACAAATATATAGTCCCGCCCTAAACTATTATTGAATAATCTGCGTTTGAAGCTATTGCAAAATGCACACCCGTATCCGTGAAGTCTATATTACTGTGCAAAGTTGCTGTGCAATCATAAACCTACAATTATGCTAATGAACAATATTACTTGGTGAAATAATTGTGGTTACACTTTAGATTAGGGTCCAATTCTCACTATTAACTAACTATTAACTATGATATTTGCCTCAATAAACTCCTAATTACTGCTTATTAATAGTTAGTAAGGTAGTTGTTAAGTTTAGGTATTGGGTAGATTAAGGGATGTAGAATATGGTCATGCAGAATAAGGCATTAATATGTGCTTTATAAGTACTAATAAACAGCCAATATCCTAGTAATATGCATGATAATAAAACACTAGTTAATAGTGAGATTTGGACACTAAACTAAAGTGTTAACATAATTGTCTATTCAATTAACAATATAAATAAATGTAACGATCAAGCTATTTTTTTAAATGTATGATTTGTTGTTTTCGTCTAAATGTGCTGTAGAAATATGCATGACTACTCTTTTATCATAATGCTGTTATTGATGCTTATTGCTATAAAACCAGTAAGTCATGAGAGGTTGTGTACAGTTAAGGGGGTTTGCACCATTCAAGAACACTGTGAGGTAAAATCCCTATAATGCATGTTTTGCATTAATACAGAATATACTGTATATATCACACAAATAACTAACAATAAAGTAAACTTCACAGACCCATTGAATATTCTCCTATCAGGTAATCCTTCATATCCGTTTTGTTTCCATGCACAGTTCGGAGAGCACTGAAGAGCGGCCTCCAGCCAGACTGGATCTGAGCCGAACACATTTCCACCAGCTCTCCAATGGATGTTATCACCTGTGTATCCCGACAGATGCATGAGACACTGCAATTAACCCTCCATAGGGTTTACTACACGCAGAATATGTAGCACTGAGACACGTTTTTAACCCATCTTTCAGTTTGGCCATGTGACTTGTCAGAATGTCAGACCTGATCTTGGACGTCTTCGTCGCAGAGCTCCAGCTGCATGATGTGCTCAAAAGGTCTGAAGAGAGCTTCATTAAAATGAAAGTGTGACAGCTCTGCCCAGCTGCTCAGAACCTCCATCAGAACATCATGGATGAAGGACACGGCCTTCTGGGATACGTGGCGCTCCTTATGACAGGCCGCCTGTGGGGAAAAGGTCAAAGAAAAGGGCTGATATTTGAAGTCCTGAATATATATTTGTTCTGTTATGAAAGATTTACACGTTCTTGCTAAAAATCAATTTCCTTTTGGAGAAAATGAATAGAATTTTTCCTTCCATCTGCTCTATTCATCTCATGTCAGCAGAAATACAGAAAACACTGTATGTGTGTGAACATCCCCTTTAAAGAAATGAAAATTTCACTTTATCTATTTTCAAAATGTTAAAGATCTTATTTCATCCGTGCATATAATTTATATAATTTTTATGTTTTGAGCTTTTGCTGCTTAGTCAAAATGTCGTAACTGGATCTCCAGTGAAAACGACAGACTTCTCTGTGGTGACGTATACAGGACTCCAATCATTTAGTCCAATTAAAAGTCAACATGAAATCAAAATGGACAATTCTTGTTTTTTATGGAATATTGCAGTGTTTATTATAAATTATTTATCCATGCATATGGTTGCCACTTTTGCAGCAACATCTCTTCTCTTCTCTGATGACGAGGGCGGGGCAACCTGTCACTCACATGATCCACCAATAGCAAACCACAACCATCCAATCAATTCCCCACGGACAAAGTCAAATCAAACATTTTTTTCTTGTTCCAGAAGCCGTTTCATCCGGATACACGGCACAATAAAGAGGAAAAGACTTGTAACATCTGTTTTATACCAACTTTAAAACTTGCGTTCATCTGCATCCACTTTTGAGTGCTACGCCCACTTCTCAACATCCAATCAACAACCGATGCACAGAACCAAGTCCCCACCTACATTATCATTTTTTGATAATCCGTTACACTTGGATGTATGTCACAATACAGAAGAAAAGATCCGATGCTACTTCCATTTCATCGCAACTTTAAGAATGTATTAACCACATGAGGTTTTTTTGTTTTATACCTCCACCAGGTGGGGCGCCACCACACTCCAGGCTCTCATCATGTGCAGCAGTGGCCTACTCTTGTTCTTCACAATACGAAGCATAGCTTCTCCCAGCCGGAAGAGGTGGAGGGCGCTGCGCTTGTCCTGGGTCGACTTCGCCTCCCCTTTAATGAAAACACAATGAGGTGAAGGAAAAAAGGGGTTTTAAAACTCCTAAAAAAGTTTAAATTGTTGTTCCTTTTTAAGCATTAGTGAAATAAGGTGCATAACCTTGGTACTAGAATAATTTTATATTAGTTGTATGTGAGACTAGAACTTTGTTCAGCTCTGATACCTAAATCTGGAACTTGTTGAATACAGTTCTGAAAACCCTGATTCTTTTCTGACTTCATTATTTTATAGCTATAAATTAGTGCTGTCAAATCGATTAATCACATCCAAAATAAAAGTTCATGTTTACATAATATATGTGTGTACTGAGTATATATATATATATATATATATATATATATATATAATATTATATTATATTATATATATATATATATATATATATATATACACACACTCACCTAAAGGATTATTAGGAACACCATATTAATACTGTGTTTGACCCCCTTTCGCCTTCAGAACTGCCTTAATTCTACGTGGCATTGATTCAACAAGGTGCTGAAAGCATTCTTTAGAAATGTTGGCCCATATTGATAGGATAGCATCTTGCAGTTGATGGAGATTTGTGGGATGCACATCCAGGGCACGAAGCTCCCGTTCCACCACATCCCAAAGATGCTCTATTGGGTTGAGATCTGGTGACTGTGGGGGCCATTTTAGTACAGTGAACTCATTGTCATGTTCAAGAAACCAATTTGAAATGATTCGAGCTTTGTGACATGGTGCATTATCCTGCTGGAAGTAGCCATCAGAGGATGGTTACATGGTGGTCATAAAGGGATGGACATGGTCAGAAACAATGCTCAGGTAGGCCGTGGCATTTAAACGATGCACAATTGGCACTAAGGGGCCTAAAGTGTGCCAAGAAAACATCCCCCACACCATTACACCACCACCACCAGCCTGCACAGTGGTAACAAGGCATGATGGATCCATGTTCTCATTCTGTTTACGCCAAATTCTGACTCTACCATCTGAATGTCTCAACAGAAATCGAGACTCATCAGACCAGGCAACATTTTTCCAGTCTTCAACTGTCCAATTTTGGTGAGCTTGTGCAAATTGTAGCCTCTTTTTCCTATTTGTAGTGGAGATGAGTGGTACCCGGTGGGGTCTTCTGCTGTTGTAGCCCATCCGCCTCAAGGTTGTGCGTGTTGTGGCTTCACAAATGCTTTGCTGCATACCTCGGTTGTAACGAGTGGTTATTTCAGTCAAAGTTGCTCTTCTATCAGCTTGAATCAGTCGGCCCATTCTCCTCTGACCTCTAGCATCAACAAGGCATTTTCGCCCACAGGACTGCCGCATACTGGATGTTTTTCCCTTTTCACACCATTCTTTGTAAACTCTAGAAATGGTTGTGCGTGAAAATCCCAGTAACTGAGCAGATTGTGAAATACTCAGACCGGCCCGTCTGGCACCAACAACCATGCCACGCTTAAAATTGCTTAAATCACCTTTCTTTCCCATTCTGACATTCAGTTTGTCTTGTCCAGGACCACACCCCTAAATGCATTGAAGCAACTGCCATGTGATTGGTTGATTAGATAATTGCATTAATGAGAAATTGAACAGGTGTTCCTAATAATCCTTTAGGTGAGTGTATATATATATATATATATATACACACATTATATATATATATAGATATATATATTTATTTAAGAAAAAAAATTTATATTTATATATAATATAAATTTTATAAATGTATATACAGTATATACACATGCAAATATTTCTTAAATATATACATGAATAAGTGTGTATTTATATATACACATAATAATTATACACAGTACACACATATATTATGTAAACATGAACTTTTATTTTGGATGTGATTAATCGATTTGACAGCATTACTATAAACATTAAAAAACATAAAATAAATTATATTAAAAAAATTTTTATAAAAATGAGTTGCATGTAACAGCATTGCAAATTTAGCCTACATTAAGGTATTCTGTTGTTGGAAAGTGTAGTCAATATTCTTTGGGTACCTGGCATGGCTAAGGAATAGTCTCCGGTTTCTGTGACCGAATCAAACAGTTGAGACTGTGAAGCTTTTCTGAGCTGATGCAGGAAACCCACAAGACCCACTAGGTTGAGTTTACTGACGGCATCCTCGAACAGCCTGCAGGACATTCACAACATTTACACGTTAAACATGCAATAATAAACAGATATGTGAAAAGAATAGTGATGGACTAATGGGTAAATATACACACTAAAGAGTTCTAGATCTGGATGCTGATCGCTCAATACATTGTTACAGCCATGGTACAATTCACTATAAATACATGCTGCACAGATCATATTACAATAACTGTAATTGCGAGTTTCCGACTTGTAGAAAATGTTCACATCTGTGTCAAACTAAATGTACAGTCTATATGAATTTGATGAGAAACTAAAACTTGCTTGGTTTCTGAAGTGGATCTACAGGGCTGTTTAATCTAGAAATATCTGTTGCTGACCATCTTATTGTCCAGCACAAAGTCCAATCACTTAATGTTAAATCACTTCCAATCAAGCTTAACTGATCACTGGGAAGAGGTAAACAAATGAACACTGCGATTCAATGGGTTTTCCCCTGTATGAAATACTGTCCATCCTACAGTATACTTCTTAATCCTTCTTTTAAAGGCTTTGTGCAAATTATTCAGTTGCAGACTTCACAATGTAATTTCTACAACATATAAAAAGGAAGCTACCAGCTCTGTAAATCACAAAGTGTTGAACTTGCTTTACCTATGTAGGTTTGTAACAAATTTGCATAATGCCATTCTATGGTCTTCATTGGCTGCCCGTGAACAACATCTACTTTGCCCCTCAAACACTGTAGTTGTAGCTGAGACTGGAAAAGTTTGGCAGAGCAGAGTAGACCAAATCACAACAGACTGGGAGGTCTGACCAATCAGAGCAGAGTAGGCCAATCACAACAGACTGGGCCATCTGACCAATCAGAGCAGAGTAGGCCAATCACAACAGACTGGGCCATCTGACCAATCAGAGCAGAGTAGGCCAATCACAACAGACTGGGTCATCTGACCAATCAGAGCAGAGTAGGCCAATCACAACAGACTGGGCCATCTGACCAATCAGAGCAGAGTAGGCCAATCACAACAGACTGGGTCATCTGACCAATCAGAGCAGAGTAGACCCATCACAACAGACTGGGTCATCTGACCAATCAGAGCAGAGTAGGCCAATCACAACAGACTGGGCCATCTGACCAATCAGAGCAGAGTAGGCCAATCACAACAGACTGGGTCATCTGACCAATCAGAGCAGAGTAGGCCAATCACAACAGACTGGGTCATCTGACCAATCAGAGCAGAGTAGACCAATCACAACAGACTGGGTCATCTGACCAATCAGAACAGAGTAGGCCAATCACAACAGACTGGGCCATCTGACCAATCAGAGCAGAGTAGACCAATCACAACAGACTGGGTCATCTGACCAATCAGAACAGAGTAGGCCAATCACAACAGACTGGGCCATCTGACCAATCAGAGCAGAGTAGGCCAATCACAACAGACTGGGCCATCTGACCAATCAGAGCAGAGTAGGCCAATCACAACAGACTGGGCCATCTGACCAATCAGAGCAGAGTCGGCTCTCCAAAAAGAGGAGTTCAGAGAGGCCGAATCCTTTATTGAACCATTTCAGACAATGTGATGCTGCAATGATTATTATGAGAAAATTGAAGTGTTTCTGAACTTGGATGCATATAAACCTATTGTAGGAGACTGTAAAAAAAAAACAAAATCAGGAACCTTTAAAATAGCAACAGGGGCACTTTAAAAGGGGCACTTTAAAACAGATGCTGTATTTACCTGCCCTAACACAGAGCGCTCTATGGAAAAGACACCAAAAATGCCTACCAAATTATGATCTTACTTGTCCCCCTATTGGTAATTTTCAACATAACTCCAGCTCGGAATCAAATGCTTATACAGTTAACTAGAAAACCACAAGCAGAGCCACGGCTCGGTTTGAGTTATTCGTGTGAAATAGTCATTGCTTATTACTTTTGGCTGGACACAAATTCTGATAACACACAATATAATCAACATTATCCCATGTTGTTGATAAACTTAAAAACAACTGGAAATGTGAAGGTGGGGAGAAATAATTATCTTTGCTTGGTACCTGTCAGCTTGTGTGGAGAGAGTGCAGACGGCTTTGGCCGCACTGGTGCCTGTGAGCAGACTGCCTCCTCGCAGGTCCAATCCTTTACCGCGACTGCTTTCCCTCAAGAGCTCCTGGATGGAAAGCGGCTGGATAACCGGATGACTAAGGCCCAGTTCCAGCTCTGGACTGGCCTCTCCGCTCAACTCCAGCTCCAGGTCCACTGCCACGGCCTGCTGCGCCTGTGTGATGGCGATCGGAGGCTGGGAGCCGCCGTCACTGAAGTGTGTGTGTTCCAGCGAACTGACATACTCAATCACTCTGAGGAATATTAAAACCAACTTTACGGTTATTTGTTTTTGGATTTAATTTAAATATGTTTAAACAGTTTAACACTGATAAGGCCATGCTCAATCATTTTCATGCTTCATTATTATATTAGTTATAATAGTTATATTATATATAACTATATTTTTCTTTCAGAAGAACTGAATGCATTACTACATTTTGAAAGGAAGATGTGTAAATTTAGAGGCAAATTTGAGTAATTTAAAATTTTTAGATACTTTCAAACAATTAATGAGTAATCATGATGAATCTGGTGACAGGCCTTAAAAGCAATTTTATTACTTTACTAAAGATTTGACAGGATCCTGGTTCACAAAGAATTGATTTGTGAGTGTTTTACCTGAACACGTGAGGCCAGCAATCATGGTTATGGCTGCCCATTTCCAGCCCCACATTGAGTATAGCGTCCATGCAGAGCACATGGGCCGTGTGAAGCCTCACGCCCTGACAGCGGCCCATCTGTTCTAGTTTCTGTTCAACACGCTGCTTAACTACAATACAGACACATGCAAGTGAGGTAAATATTTTAATGAACTGTTAATTCCCCATATTAATAACTCACTAATAATTAATGATCACCAATGCACCATATATCCAAATACTTTACTCATTCGTTAAAGTAAACGTTAACACTTTACAATAAGGTTTGTTAACATTAGTTAACTACATTAATTAACATGAACTAACAATGAACAATACTTCTACAGCATGTATTAATCTTAGGTAATAATCTGAGAATTTACTAAAACATTTTAAGAGTTGTATCTGTTAAAGGGGTCATGAACTGAGAAATCAAATTTTCCTTGAGCTTTTGACATATAAGAGATCATCATACTATACTACAGAACTGAAAACTTCCTTGTTAGTCCAAAAACAGCTTTTACTGTAACCAAGCCCAGAGAACGACTCATTGTGGAATGTGCCCATCTATAAGTGAAAGACTGCCTCTGCAGATGATCAACGCCTACTTCATCACTGCAACTTTGGCCCCGCCCACTGGCTTATTAGTGAGATGAAGAGGAGAGAAGAGCGATAAAGGATCACTGCATTCAATTGATTATAATCAACACTTTTCACGATTCGTTAACCTTGACATCTGTAATAGTAAAAACGTGCTAAAAGTTTTCAGAAGAGTTCCACATGTAATCCACATATGCAAAGATAATAGCCAATCACAGCAGTGGGCATTTACACTGATATCTCACAGCAGCCAATCACAGCAGTGGGCGTTTACACTGAAGTCTCACAGCAGCCAATCATAGCAGTGGGCGTTTACACTGATATCTCACAGCAGCCAATCACAGCAGTGGGCGTTTACACTGAAGTCTCACAGCAGCCAATCATAGCAGTGGGCGTTTACACTGAAGTCTCACAGCAGCCAATCACAGCAGTGGGCGTTTAGACTGAAGTCTCACAGCAGCCAATCACAGCAGTGGGCGTTTACACTGAAGTCTCACAGCAGCCAATCATAGCAGTGGGCGTTTACACTGAAGTCTCACAGCAGCCAATCACAACAGTGGGCGTTTACACTGAAGTCTCACAGCAGCCAATCACAGCAGTGGGCGTTTACACTGAAGTCTCACAGCAGCCAATCACAACAGTGGGCGTTTACACTGAAGTCTCACAGCAGCCAATCACAGCAGTGGGCGTTCACACTGAAGTCTAACAGCAGACACGTCCCTTCAAACAGAGCGTTCAAATCAGAGGCTAAAATCAGGGTAGGAAAAATGCCTTTTATTTCTAAACTAAGACAATTTTTATGTAAAAATCATACTAACATTATAAGTGCACCTCAGGAAACATTATAAAACAATAAAACAATGCAGTCCATGACCCCTTTAACATATGTTAATGCACTGTGAACTAAAATGAGCATTAACTGTTTGTATTAACTAACATTAATAAAGATTAATAAATGCTGTAAAAATATATTGTTCATTGATGGCTCATGTTAGCTAATGCCTTTACAATAAGGTCTCATTTGTTAACATTAGTTAAGTATTACCAAGTAAAAAAAATATGTTGAGCTTGAGTCTCAAAATAATATTAAATGTTAGAATTTTAAGGAACTTGTAGGAAAGTAATACAAATTTGTTGTGATCAAAACGATTGTGTTCCCTTCCTACACCACCAATGCCTCTGTGTGCGCTCATGCACTGTGTGCAACAGCAGCTCTATGCAGGCATGAATACTGCCAATGAATTTTGTTCTGCTGCCAGTTTATGCCAACAATTCATGCAAAAAACCTTGTACATAAGCTGCAGAGTATCAGTCAAAGCACAAACACAGTAATGGACTAAATACAAAGTATGTTATCAGTGCATTTACTCACATGATGTTAAATGTGTGCGAGTACCTTGAGCAATGGCATCTCCGGTCTCCCCCAATTCTTTCTCCTCTTTCTCCTCCTGAACACATGATGCTGCTGCCATCTGGGCAAGTGCTGAGGCACAGTTGGCTGCCACACCTAAATGACAGAGAATTGAGGCCCAGCAGACACACCACTTCCATTAGTGTCCTATAATGGAACAACTGAACTGAAATGAAAATGAAGGATATGTGGTGTTACCCAGAGCACAGCTGAGTGCCGCAGCCTTGCGTAGACCATCCAGGCTGAGGCAGATGGTGTCTCTCTCCCTCTGAGTTTGCTCTTTAACTCCCTCTGCTCCTAGAATAAAGGCGAGACCCCTAGAGCTTCCCGCCATGCGCCCTGTGAGTGGCATGGACAGCGTGTCGATCAGGTTTTTCCAGCAGCCAGTCAGGATAAAGCGGGCAAATACCACACCTGTCAGAAACGAGGCCATGATGAGAGAATGACTGTTTGACCCTGTGTTGTCACAGCTTGTGATTTGACACAATTTCCCACAGATTCTCACAAACTTTAAGACATTCCCATCTCTCCTCTTCATATGAGAGAGAACATCCTAGATAGCAATTAGTCAGGCTACAAGTGCAGGCTACCTTGATATCCATCACTGAAGATTACGCATACTCATTCTGCTGGACTTTTCCGTAGACTTAATACACAATAAATCACTAGATCTGCTAGTCTTCCCTCTCTATACTGGATATCAAAGATTGCACTGGTTTGAGTCCTCACAAGTAGATCTTCCAGGGTATCTTAGTGTCTAAGTCACATCAACTAACCACTGGAATACCTCAGGGTTCGGTGCTTGACCCCCTCTTCCTTTTTAAATACACAACATCACTAGGCACATAGATTTTCCTACCACTGCTATGCTGGCAATATTGCTCTTGTCATTTCAGAGAAGAATATCCCCTCAAAACCTAGCAAATACAGAACCTCTTGTCTTCCCAGTCAGTTCAGTAATTCGACACAACATCAATGTTTAGCTACACTGATCACAGATAATGCTAGCCATGTAAGCCAGGTACTTGTGTTTGACAACCAGATGATCTGACCACATTGCAAAGGTCACCTGGTCAGACAGATTTGCACTTTCCTGTCAAGAAAATGAGACCGTTCCTATCTGAGCATGCTGCAAAATCTCTAGACTGAACTATTCGAATGCTCTTCTAGTCTGTTCTAGAAGATGGCAGTCCATTTGGTCTTTAAATATAAGAATGAGTTTCAGGTAGTCCCTTCATTGATATGAACTGCACGCATAACAAAGGCCACGATATATACTATAAGTGAAATCGAAGAACTGGTGTTACGTCATTTCAAACAAAATCTGGCCAAAGCATTGATCCATGGTGATTATGTAATAAGTGGGGGGTGTGGCTCTGAGCAGGTGCGATTCTAGGATTTAAATATTAGGGGGGCTCAGCCCCCAATGAGGGAATGATTTAAAAAAAAAAAAAGTTATATATTGTTTGTATACTAGGTTCTACACTACCTATCAAGTAAATCCCTAAATACTGAATTAATGTCTAATCATTGAAAAAAAAAACCCGCTAACATTCATTAAGAATATAGACAAACTTTATATTACTGTCATTTTCTAGATTGGTAATATGTGGGTAATTTTTTTTTTTTTTTTGTAAAAACGCATGTAACTTTAAAGATCTACATTTATAATTTTCATTCATGGAGATAACATGGAAAATGTGCTATGCTTTAGTGGAGGATTTCTGTCACCTGGTGGAAAACAAACACACTTTTAACATGAAAATGACATGAAATTATCACTATAACCAGTAGATGGCAGCAGAGGACCACTCATTAGCTCATTTGCTATTTCCACCTTTTATAGTTCTTTTCACATGTTTTGCTTTTGGATTTATTATAAAATGAATATTATAACAATTTTTTTGCAATTTTATTGCACTTAAGTATAAAGTATAGCAAGAGCAGGACAACTCACACAGTCTCATGCCATTTAGATGAAAGGAATTTCATAAAATAAATGTGAATCATGTGGATGGGAAACCATCTTGATTCGCTCCTGCATCATATTATGTCAAAGAACTACACAGATGCAGATATCATAAAAATCTATCAATAAATGCACACACATTGCCCTCTGCTTTTGACACTGACGCTGCTATGAATTGAAGAACACACTGGATAACGCAGACTAAAATATGGGGATGAGCCGAAGCCTGTCGCCGGTTTCATATGAGTTTTAAAGGGGACTGAGGTGATCATGAATTAGTGTACAGATTACAGAGATAAGTGCAAATTTTTAGGGGGGCTGGGTGGAAATTTAGGGGGGCTAAAACCGTCCTATAATGGGCCTAGTAATGCCCCTATTGAGGCTCCGCCTTCTTTGATATGGAAATCTTCTCTGGTATTTTTTGTTCAGTCCGTTGAGGTCAGACACGGGTGAAAACATGAACACACTGGACAGCTGCTTTATAGAAGAAATTTGAAGACGTAATTCTAACTGAAAGCGATACTGACACTGGTTTTTCACTGATGTTTAATAAAGCGGCTTGCTTTAAAGCAAGTATACAGTACTATATAAATAAATGTGATGCGACTTGACTAGAGTGCCGAAATTGCAGAGCTGGTGCAAACATATTCATATCGCTATGATCAGATGCTTTCTTAACTGCTGTTTTCTCACCACTGTCATTTTTGTTGTGTGTTTATTTTGTTATTGAGAGGAAAGCACACAGTACATATTTACATATTCATCTAAACGTTGTTTCTAGGAGCGTGGGCAATGTCGGATGTTCGCTAACAGTATATTACTTCTTTTTACCCCTAAGCGAAGACTGAAAAAGACCTTTGTCTTCAGTATATGAGAATGAGAAAAATACGTCTGTAACCTCTTTACGAATGTGTGTGTGTGTGGATATGCATTTATGCAGTTTCTCACACTGTACCTGCCACCAAGCTGTCACTGCCATTCTTGTCACAGGTAAAGGGCGACTGTGTTGAGGCCTTTCTGATCAGCTGACCTCCAATAGCACTGCTGCCCAGTCCATCAATATCTGGCAATTCACAATACACAAATATATGTTATGCATGTAATCCTTTACACCATGGATTTGTACCAACATTGCTCATCATGAGACCTCTACAGTTCATAACACACAAAGGAGTATTACCAGTGAGCATGGTGATGAGAGGTAAGGACTGCTCCTCTGCCGAGCCCCAGTATCCCGCCTCTCCCAGCAGGTTTCTCTCCAACACCTGGTTATAGAGCTCCTCGATCCAGGCCTGAGACAGAACCACCAGAACCCCACTGCTCTGGATCTGACGTACAAACTCCTTCTGCACACACAGACACAGCTCATTCAACATCACCATCAGATTATGTGGGCCAGCCTTGTGTTAATTCAGAGATGCCCCATATATTTTAAATTTATGGTGAATTAATGCAAGTTTTCAAGTGTACCAAAGACACCAGAGCACATGTGGGTTTCCTGTGGTAGTAGTCACAGCAGCACAGTTTGAGGTTGAGCAGTAAAGCATAATAGGAAACCAGGTACAATCCATCTGCATTCATCAGAGCCTGACAATTCAGGTTTTCACTGCCCTCGAAACCTGGAGAGTGAACCCCACCTATAAGACAACACAATAAGATCATATTACCTTCAAATGCACTTATACAAACACCTTTACGGTAAACGTAAAGTGTCTCTTATGGCTTGTTTCCACCGAGCGGTACGGTTCATATACAGTATGCAATTTTTGCCGTTTCCATGGTCAGAAGTTGTAAATGGTATCCTAATTCCAAACCATACCATACCACTTTTTTGGCACCCTTCCGTTGGGGTACCTAGCACAGTAGTCCGGTACTAAAGGGTGGAGTTAGACTGATTGGTTGACAGAGAATTGTCACTTGTGCATGCTTTTTCGACTGTGTTTTTCCTTGCAGCCTGCAGCCTTGGCTCAAACAAAGTGTGTCTTTTTCTTGACAAACAGCCACATGCAGAGAAGCAAGAACAAGATCTGCTGTATGTCGTTCATTGTTGTTTACTGTGTCGCTTTCTTCTTTGCGCGGGAATGATGTTGATTGCCACACCACACCTATCATAAGCGTACTGTTGCCGGTGGAAACGCAAGCCGGATCAGGGTTTACGGTCCCAAATCGTACTGTACTGTACTGAACCGTACTGCACCGCTCGGTGGAAACGAGCCATAATAGTCTGACCTGATGCATGTGGACAACAATAATAGTATTTGGATTAAGTGTTTAGTGCATGTGAAAAATTTACAAGTCATTGGTTCAATTTCAATTTCAATTTCATTGGTTCTTGTGAGTCATACAACCATGTTTGAGCTTCTGTTTACCAGATTTGATGAGCTCTATGTATGTCTGTTGATCAATGTTTATGTGAGTAATAGCCTAAATTATACCCTGACTGTGGTTCTGCAGGACCGACGTTGGCACTAAACAATTCCCCCACTTCAGCATTCATAAATTACCCAGGCTGATTAAAAAAAACGACTGATATTTGGCATAGACCAATAAGTCATCTTTGCAGATTAGGTGTACTGATTTCAAATACTTGCAGTGAATATTACGTAAAAAAAATTGTTTCAACAAATAAGAGGGGTGTCCTGCAGAGTTTAATTTCGACCCCCTGCCAAATTATTACCCCCCTCGCTGAAGTCGCTAATCGATTGCCTAATCCTAACCCCACACCTACTCCTAAACCTACCAATACTAGGGGGTAATGATCTGGCAGGGGTTCAGAATTCAGCACAACACACCAGCCTGGAAGTTTCTAGTAATCCTGAAGACCTTAATTAACTGGTTCAGGTGTGTTTAAGTGGGGTTAGAGCTAAAAAGTGTGTTCGACTTCATGTGGTGCTGCACAGACCGATCACCGCTTGGCTTTAAGCAGTGCATGCCGGTTAGAAACTTTGTCCGACTTGAGAAGGCGCCGATGCCATGTCACTGTGACGTATGCAATGAAAGTACCGCATAAGTGATATGAGAGCAGTCGACTGGCTCATTCTGTGCAGCTTCTCCAGAGCGGCTGCACAAGCTCTGACGACAACACAGCTGCTGTTTCAAGATTGGCCAGATTCACCAATGACAATGATCATGTGTTTGCCATGTTAATTCTGTCACCTTCAGTTCTGCTAATGCTCACAAATCTGTTTTTATAACTTTTCATGTAATCTTAATGTTATATTGCGTAATTTTTATCAAAATTAACCTCATAAAAAATATAGACTCCATTTTATTGGTATTTAAATAGTATAGTACAGCCGAAGTCAAACACACCTAAACTCTACAGGATGGTGGCCCTCCAGGACTAGGACTGGACACCCCTTTCATTATTGGATACAATATTCGGCATGTTACCTGCTTGCAGACCCGAACAGAAGGTGGAAGAGAAGTTCTGCAGCGACACGTCTACATCCGTGGTGCTGTGCAGTCCCAGCAGGCGGGGCAGCAGTGAAGCTAGAGACTGCACAAAGAGCCGGGCGCTCTGTTGATCTGCTTCCTGGTTCTTCAGCAGTTTCAGGGACAGAGCAGCCGTCCGTAGGGTACGGTGCCCGGGACAGTCCCGCGGCGTCTGCTCCTCGTCAGCCAGAGAGCAGTTATCAGACCCCATGTCAGACACGTCGGAGCGTCCCGAGTCCTTTTCTGCAGCCATTGAGTACTGGTCACATGAATCGAACTCCGTGCGCGACAGCTCGTGCTCGTCCGCACTGAAGTTACTTTCACTGTACCGTGAGCCGTGCGAGCGTGTCCGAGACTCCACAGAGAGGAAGTTGGTGATGTCTGGGTAGGCCAGGCCGTGGCTGCGCTGCACTACATCGGGAGGGGCCGTACTGGACGGGGCTTCTGGGGCGCCACTCTCTCGTACACATTCTGGCAGGTTCGGGCGAGTTCCTGCCGCGGCCCCGCAGGTAGAAGGCGATGGTAGGCGCTGTTCCTCCCCTAAGTCCTCTGGAGTGGTATGGCCCATTTCCCCTTCCAAAGTGGTCTGACCCATGTCCCCTTCCAAAGTGGTCTGTCCTGTGTCCGTCGTGACACTGATGCTGATGTCAGGGCTGCGTTCAGTAATGCTGGTCTCCCAGGCGGCGTTCTCAGCCGAAAGCACGCGCCGCTGCCAGCGGAAGTCAGCTTCGTTGAGTTCTACAGACTCACGCATTGACTCCGCCCCTTCCTTAAGATCATCCAATCGCCGCAGCAGCATGCGAGACTGGTCTTGCTGCAGGCCACGCCCATGTCTGAGCTCATCTAAAGCACCCAATAGGGCACAAGCACAGGAGACGGAAGAGTAGCAGGCCTCAATTCCACCCTTCATGCATGCCTCTGTTATACCATCCATTACCCTGAGAAAATAGGAAAGATGGTTGCACTCATTGGTAAAATTTACTTAAAGGGGTCCATGATTATGATTTAATTTTTTTTAACTTTAGTTAGTGTGTAATGTTGTTGTTTGAGCATAAACAACATCTGCAAAGTTACAACGCTCAAAGTTCAAAGCAAAGGGAGATATTTTCTTCTAAAGAAATCACTTTTTAAAGTGTAACTCAACCCCTGGTCAGAGCCTAACTCCACCCACCGGCAATATTTGAAAAATGCTGGAAAAGTGGGCAGAGCCCAGCGGAGACAGAGGGGATGAACCGAGGGCGGGGCTGAGCGGGGGAACGTGCACCTGAGACCCGCAGTGACGGATTGATTGACAGCTGTCAGACTCGCAAAGATGAAGAGTGACTGGAGTGATGCCAGTAGCTTTGCAACAGAGCGGTCATTTGAAGTAGAGGACTTTTCTCCCCCCAAGTGGAGGAGGGTGAATTGTCTGTGGACACAGGGCCAGAGCCTTATCAATTCGAGCCGCTGGCTCAAACTGCGGTCTTAACTCCCGATGCTGACGATGCTAGCGAAGTAGCAGCGCAAGAGAGAATGGGACCACTGACCTAATCTATGAACAGTCAAATCCTTATACTGAATGCCACTAAAAATAGATCAGATACATGCGATGTATTTTTATTCAAATTAACTGAATCAATAGGCAGCACAGGACCAATAAGTTCAAACATAATAGCCTAGTATAAACAGATTTCCTCAAATAAAAGTTAGACTATATATGCCAGCACGTTACGGTATTGTTGTTCGTTACCACGGCAACCACTTGTGTGTCAGGGTTTGAAAGCGCGTCTGATGTATGAAAAGTATCTGTACACATGACAGGCGGCAAAAATAGCGCAAGAAAAGCCTGACGTGTACTGACAACCGCATTATTTAACCGTATTTTCTTCATTAGAATGTTGATAGCAAGTGTCAAGTAAGTTTTATTCATAATGTTTCTACTTCATGTAACAGAGTTCATACTGGAGTGAAGCCGTTCTCATGTGATCAATGCGGGAAAACATTTCTTAGGGCGTGGTGAGCTCGTGCCAGGGGCGTGGGTAGTGAGCCGTTGGAAGAGCCAACATACATCACAATGGCAAACAACGTCCAATAGGAAAATTCAACTGCAGTAGCCACCGTTCAACCTTAAGAGGGCAGCACTCAGACGTTTTTACACCATATATTGTAGAATTAAAACACTTTATACCCAAATGTCAAAACATTTACTCGAATCAATGAACAGCACTAATAAAGCCCCAGTCTTGCAGATCATTAACTAAAAAAAGTTGTTTTAGGGTTTAGTTACCCTTTAAGGACTACAACAAATGGCTGGTAGGGACTACAACAAGCTTCTTCACGGGTAAGTGACATCACTAACCCTAAAATTTACATAAACCCCACCCCCGGAAACACACATCAAAGGGGATGAGGCCATGTTGGGCTGCTTTAGAGAAGAGGAAGATTTGTTGTTGTAGAGCACATTTGAGAGTCCGTATCCGTCTTTTACATTTATTGCAATACAGTACGAATACAATTTCAATAGCATGTCATAACAGCAAGATAACAACATAAGTTATAACCGTAATTAAACTAAACTATACCTGTTCTATCTTCATGCAGCTTATATTCTCTAGCTCTGAAGGATCTTATAACAGTTCCCACACCAGCGATTTATAGATTATCATGACAGAATATGCTAATCGATGACTTGATGATAGTTAACTCATAAATTCATCAACTATCCATTCAGAAACGTCCTGTCTCATTCTACATGTTGTCACTTCTTCTTGAGTCTCTCCATCATTGTCCAACTCCGGTTTGAACATAAAAGGCTGAACAGTTTCTGTCATTTTCAGTGCGTGTCTGCGTGAGGTAATCGGAGCTGCTAACACAAGCTCTTGAAGCTCCGCCCTCTTCTAGAAAGGGGGCGGAGAGCAGCAGCTCATTTAAAGGACACACACAAAAATGACGCGTTTTCGCTCACCCTCAAAAAGTGACAATTTTAACATGCTATAAAAAATTACCCGTGGGGTATTTTGAGCTAAAACTTCACACAGTAAAAAGGAACTGTGGCCCACAGACTTTGTTTCTTCAGTAGAACACAAATGAAGATTTTTAACTCCAACCGTTGCAGTCTGTCAGTCGTATAATGCATGTGAATGGTAACAACATCTATGAGAGTAAAAAAAACATGCACAGACAAATCCATATTAAACCCTGCGGCTCGTGACGACACATTGATGTCTTAAGACACGAAACGATCGGTTTGTGTGAGAAACCGAACGGTATTTATATCATTTTTTACCTCTAATACGCCACTATGTCCAACAGCCTTCAGCGCGCGATCACTTCCGGTGAGTGAGGTCAATGTACACACGATCTGGCGTAGAGATACGCGTGAGAAGGGTGAAGGCTGTTGGACATAGTGGCGTATTTGAGGTAAAAAAAATTATATAAATACCGTTCGGTTTCTCACACAAACCGATCGTTTCGTGTCTTAAGACATCAATGTGTCGTCACGAGCCGCAGGGTTTAATATGGATTTGTCTGTGCATGTTTTTTTTACTCTCATAGATCTCATAATCGCATGTGAATGGTAACACATGAATTATACGACTGACAGACTGCAACGGTTGGAGTTAAAAATCTTAATTTGTGTTCTACTGAAGAAACAAAGTCACCTATATTTTGGATGCCCTGGGGGTAAGCAGATAAACATCACATTTTCATTTCTGGGTGAACTATCCCTTTAAGACACTCAGTTGGGGTTTAACAGACACTTGATGTTACTGAACTGACTCAAGCTGAATAACGACACTATTGTCTTCTGTAGCGCTACTATACAGCAGAATTTGAATTTGTCTCATATTTGATGAAGTTTGATTAACTGATTCTGTTATTTTCCTGTTTATTACTGTGAAGTTGCTTTGTTTGAAACAATCTGTATTGTATAAATCACTATAAAAATAAAGGTGACTTGACTTGGCTTGGCTTGGCTTGGCTTAAGATACATTTTTAAGGTCAATTACACTGCATTGATGGACACCGGTCAACGGCAACAGACATGTTCATCTGGTTTTGTCGGATCAGTGTGTTACCCCTGTCGGCGTCTGTTGGCGTTTCGTGTTTGTCAGGTCTGAAAAGTGACATACAGTAATCTGGTGATTGTCAGTGATGGCCGGCGTCTGTCGATGCAGTGTGAATTTGCCTTCAAAATGTCTGATTGTCATTGAATTAGAAACAAAATATCTTACAGTTTGAGAAGATCAAGATGTGATTTCCTTTTTGAGAAAGACCTCTTTCTTGTCTCAGGCTCAATGACGCATGGACCAGCCAGGTCAAACAAGCGCTGGGGGCTTCCCACAATCTGGAGGGGGCGAGAGGAACAACAACATGCTTATTAGGACAGAATATGTAAAGATACATTTAAAAGTCTGAGGTATAAAACGAGACGCTTTTGTAATGCCTTTTCACATTTCCGGGGTTCAGTCATCATAGTTGGGTATACTTCTCAAGAGGTGAAGGGAAACTACAACAAAAATTATGTGAAGCTAGTTCTTTGATGCCAGTTTGGTGTGTCACTTGTGAAGATCTCACCTCCTTCATAATCTTAATGGCCTCCACTCTGTGCTGGGGTGGTGGGTAGAGCAGAATACGGTGGTACAGGGACTGCAGAACAGGCTTCATGGACTCGATACAGCCCACCAGACGGACTAACTCTGCTGCCACATAGCAGATGGTGCGAACTACTGGTCCGATCATGCCGGGAGCGCTCGATGAGCAGCCAGAACCCCGGCCTTGATCCAAGACCGCTGTCCCTGGTGCCGCGTCCGAGTCCTGAGATTGCCCACCATGGGCAGAGGTGATGGTTTTATCACTCGCTGGGTTTCCCATAATCACCACCAGAGTTGGACATAACTGCTTCCTGTGTATAGACAGTACACACTGATGATGTATAATTGGACCATGAATTATAATACGCAACACAAATTGAGATTATACGTTTCAAAAAATAGACGTGTTAATTGGATATTGTACAATGGTGACACCATTTTCTGGGCATACCCTGCTAATAGAGGCTCTTTTTATACCCAATCATGTTGCCAATTGACCTAATAAGTTGCAAATTGGTCCTCCAGCTGTTCCTTATATGTACATTTAACTTTTCCGGCCTCTTATTGCTACCTGTCCCAACTTTTTTGGAATGTGTAGCTCTCATGAAATCCAAAATGAGCCAATATTTGGCATGACATTTCTAAATGTCTCACTTTCAACATTTGATATGTTATCTATATTCTATTGTGAATAAAATATAAGTATATTCACAATTTGTACAGTGTCCCAACTTTTTTGGAATCAGGTTTGTATATATATATATATAGGGTGAATTCAGGGTGATTGGGACACGTTTTGCCATTGAGATGACTTTGAAAAAGTGTCCCAATCACCCTGAATTTACCCTTTATACACACACACATACATACATATTTATATATATATTTGTAAGCTGAGCTATGTTTAACTAAATAAAGTGCCAGCATCCTTGATTTAAACAAGTCTCACCAGATGAGGTCAGTGAAATTACGATGCAGGTGCATTGTGGGAGGACAGCTGCTCAGCATAGACAGAATACACTCCAGGTACAACAGCTGCAGCAGCTGGTTTTCACTAAAGAAAAAAAGAACACACATTTCTCTCGTCACATTGATAAAACACTAGCGCACTTACAAAATCACATACGGTCAACATTTGATGAGGAACAAACTTCATGACCTTTAAAAACAAGTACATTCTATATAGTATGAATGTATTTAATATAAATGAAATCTGGGTGTACTACATCCGTCATGTTGACTTCGTTTGCCTACTTTTCCGCCATTTTATGAATACTCAAATTCAGACATACTACTATAGTAAGGAAGTAGGCATATTCTGACACAGGGTATGACAGATTTGAGTCTTTGCTCAAAGTCAGTATTGACTATATTATTTTTTTTTACTAGTCTTAGCAGTTTATGCAACCGGCCCCTGGTCCCTAGATATGGCTTGTGTTCCTCCTTCAATGCAAGTCAATGGGATTTTTATGCCATTTTATGGTTCATCAGGCAAAAATCGTAAAACAGATTAGAAAATGATTAGCACTCCTTTCCTCAACTAGACCTTTTTCCAGAAGTTTAATACTTAGAGTTAAGATTTAGCTCAGTAGGATCTATAGTAAAAGTGATGCTCATCTAAGCAAACACCACTAATAATAGTAAATCACTAATACAGTACTAGTCAACTAATAATGACTACAAGTTGATGACATGTAAAACTTACTTTGAGACAGACTCCAGTTTGTCACAGAAAACAGTGAGCACCTTAACGACATCTTCATACAGTGCATCAGTAGTAGGAGAGACATCTGAAAAAATACATAAACACATGCATAACTAACTTATAACTGGCACATAAACACTGTAAGCAAGTATTTAAAAGAATATAACTGGTAAGCATAAAACCCTTTGTGAATATTAATTATAAATCAGACTATGTACGCAAAACATTACAGATCTGTACCTATATGAGCTGTTCTCTAAACAGCAATTTAAGGCATCTATCCTTCAAGGCCAAACATCAAGCGTAGCGTCAGTTCTGGAAGTTCACGTTAGTCAAGCTCCCATCAGCTGACTGTCAGCTGATCACGTCTACCTATAGGAATACGACGTCTATCACAGCACACATATATAAGCTCCTTCAGTATTATCAGCAGCTATCAAGTTTCTCCGGAGCTAATTACCCTCCTCCATCCCCAGCTCCTCCTCTTGTCCAGTCAGGATTTGGCATTCTGATTCCCCTTGAATCAAACTAAATTCCCGAATAATTTTGTACATTTAATATCGACATTAATGATATCTGCAATACATTATGTTGGTTCTGTTCTATTTCCCCTAAGGGGGTTATCACTGCTCTCCCTGCATGGATGCGCAGGGAGTTCTTGCCCAGAACAGAACCATACCGCCAATCCAAACTGTATGCTAATAGTCAATCAATCATCTTTGACGATAGTGGTCCTGACAGAACTGTAATTCAACCCATGATAAAATGTGTAGTTACTGCATTTTGTCTTTGCATTTCAGCACACTCCCAACAACATACAGTGCCCTCCACTAATATTGGCACCCTTGGTAAATATGAGCAAAGGCAGCTGTGAAAATAAATATGCATTGTTTATCCTTTAGATTTTTCATTTAAAAACCATCACAAAATTCTAACCTTTCATTGAAGTAAAACAACTGAAAGTGGGGGGAATGTCATTATGAAATAAATGTTTTTCTCTAGCTCACTTTGGCCACAATTATTGCAACGTCCTTTAGCAGCTCTGAGTCTTCTCCTATAATGCCTGATGAGTTTGTTGAACACATGACAAGAGACTATTCCTCCATACAGATTTCTTCAGATTCCCAGCTTCATGTTGGTCTTCTCTTCAGTTCACCCACTCATTTTCTATAGGGTTCAGGTCAAGGGACTGGGATGGTCATGGCAGAAGCTTCATTTTGTGCTCGGTGACACATTTTTTTTGTTGATTTTGATGTATATTTTGGATCGCTGTCCTGATGGAAGATCCAGCCACAGCCCATTATAAGATTTCTAGCAGAGGCCGTCAGGTTTTGATTTTTTATCTGTTGGTATTTGCTAGAATCCATGATGCCATGTATCTGAGCAAGATGTCCAGGACCTCCAGCTAAAAAATAGGCCCAAAACACTAAAGATCCAGCGGTATATTTAACCGTGGATGAGCGAGGAGGATTTTTCTTGAAACATTCCCAAACAACATGTGGTGATGTAGGGGTTGTGTAATTTTTTTTTAGTCTTTCTGACCCCAAGACTCAATCTCTGCAATTCTCCATCTGTGATCCTTGGAGAGTCTTTGTCCACTCAAACTCTCCTCCTCACCGTGCATTAGGACGATATAGACACACGTCCTCTTCCAGGCAGATTCATAACATCTTTAGTTGATTGAACTTCTTAATTATTGCCCTGATGGTGGAAACTGGGATTTTCAATGCTTTAGCTGTTTTCTTACAGTCACTTTCTATTTTGTGAAGCTCAACAATCTTTTGCTGCACATCAGAACTATATTCTTTGGTTTTACTCATTGTGATGAATGATTAAGGGAATTTGGCATTTGTGTTTCCTCATATTTATACTCCTGTGGAACAGGAAGTCGTGGCTGGACAATTTCATGTTCCTAGTCACCCTGGTGTGCTAAAAAAATGTTTTAAATATTAATGGGAATATACTTCAGAGATATTTTACTCATTAGAATTTCTAGGGGTGCCAATAATTATGGCCAACGTGCATTGGAGAAAAGCATTTATTTCAAAATCAGATTTCCCGCCCACTTTCAGTTGTTTTACTTCAATGAAAGGTTAGATTATTGTACATTTTTTTTAATGAAAGATCAAAAGGATAAACAATGCAAAGCCGCCTTATTTGCTCATATTTACCAAGGGTGCCAATATTAGTGGAGGGCACTGTAAGTATACTGCCTTCTAAGATACCTTAAAGGTGCAGTAAGCGATTTCGAATCGCTGTTGAAAGTGGATCAGACCAGGCACTAAAACACACTTGTAGCCAATCAGCAGTAACGGGCGTGTCCACTCATGATAGGGGAGGTGTCTGTCTCGCAAAGCATGTTTGTGAATTTGGGGGCGGAGCTATGAAGACAGGAGTGTGATCCTTTTGGGTAGGGGCGTGTTTGTTTTGGTGAATTCAAATATCAACAGCGTTTCTCAGAAATCGCTTACTACACCTTTAATTTGGCCCAGTTCTAAGACATGGTGGAAGAAACTAAAGAAATGCATGTAATTCATTACATATTGAAAAGTATTGTATTTTTATGCTTATTAGATAACAGTGTTATTATCTGAGCAACACACTCAGGAGGACACACTATGACTTGTAAAAAAGGATCCTCTCCTCTTGTATGTAGATTCCAGAACAGAGCCGTGACGCTTTAACTGGCAGCTGTTATCATCAGTAAAGGCGATATGCCAGTTGAGCTATGGAAATGGTTGTGGTTTATCAGCAACATGAAAATGATCAAATGGATAGTTTGACGGATGAGCCATGTCGAAAACCTGGTCTTTGCTTGGCAAGTGAAAACATGTTTTCATGGCTTATTGATTGCGTGTACCTTTGCGCTGGTGCACTGGTATGCAACGCTCCTCGCCGTCAACACCCTGTAAAAATCCAACCAGACTCATAACAATGACATTTCCATAACATCAAATCATGCTTAACATTCTAGAGATGTTTGAGAAGTCTAAAAATAAAAAAATTAGAGTAGCTTATTACACGGCTGCTTAACAAAAAATAAATCTTGATTTGAGTTGAAATTATTATATTAGAAAAAGAGCACGATACATGAAACTTACAGCTATGAGTGCTAACAATGGTCATTATACAAATAAAATATTGATAACACTTTACAATAAGGTTTACTTTGTTAACATGAACTAAGAATGAACAAAACTTCTACTTCTACAGCATTTATTAATCTCAGTTAATTTTTAAAATTAAAATTTGTGATTGTTGTTAATTAGTTAATGCACTGTCAACTAACATGAACAAGCAATGAACAACTGTATTTTTATTAACTACATTAACAGAAAAAAACTTTTTTGCTCACCAGCCACTGTGGCTAGAGGCTTTCCAAAGTTACTAGCCACTCAGCATTTTCACTGGCCACAATTTTAACATTGATACAATGGGGAAAAACTGCCATATAGATATTTTTAGGCAGCAGGAATATTAGGCTGCTGTCACTTTAAGACCTGACGCATGGATCCATTATACTGTTACACATGCGTTTTCTTTCTGTTTACATTCACTTAAAATGGATTGCTCCTGTGTGCCTCCTGTTTGTCCTGCTGCACTCACGTGTGCTTTGCTTGCTTTTGAATCTTTATTTGATATCATTCCCTGTTGTTTAAACTGCTAAATATAACTTACCCATCACCATATATTGTCTAATATTGCCTACCACATTAAATCTGACACCGCTAGCTTTTAATCTAAATCACTATCACACGTTAGCATTTCGCTAGCCTGTTAGCTTGCCATCTCTGCACTCGGGTCTCTTGTTTTCTGAGTTCATTAAACAACTGTGGTAAGTTGGATTAATCAACAAATACGGTAAGCCATGTCTTCTTCTCCTGTCATTGTCACTTGCACTGCATGTTTCATGTTTAGTATATCTTTCTCCGTTGGCGAACAGGGCTTCACATGTGATAAATGTAAGGAGATAGTCAGGCTGACGGAGAAGATTTCAGAATTAGAGACACGCATCCAGACTTTATTTGAGAGTAGTGAGAATGTAACCGCTTTAGACACTGCTTTGGATGCGAATAGCTTAGTGAACTCTGTACATTGTTCGGTTCCGGCTGTAGAGCCTGTGCAGCAGGGCAACTGGGTGACGGTGAGACGGCATAGTCGCGGATCAAAAAACCACTCTTCCGTTCCGATTAGAACATCAAACAGGTTCTCCCCACTCAGTGACGCACCCACTGAGAATCCTGTTGAAAGTGCCCTAGTTATTGGCGATTCTATTACACGGAACGTGAAAATAGAGACACCAGCCACCATAGTCACATGTTTACCGGGAGCCAGAGCGCCTGACATCAAAGCAAATTTAAAAGTGCTGGCTAATGCTAATCGTAAATTCTCTAAGATTATTATTCACGTCGGCACTAATGATGGTCGACTTCGCCAGTCGGAGATCACCAAAATTAACATTAAAGAGGTGTGGAAACTCGCAAGTACGATGTCACGTAAAGTTTTTTGTTCTGGTCCCCTCCCCGTTAAAAGGAGTGATGAGATACTTAGCAGACTATCATCACTCAATGGCTGGTTGTTTAAGTGGTGTCCGCAAAATAACATAGGGTTCATAGACAATTGGAAAAGCTTTTGGGGCAGACCTGACCTGTTGAAAAAAGATGGTATTCATCCTTCCTGGGATAGTGCCGCTCTTCTCTCTAGTAATTTGGCACATAGTCTTAGAGCTAAACCTTGACTAACTGGGGCCCAGGTCAGGAAGCAGACGGACTGGCTTACCCGACCGCCTGCTAGCTGTCTCACGTCACAGAAGTCAGATAAATCCCAGCACATAGAGACTCTTTCACCTAGATATTATCACATAGAGACTGTGTCTGTTCCACGAATTAGTAAATACAAAAAAACATCAAAACCATTCAACTGTAAAAATTTAATTGATGTCCAACAAATAAACAACAGATATAATACAGATGATCAAATGATAAAGCTCGGGCTGCTGAATATTCGATCCCTTTCCTCAAAAGCGCTTACTGTTAATGATATGATTACAGATCATAACCTAGATGTGCTGTGTTTGACAGAAACCTGGCTAAAACCTGACGATTACATTACTTTAAATGAGTCCACCCCCCAAGATTATTGTTATAAACACGAGCCGCGTCTGAAAGGTAAAGGGGGAGGTGTTGCTGTAATTTATAATAATATCTTCGGTATTACTCAGAAGTCTAGTTTCAAATATAATTCCTTTGAAGTTTTGGTGCTTTATGTAACGTTATGTAGTGAAATTGATAAATCCCGTTTAACATTTGTGCTGGCTACTGTATACAGGCCACCAGGGCACCATACAGACTTTACCAGAGAATTTGCTGATTTTCTATCAGAGTTAGTACTGGCTGCAGATAAAGTCCTAATTGTTGGTGATTTTAATATCCATGTAGACAATGAAAAAGACGCATCGGGATTGGCATTTAGAGACATTCTAAACTCTATTGGAGTAAGGCAACACGTGTCAGGACCCACTCATCGCCGTAATCATACTTTAGACCTAATACTGTCACATGGAATAAATGTTGATACTGTTGAAATTCTGCAGCATCATCCGACCGTGGTTGTATCTCTCTATTAGTGTTACTCGATCTTATCGCTGCATTCGATACTGTCGACCACAACATTCTTTTGAATAGACTCAAAAATTATGTTGGCATTAGTGGAATTTCATTGGCATGGTTTAAATCATACTTATCTGACCGTTATCAGTTTGTAGCAGTAAATGAAGAGATGTCACACCGAACACAAGTTCAGTATGGAGTACTGGAGGGCTCAGTGCTAGGACCGTTGCTTTTCACCCTGTACATGCTACCACTGGGAGATATTATTAGGAAGCATGGTGTTAGTTTTCATTGTTATGCTGACGATACTCAGCTCTATATTTCTTCATGCCCTGACGAAACTTACCACTTCATGCCCTGAAAAAACTCCACAAGTAGTAACCTAGAATACTGTCTAACACTCGATGGCTGCTCTGTCAAGTCCTCGTCGTCAGTTAGGAACCTGGGTGTGCTCTTTGATACCAATCTCTCATTTGAAAGCCACGTTTCTAGCATCTGTAAAACTGCATTCTACCATCTTAAAAATATATCTAAATTACGGCACATGCTTTCCATGCAAAATGCTGAACAGTTAATTCATGCGTTCATGACCTCAAGGCTAGATTATTGTAATGCTCTACTGGGTGGTTGCCCTGCTCCGTTAATAAATAAACTGCAGCTTGTCCAAAACACAGCAGCTCGAGTTCTTACAAGAGCCAGGAAGTATGACCATATTAGCATGGTTCTGTCAACACTGCATTGGCTCCCTATTAAACATTGTATACATTTTAAAATCTTGCTAATTACTTACAAAGCACTAAATGGTTTAGCTCCCCAGTACTTGAGCGAGTTCTTAACGCATTATACTCCATCATGTCTATTGCGGTCTCAAAATTCTGGCCAGTTGATAATACCTAGAATATCAAAATCAACTGCAGGCGGTCGATCCTTTTCCTATTTAGCACCTAAACTCTGGAACAGTCTTCCTAGCATTGTTCGGGAAGCAGACACACTCTGTCAGTTTAAATCTAGACTAAAAACACATCTCTTTACTATGGCATACACATAAAACATTTTTAATTTCTATTATTCAAATCAGTTAAATGATTGTTTTAGGCTGCATTAACTAGGTCAGCCGGAACCGGGAACACTTCCCATAACACCTGATGTACTCGTTACATCATAAGAAGAATGGCATCTACGCTAATGTTAGTCTCTCTGTTTATCCCGAGGTTTACTGCAGTCGGCCGGATCCGGGCCGTATCCAGACCAGATGGCGGACCTGCGCCTGGACATGACGACCGTATCCCTGAAATGTCTGCAGAGACCGTGTCAATTAGACTCCTCCCTGTAAATGCCTCATCAACGCAACATCCTCATTAAACCCGTCTCTTGCGTGACGACTCCAATCTTTCGAA
Source organism: Coreius guichenoti (assembly GCA_039654105.1). NCBI lineage: Eukaryota > Metazoa > Chordata > Actinopteri > Cypriniformes > Gobionidae > Coreius > Coreius guichenoti. The sequence goes on along the minus strand of CM077179.1, from coordinate 3,872,516 downwards.
TAATCCTACGAATATCTATTGATCTAATATGACTTCTGACCTGTAATGTTGCCAGAATCATAATCATACACTATTTGTTCATCGGCCAGAGGAGAACTGGCACCCCGACTGAGCCTGGTTTCTCCCAAGGTTTTTTTCTCCATTCTGGCCCTGAAGGAGTTTTGGTTCCTTGCCACCGTCGCCTTTGGCTCTTGGCTTGCTCAGTTGGGGACACTAAATATTCAACTATATTACTGATCTGCCCGCATTGACACTATATGATAATTGAAATTAGCTGGATGACATCACCGTTTTCACCAGAGCGGCTGTACAGCCGAATCAAATTCCGTTGCAAAGGTGATTTGATTTGATTTAAAACAGAACTGACTGTGTTTGTGAACACTCGCCAAGACCGTATTTGACTGTTTACGCGCAATAAGCAGCGAAAAAGAACTCAATTTAGTACTGAGGGCGGCTTTATGTGTGCGCACTTTAGGTGTTATGCACAATACACGCAATCCCACGGCGAAATTCAAGCCCTGTAACAGCAACAATATTCATCTGGAGCAAATGAAGCGAGTGAGTGAGGAGAGGCGGGTTTGTGTGACTCACTGTCGGAGAAATGAGAGAGAGAGAGAGAGAGAGAGAGAGAAAGAGAAAGAGAAAGAGATGCTGGTATCGTGTGTCTATTCTGTGGAAAATTAGATATTTCAGTATCGATATGTACAGAGAAATATATTTTTAACAACACTACATTACACTTAGTTTATTATTTCAGAGTATAATTGAAAAATGTATATACTATATATTAAATTCAACCCGCCAAAGTGGCTAGTAGGAGTGACTGCGTTATACACCACTGCTGAAATACACACGCATTTGGCGGGTGTTAATGTCAAGCCCTGTATAATATCTATATATTTTGTTTTTTTTATTATATTTCCGAGAGCTGTGTAATAAGAGGTGATAGTCATGTGCTTGTGATGGATAAAGCTCTGTAAACGTGACTCACTGTGTTTTCTTGTCTATGGCGTAGCTGTAGGGTGAGGTCTCCGAGGATCTGGCTGAGAGTGGCCCTGACCGCTGTGTTGATACTGCGTTGATGACAGCTCGATATGTACGTCTCGATACACACCTGGAGACACACAAACATGCAACAGAGATTAAGAGATGAGATGAGCAACTTCTAATATCCACCATGACAAGCTGCCTTTGTTCCGCTGTGGCAATGAAAGTTCCCATCATGCTCGTTCAAAGCCAATGTGGATATTGTGATTTTCGGAAAACACTGAAGAAAAAAAAAAAAAAAACGAAAAATTTTACGGTTTGGCTTATTAGAATCTTTTACTTCATCGGAATGGTACAAAACTTGGTTAAGGTTTTGGCACTTGCTATGTGAACACAAAGAAAATAATGGACATGATTAGAAAAAGTTAAATGGTCCTGAAAAAAAGAGTCACACTTGTACTCCTCGAAGCACCGTGGTGTTTTCAGCATCTGCTGTCTCACTATATGAGGACATGAACACATGAACTTCACCTTCACCAGCATTTCACCACTTAATCTGAGAAAACTATCATTAAATACACACAGAAACTCAATGATCTTCACTACAACCCAGCAAAATAAAAGAAACGGTGACAGAAATATATTACTATTGTAAAGTAGAATGTAATTCTCAAAGTAATAATAATAATAATAAAATTATTAAAACTATATTTTTCTTCCATGTATTAATTTTAACAGTAAACTTTTGTAGTTTGCCAAAAATAAAATTTGTTCATTTTCATTTGATTACATTCTTTAAAAGAAAAAAGAAAGAAAGAAAGAAAGAAAGAAAGAAAGAAAGAAAGAAAAGAAAACTGGAGCTCTTTGATGAAAATTTTTGTTCGAATGTCATGGTTTTGATTGATTGCTCAAAAAATAAAAAAAAATAAAAAAATACTAATCCTGCTGCAGCATGTGTTTATGACGTCAAAAGGTCTCTGTTAAGCCCGTCTCTGATCAACAGAGTGACTCTGAAATGGAATCTTTCATTAAGCAAACAGAACGACTGACCGCAGAGCATCTGCCACTGTGTGGCTTTGCCATGCTTGCTCATGGAAAAAGGATCTGAGACGTGGCATCGGCGACCACGGTAACCTGTAACCACGGCAACGGATGACACGCTGTTGGAACATTGGTTTCACAATGGAAGTGAGATGTCGGGCAGGAGGCCTTCACCACGTGCTACTGTGACATTCTGGGCACCTAATAAAAAAAAAAAACAACTGCCTTATATAAAATCAAAACGTGATAGTCAGCTCATTCAGTGGCCCCAAAATAATATATGGACACTTGGACACAAACGTCTGCATGTCTAATAAAACATATCAAACCAAGTGCCTTCTGCAAACCAATGCAGCTAGAGCTTTTCTCAGAAATAATTTCATATTTTGAAGCAATTTTTCGATGACTATTAATCAAATTGTGTCAAGGTGGATGTATGAAGTCGGAGTAACCACAGGCGTAGTTCATCACATTAACTATGGACATTCCATTAAGGTTTGGCAACCATAAATCGTCCAAATAGCATTTGTCTTTACTTTGAGCAGTGATTATATCTATTGTTTTATCATGTATACCATACAAACTATGCACAATTGTGTTGTTATTATGTTGTTATCTCATGTTATTCTTTATGCCATGGTCTGTCTGAATACTTGATTCTGATTGGCTGGAAGGTGTGCATTAAAACTGTTTAATGCACAGGTAGTTCCAGTCAGTTTAATCACCGCTTTATATCAATGCACTGTTTTTATTGAAGCACACACATACTACTCACACTCTCTCTCTCTCGCACACACACACTACTCACACTCACTACTGACACTCACTACTCACACTCTCACAGAAACACTACTCACGCACACTACTCACGCACACTCTCACAGAAACACTACTCACAGAAACACTACTCACGCACACTCTCACAGAAACACTACTCACGCACACTACTCACAGACACACTACTCACAGACACACTACTCACAGACACACTACTCACAGACACACTACTCACACACACTACTCACACACACTACTCACACACACTACTCACACACACTACTCACACACTACTCACTACTCACTACTCACTACTCACACTCACTACTCACGCACACTCTCGCACACTCTCACAGAAACACTACTCACGCACACTCTCACAGAAACACTACTCACGCACACTACTCACACACACTACTCACACACACTACTCACACACACTACTCACTACTCACACTCACTACTCACACTCACTACTCACACTCACTACTCACACTCACTACTCACTACTCACACTCACTCGCACTACTCACGCACACTCTCACAGAAACACTACTCACGCACACTACTCACACACACTACTCACACACACTACTCACACACACTACTCACTACTCACACTCACTACTCACACACACTACTCACTACTCACACTCACTACTCACACTCACTACTCACTACTCACACTCACTACTCACACTCACTACTCACACTCACTCGCACTACTCACGCACACTCTCGCACACTCTCACAGAAACACTACTCACGCACACTCTCACAGAAACACTACTCACGCACACTACTCACGCGCACTACTCACACGCACTACTCACACGCACTACTCACACGCACTACTCACACGCACTACTCACACGCACTACTCACACGCACTACTCACACGCACTACTCACGCACACTCTCTGATGTTAAAATAACTTCCATTTTAACCCTTCCAGTCAAATTTAGCGCTGCAAACATCAATGACAGCTTTACCATATCAATGCTGGAAAATGACCATGGTATAAGCAAGATAATCCACAGCTAGCTGTGCATTAAACCATTTGAATGCACTCTGCTTAGTGTCGGGTGGTTCTTTGCCTCCATCACGTCAAATTAAAATCCTTTAATGCACAGCTAGCCGAGAATTACCCCTGACTTAAAATTTCAACAAACGCTTGCTTTGATATTCTGTTATAAAATGCAGTGTCCAAACACTTCATGGGTCTGCTGTTTGACTGCACATGCTTGCTTCAGACTCTTTATTTATGGCCTGTTCCCTGGGGCTCCTCAGATCAGTCCTGTGTGAGTACCAGACCCATTTACACATGATAATGTGCTTTTATGAGCCGTTTATGGCCAACCAGAGGCAAGATAACAAAGTCAGACACACAAAGGAGGGGGAGAAACCCAGTCTACACAGTGTGAGATCTGATCACTTGGCATGCAACTGTTTGATCTTCTTATGCAACTAAAATTAGCATAATACATAAAATCTGCATACATGGTTCATATCTAAAATTTCCCTTAAAATGACAATTAGTGGGAAAGAAAACTCACAGCATTATGAAGTTAAAAATGTGACAAAGAGACGACCCCCCTCAAACACTGTGATCTTTTTGAACACTTAAAATAATTGGTGAACAATTTTTAGAAAAAATTTAGAAACAATTTTCCCAATCAAAGGGATATTTCCCCTAAAAAATGAAATCTGACTGCACTGATGAAGATTTAAAGCCGTGATTCAGATTTCATATAGACATAACCAGATCCTTCTCTGATACTAGATGGGTCAGATTCAGCTTACAGTTTTTTCCAGTTGATAACACACTAAAATGACATGCACAGCACAATTATTTAAACTGACACACAGAGAGCAAAACCTCTTCTCAAGTCTCCTAAAGTAAACACATTTTGTGCTTTACACACATTTTGCAACTCAAAATGGCACTTTTTAAATGCACTGAACACGGTTCTCTGCATAAGACAACAATCTGGCATAAAGTCACGTTTGCCATTTCAAAACACTGCCATTCAAAATGACACTACATGAGCTAACTGGCCAATACATGTGCCACCTGGCCAAACACCTCTTTGGTTAATGGTTAACACTTCAATCAGGATGTGAGCACTATGAAAAGACCACAAGTGAGCACCTTTTTTACAACAGCAATGGAAGAAGTTGCAGAGAGAGGAAGAGGAAGAGGGAGGATGCAATTTTCTTTTTCAGTTTACTGTTTTTTTGTGAGCATATGTTCAGTCCAATGTAAATATATCTGCTGTGCATATGTTGCACTGACTTGTTTGGTGAAAATTTAAAAAATAAATGTTTCAACAGCATGTGTGTGTATCTGCAAATATTTCTGTGCATGTGAACAATCTGAAGAATTTTCTACAATTTGAACTACATATTTTAGTATTATGGCAAAGCATACTAAGGGTGAGAGTGCTTTTCATTATGCCCAACAGTGTGTAGTTGGTTAGACAAAAATCTGGTAATATGAATGAAGTGTGTGCCATTTCGTGCAAAAGTTTGATTTTGATAATGATATGTAGTTTTGGTTGCAGTGCTTCATTTTGCAAGATATATGAGGTATTTTGCAGTTTGGGTGTGTGGTTTTGTGAATTGTGTTAAGTATGTTAATAAAAACCAGCCTAGTTTGCAAAATTGTGTGTTAGCAATTGGAAAAAACTGTAATTTAGTCTTACATTTGTTTCAGCTTATTTTGCCTCTCAGGGAAACAAAAAAACTAGGGTCTTTAAAGGGATAGTTCATCCAAAAATAAAAGTTCTGTCATTATTTATTCACAAACCTGTATGACTTTCTTTCTTTCTTCTGCAAAATACACAAAAAAGATATGTTGAATAATATGTCAACTGTTTATGTCCATACAATGAAAGTCAATGGGGTCCAAAACGACATTGTACCCCATTGACTTTTATTGTATGGACAAAAAACACTGAGCCATATTTCAAAATAACTTCTTTTGTGGTCCAAAGAAAAAGTAAGTCATACATGTTTGGAATGACATGTGGGTTAATAAATAATGACAAAACTTTCAGTTTTGGGTGAACTATCCCTTTAAATCAGCAAAAAAGGAGGTACAATAAATACTATCATGATGCATAAATACCTTATTTTATATAAATAATATATGATTGTTGTTGTTTTTTTTTTCTAATTAAAGTAATGGTACTTATTTTATTTTTTTTGCATTATAGCAATGAGAAATCGTGGCAATGTGCCTATTTGCTATGAAAATAATGAAATAATACAATATATATGGTCCTTAATGGTCCTAAAATGACAGAAAAAAAAAATGTCAGAAAAAGTCAAATGAAGGCAATAGAAGGCTATCACATTTAGGGGCCGATCTCAGAGTTTGTATGGAAGTGATTTGTAGAACCGCTGTACAAGTGTGACCTAAAACGCTGTAATAGTGAGCAAACTGCTGCATCGTCCTCATTAAAGCACAGCTTCACAGCACAGCAGTCTTTAACAGCCCTTTGACATGGACTTCAGTGAGAGGGTTGCCAGAATCACTTCAGATTAGCAATTTGCAATTCACTGTTTCATTCTGTCAGTCAAACGCCAATAAAGCATGTCTTACCTCAGCAATTCTCAAGATGTTGTGCCCATTGATCTCAAAGGTAGAGGAGTAGGTGACACAAAGCAGGACCTACAACACAAAGAACTACAAAACATTAGCCATTTAATATAACAGCCACTTGGCAGCGTCTCTACCTATAATGATTCAACACTTCAGTATTAGAAACAGTATTAGAGATGAGGAACACAGTGTGTCTAGGGACAACCGTGTGCTAGTAATGCTTTAAATCCGTCCAATTAGACGACAGGTGCAGAGCTGACACTGAATTGATTTAGCCTGCTAGAAGCAACACATTATTTTTGACTATTCCAGCTCAATGCAGGGCTTTTCTCCACAAACCACATCACACACACTGATGATGAAGGTACAGAGAAACACGGACCTTCATGACCTCCACCTGCAGGTCTTCATGTAGGGCGGGCGTCACCCTGATGGCTTCCAGGATCTGACTCAACAGCTGCTTCTCTGGAACCTCGGTTTCCACAGCAACAAAGCAATCCTCACACAGGATCTTCTATCAATGCCACAGGACAACAGCAAAACATGCAAAAGGCTGAAAAGAGTATGAACTAACCAACATTTACATAAAAAAAAAAATTAAAAAAACGAACACTGGTCATCTTGCCATGTTTGTAAGCTGAATTATAAACGTATAAAATGGGAATGTTTTCATGCAAAACCTGCTACCACAATGCTAAGCATTCACTGTAAAAATCATCATAATTTTAAAACCTGTTAAAATGTAACAGTAAGTTCACGTACTCTATACACTAAAAAAAAACTGTAATAGATCCAGTTACGCATTTCTATCTAATAAGTTACTGTTCATCATGTGTCTTTCTCTTTACACCTGTGTTTTTCAAGGTGGTTATCAGTGTTTATATACAGGTGGGTAAAAACATATGGTCATTTTCTATATTAACATTATTTAAGTTAAAGGTGCAGTAAGCGATTTCTGAGAAACACTGTTGAAAGTGGATCGGACTGAGCAGCACAACACACTTGTAGCCAATCAGCAGTAGGGGGCATGTCTGCTCATGATGGGGGAGGAGAGAGAGTGAGCCAATCAGCAGTAGGGGGCGTGTCCACTCATGATGGGGGAGGAGAGAGAGTGAGCCGATAAGCAGTAGGGGGCGTGTTCACTCATGATGGGGGAGGAGAGAGATTCAGCCAATCAGCGGTAGGGGGCGTGTCACTCATGATGCAGGAGAAGAGAGAGTGAGCCGATAAGCAGTAGGGGGCGTGTCCACTCATGATGGGGGAGGGGAGAGAGAGCCAATCAGCAATAGGGGGCGTGTCCACTCATGATGGGGGAGGAGAGAGAGTGAGCCGATAAGAAGTAGGGGGCGTGTCCACTCATGATGGGGGAGGAGAGAGAGTGAGCCAATCAGCAGTAGGGGGCATGTCCGCTCATGATGGGGGAGGAGAGAGAGTGAGCCAATCAGCAGTAGGGGGCGTGTCCACTCATGATGGGGGAGGAGAGAGTGAACAAGAGGGAGGTTTGAAGAAAGACTGTAGAAGGAGAAATGGCTGAGAGACATTAGAAAAGAGAAAAGCCCATATCTCTGGTTATGATCAGGCAAGAGCTTTATGACCCAAGTTAATATTAGAGAGAGGAGAGAGATGTTAGAGAGCAGGAAGGTCTGAAAACGGATGCAGAGGTAGAGTCGTTTCTGTTCCATACGCGAGTAACATTGGTTCTGATGTTTCACAGAACCAAGATATGCTGTTACTGTAATGTTAGCTTTAGTAACAGGACATTTTTGCGTGTCGTTGTTTGTCTAGAGCTGCTGTGCTGCTGGCGACTAACAACCAACTCTTGCTTGTATTTACTCTTGTGTACTGTATGTTCATTGTTTTGTTCTTCCTTGTCGTTCATTCATCATCTTTGCATTATTACTTTGCTTCAGCTATAATAAAGAGACTATAATTTCATTGCATGTTCGTGCATTTTGGGGGAGGAGCAATGAAGGGAGGAGCAATTGTTTACTGCACCTTTAATGAAATATATATTTTTTTGTGTTTTACTCTAAATTTAAGTTCAATCTGTAAAACTTGCTATTGTATTTTTAACAGTAAAGTTATGGCAACCACAGCTGCCATTTGTACCGTATATTCTGTATATGCTGGTCCCAAGATATGGTCTATTCATGTACAAACATCGCAAAGTGAGCTATGAGTCTAACACTGGCTTAGCAATACCATTAAATAAATTAGAGACAAAGTATACTGTGTCCTGCTTTATTTTAAGTGTACCTAAATAATTCTGTATGTGTTGAGTAATGCGCACACCTGCATTCCAGTGAGGGCCGTCTGAGCCAGTTTAGTGCTTTTAGACTCCAGTGCCATCTGAAGAGGGAAGAAACACTTCTCTCTGCACAAAAACAGTTCACAGTTAATAACGCTGCACAACATGAAAGATGAAACTCATGAAGAGTACTGAAGCATTTTCTAGTGTCGCAGTCAGCCTCTGATGATTCAGAGATCATTTGTTAGACACTTTGAATAAAAGCATCTGCTATATAAATAAATATAGAAGCATCTTAAAAAAGCAATCCCATTTCAACGGTATAGTTGAACAATTCTTATGCATTTGGTCATTTTGATACGTATGTAATGTACAAATTAGAGATATAAATATAGGGATTGTAATGCAAAACCTAATAAATGTGCTTGTCTATTGTCTTTTATGGATTATGTCTGTATGGATCATCATAGAGAAAGTATATCTGAGAAAATACAAATGCTGACAATACAAATATTGTATATGGAATCAAAACACTTGCCTGAGTTTAGATGGTGGTATTTTAACTGATCCATTCTGAGCTTGAAGGGTGTCTGTAAAACCAAAGGGAAACGGGTGATTTTAAACCGTTGAAATGCAATAAGCAGCGAAAGAGAACTCATTTCGCTATATGCGCGCAGTCAGAGAGACTGTTTCAGAGTCTGTCTGAAGCCCCGTTTCCACCGAAATTACCAGGAACAATTTGTCCCAGGAACTTTTTTCCCCCCAGACCTGTTGCTGTCTAAATACCGTGAAGATTAGTCCGGTGACGTAGGAATTTACATGGCTTTTCATTTCCCACTGGATTTCCTCTGCATTTAAACTTAATAAAGCCTGAACCTTGTTGCCGGTCCATCGTCGTATTTTTTATACTTCATTGTTGATTCAAATAGCAAACAACTCTTACTGCACGCACCGCAACAGACTTTTAGGTTGAAATAAAATGCTGTGTGGAGTCAGCCAATCAAAATGCTGCGTGAACTCAACGAATCAGCATGTTCAGCGCCCAAGTCCCACCCCCGAAAGTTCCTGAAAAGTACTACCTCGCGAGCAGGGATGTTTTGAGGGGGAAATTTACCCCAAAGTCCCTAGTTCCTGGAGAAAGTTCCTGCGGTGGAAACGCGGCTTGAGAGACACACGCACATGAAGCCGCTGCTCCGCATAGAACTGAACTGATTGTTTTTTGTCACCTAATTGAGCTTGAATGGTCAAATACACACACTTATGAGTCAAAATGCTGTCTTTGCAAGTATCCTCATAAACACAGTCATGTATGTCTTAAGTGAACGTAAACAGTTGAGAAAGAAAACGCATGTGTATCAGTGTATTGGATCTGCGCATTCAGTCTTAAAGTGACAGCAGCCTAATAAACCTGCTGCCGTCTGTCATCAATGATAATCAAACAACTAAAGAGAAAAAAATCTCTCACTGCTCTTCACTGAATCACTTTTGTAACTTTAATAAGAATAAATGTATATTTAATTTACACAGTGAAGACTATACAGTGTTTTTTTTTACATTTGATTACTTTATACAATTTATGTAGGCTAGTATTTCTTATTTCTAATGCTTGATGTTTTTCAGGTAGGTCTATTTATTTGTTCTATTGCAGTTTTTTGTCCTATTGCTTGTAATTAGTTTCTTTGTTCTTATTTTAATCACTGAAGGTAAGCTTGAGAGTTTTTATGTAGGCTAGTATTAGTTTTTTTTTTGTGATACTGAAATTGGTGACAAGAATTCTGAAATGTCAATGGTATAAAAATTTGATGATGTAAAAACCTTATTTAAAGCAAAAATAACTATACTGTTATCGTGAAATAAAATTACTCATATCAAGGCTTGCTATACTGTCATATGAGCTATTCATTGATCCTGTAAATGAGCCAGAGTTGCACAGCACCAGTTTTGTTTCCACAGCATGACTGACAGTGTGTGATATGCAGAAACACTGAAAGGTCAAATAAGTGCATGAAGCTCCACATTATCTTAAACTATTATATATGAAACCGAAGCTTTGCCCATCCACTAAACAGCCCATGAGTTAAACACAATGCAAGAACATCTATAACACTTTAAATATGTATTATATTAAAGATTACAAGAATATTAATTATAATTTATTATTATTAATGCAATGAAATTTTTGTTTATTGTCACATAATATTCTACTATACTACAACTGTGACTACTATTACTACTACTAATAATAGTAATAATGTTGCTGTTATTTTATACATTTCTGGATCATACTAAAAGCAAAGGGCTTAAAAACTATAAACTCCTAATTACCAGATTAAAAGATGAAATTAATTAAATTAAACTAAAGTGTCATTTAAAAGTACTGTGGCTTTACCAATCCTCAATAATAGTAAATATGATTAACATACCAATGTACGACTGAATTTGCATGGGATTCTACTCATATTGCATGTCCAAAAACATACTATTAACATGGGACTTTTTTTTTTTTTTACATGCATTTTGAAAATAAAGAGCAGTAGGTGTTTAAAACCAAACCAGCCACACTATAATATTCAAATAAACATGGTTCAAATGCACACATGCATATAGGCTCATTGCATGAGTGCACAGTGGAAATAAAACTATTTATTTATTTTATTTCCGTTTGCATGTTTTCATTCCATTCTTCATGCTGTTCTAAAATGTAATGTGCAATTGGACAACACATCCTGTAACAGCTGTTACATGAAGATTCAGTTGCTGTAAATACACATCCGTGAAAGGCGGGCACACTTGTGCTCTCTGACTGTATACTGTTGTTCTCAGACATAAAACATTATTTTTAATATGCTGAACTCATTCATTCCACACAGACTCTTCACAAACAGGTGCATCCTCGTCTTACCGCACGCGACACCGCACGAGTCCCGAATCGCTTTGTGTTTACTGCCCGATGCCTCCTTCTGGAGCTTGCGAAGAATCTCCTCCATTGCGCGGATGAGGAGGAGGATGATGATGGAGAAATGATATGGTGGTGCGTGCTGTAGAAACGATGGTTTCAGGCCTCCTGCCTAAGGCTCAGCATCCCTACAGTAGAGATGATTCACTTTAACAACAGTGATACGTCACACTCCACGTCAGTTGTTATCATATGCGGGGAAGCCGCAGGTACTTACTAACACTACAAACAGTCTCGACAGGATTAAAGCGCACATCCAGGGTTTTAACTGCATTCTAGAGCACGCATCTGATTTGTAAGGTGGGTGTCCAGCTACTTCCCGTCCGCGAATTAAGGTACGAAAGCTACTATGGCGAAGGATTGGTTATTAATATTAATAAGCCACGCCTTCGTTGGTGGAGGGAAATAACGCAGCGTCACTAATATCTGATTAATATATACTACGTTCATCTTTGCCATTGGAAGAATACCAAGCAAATTGAACAATATCTTAATATATATTCATAAAGTAATATTTCGCCATAGTATACTTTACTATTTTCGTCCAGAAGAAGAAAAATTGCTGCACTGGATTTATTATATGGAGTCGTAATGATTAATGATTATGTCACGTTCATAGCCTTTTTATTTTATTTTATTATATCCCTTTAATTGGCAAATCGCCATGAAATAAACCATAAACCATGTTTTTTTATTGAATATTGCAATATTTATTATACATTATTTATCCGTGCATTATTATATATATAATAATATATATATATATTTTAAATGCATGTGCCTCATAATCTCTAATCAACTCTTTGAGTGACATCTCTTCTCTTCTCTGGTGTGAGGGCGGGGCAACCTGTCACTCACATGAGATCGACCAATAGCAACCAACAACCATCCAATCAATTCCCCATAGACAAAAAGTCCCACCCTACATTTATTATATGGAGCTGAAGTTCAAGTCGTAATGATTAATGATTGTCACGTTCATAGACATTATTTTCCTTTTTATTTTATTTAATATACCCCTTTAATTGGCAAATTTAAAGTCGCCATGAAATCAAAATTCACCGTTCTTGTTTTGTTTTTTTATGGAATATTGCAATATTTATTATAAATTATTTATCTGTGCATTATTATTATTTTTTAAATGCATGTGCCTCGTAATTTCTAATCAACTTTTTGAGCGACATCTCTTCTGGCGCGAGGGCGGGGCAACCTGTCACTCACATGAGATCGACCAATAGCAAACCACAACCATCCAATCAATTCCTCATGGACAAAAGTCCTGCCCTAGATTTATTATATGGAGCTGAGGTTCGAGTGTAATGATTAATGATAATGTCAAGTTCATAGACATTATTTTCCTTTTTATTTTATTTTATATACCCGTTTAATTGGCAAATTTAAAGTCTCCATGAAATTAAAATTGACCAATCTTGTTTTTTTTTATGGAATATTGCAATATTTATTATAAATGATTTATTTGCACATTATTATAATTTTTTTAATTCATGTGCCTCGTAATCTTTAATTAGAGATTATCTTTAAAATATTAAAAGATCTTTAATCTTTCTGATGACGTGTTTACTGGCGCGAGGGCGGGGCAACCTGTCACTCACATGAGATCGACCAATAGCAAACCACAACCATCCAATCATCCAATCATTTCCCCATGGACAAAAGTCCCGCCCTACATTTTTCTTGTTCCAGATGCCGACTTTAATAAACAAAACATTAACAAATTGAGGATTGAGCCATTACATTATTTCCTTTTAGATGTCAAGAGGATTCACAACAATTTGAGTAAAACTTGTAGTATGATTTTTGTCTTTTTTTTTGTGCACGAAAAATTATTTGAGATTAGTAAAATTTTGATGTAAATTTGCTTTTTATAGCAGACGGGCAGACATTTATTTTTAGACTTTTATTTTTAAACCACAAACCGGATGTTGTTTTGTCGCAGCAGCTCAGCTCTCTGCGCGCGCTCGCGCTGCTGTCACTCACAGACTCACTCGTCATGATGGCTGCCGTGTGGCGAGCTCGCGTATTTGCCCACTCTGTCGTCCGCTTCTCTGATCGTGATCTGTAAAATATTCGTTGAAAGCACGTCTTTAAACGCGACATTAAAAGAGCTCGCAAAATAAGCTGTTATGGTCAGTAAAAGCCGTGTTTCTAAGATTAGCGAGGCTGCTAATCAGGAGCTAACATTAGCATGTTAGCAGCCATGACGTGTTATTGTCCTGTCACACACATCTGAGTTGTTTTTACTGGATAACAGTCTTAAAAAATTCTTTAAACGCTTAGTATGTAATAACAATCATGTGTATATGATATATTTAAAACATAAACTAATTTATGCATGCATGTTTACAAAGTTTGCAGTTCTGCAAAACCACTGGACTTGTATTTAGATGCACTGAATAAGAATTTAATTTGATAGACGATTATTTGTGTTTTAAAAAATGTAGTGCAATAATTTCTCCTGGTGATTAATGCTTGTCAAGCTCTCTGATTGGTCAGTCTTATCTCAACACCAAACATGGACGTGGGTGTAGTTTCCCTCTTTTAAGATCTGCGTCACGTCTTTTTAAATTGTGCCTACTTTACACAATATATATATATGAAGTTACTGAATGTGTGTTATTTCTAGGCTGAAAGCAACCAAAATACTGATGGCACTATTGAAGAAGAGGAAAATGAAAATACAGAGGATTCTAATATTCAAGTTAGTGAACCTGATCTCCTCTTTATTATTATTTTTAAGAAGACATGAAAGAAAGTTGCAGATGCCTTTATGTAATAAATTGCTTTCGTCAAATACTTAGAATTGAAATCATCATGTCTATTGAAAACCTGGAAATATCTGTTACCAAAATTTACCCTGTTTACTTTCTTAAAACACTTTCCTGGTTTTGTTGTGCACAGTTCGTTACAGCATGTTATTCCAAAAAGATAATAATTCATGAAACAATACTTTAGTCCACCTCTGAAATGATTGCCCTTTTCGGATGAACAAATTCCTCGGATCACAAATCCCTATTGCTTTTTAACCCCTCCCCTCCAGCCATATCTCTCCATTCAAGGATTGGAATGCTTCGTTGTGATTGGCTAAAATCAAGTCCCACTCTACTCTAATATTCTGCTTCACTTGGAAAAATGCTGCAAATCTCAAGACATTTTCTGTTGTGTTATAGTTGTGTAATGTCTAATTATTGAATAAAGTGTAATCAAAATACCAGTGAATATATCAGTGAATCATTTAAGCATTTTGATGCAATTATTTTGAGTATGAAATCAAATTTGACCCTAATTACTTTATTGAAGTACCTTGTGCATAAATCATTGGTGCATGTTATTTCATAGAAGAAAAAAAAAAACATTTTGTAATCTTTCATGACAATTTAATTTGAAGGGTAATTGTGACTTTTTTTAACTCGCAATTCTGACCTTTTTCTCTTTTTTTCTTAGAATTTTGAGACATATGCTCAGAATTGCGAGAAAAAATTCGAATTTGGAGATATAAACTAGGTAATTGCAAGTTTTTATCTCAATTTTGACTTTTTTTCTCGCAATTCCGAGTTTATAACCAGCAATTCTGAATTCTGACTGATATAAACTTACAATTCTGAGATATGAACTTGCAATTGTTTATATCTCACAATTTTGACTTTTTTTCTCGCATTTTCAAGTTTATATTTAGCAATTCCGACTTTTTTCTCGCAATTCCGAGTTTATTACTTGCAATTCTGAATTCTGACTGATATAAACTCGCAATTCTGAGATAGGAACTTGCGATTGTGTATATCTCACAATTTTGACTTTTTTCTCACATTTATAAGTTTATATTTTGCAATTCCGACTTTTTTCTTGCAATTACAAGTTTATAATTTGCGATTCTGAATTCTTAATGATATAAACTCGCAATTCTGAGAAATGAACTTGCAATTGTTTATATTTCGCAATTCCGACTTTTTTTTCCGCAATTCCGAGTTTATAATTTGCGATTCTGAGTTCTTGATATAAACTCGCAATTCTGAGATATGAACTTGCAATTGTTTATATTTCGCAATTCCGACTTTTTTTTCCGCAATTCCTAGTTTATAATTTGCGATTCTGAGTTCTTAATGATATAAACTCGCAATTCTGAGATATGAACTCGCAATTCTTTATATTTCGCAATTCCGACTTTTTTTCCCACAATTCCGAGTTTATAATTTGCGATTCTGAGTTCTTAATAATATAAACTCGCAATTCTGAGATATGAACTCGCAATTCTAAGATATGAACTCCAAATTTTGTTTATCACAATTTAGACTTTTTTCTCTCATTTACGAGTTTATATTTAGCAATTCCAACTTTTTTCTCGCAATTCTGAGATATGAACTTGCAATTGTTTATATCTCACAATTCAGACTTTTTTCTCGCGTTTACGACTTTATATTTAGCAATTCAGACTTTTTTCTCTCGCAAATTCCGAGTTTATTACTTGCAATTCTGACTGATATAAACTCGCAATTCTGAAATATGAACTCGCAATTGTCTATATCTCGCAATTCCGACTTTTTTCTCGCATTTACGAGTTTATATTTCGCAATTCCGACTTTTTTTTCCGCAATTCCGAGTTTATAATTTGCGATTCTGAGTTCTTGATATAAACTCGCAATTCTGAGATATGAACTTGCAATTGTTTATATTTCGCAATTCCGACTTTTTTTTCCGCAATTCCAAGTTTATAATTTGCGATTCTGAGTTCTTAATGATATAAACTCGCAATTCTGAGATATGAACTCGCAATTCTTTATATTTCGCAATTCCGACTTTTTTTCCCACAATTCCGAGTTTATAATTTGCGATTCTGAGTTCTTAATAATATAAACTCGCAATTCTGAGATATAAACTCGCAATTCTAAGATATGAACTCCAAATTTTGTTTATCACAATTTAGACTTTTTTCTCGCATTTACGAGTTTATATTTAGCAATTCCAACTTTTTTCTCGCAATTCTGAGATATGAACTTGCAATTGTTTATATCTCACAATTCAGACTTTTTTCTCGCATTTACGACTTTATATTTAGCAATTCAGACTTTTTTCTCTCGCAATTCCGAGTTTATTACTTGCAATTCTGACTGATATAAACTCGCAATTCTGAAATATGAACTCGCAATTGTCTATATCTCGCAATTCCGACTTTTTTCTCGCATTTGCGAGTTTATATTTCGCAATTCCGACTTTTTTTTCCGCAATTCCGAGTTTATAATTTGCGATTCTGAGTTCTTGATATAAACTCGCAATTCTGAGATATGAACTTGCAATTCTTTATATTTCGCAATTCCGACTTTTTTTCCCACAATTCCGAGTTTATAATTTGCGATTCTGAGTTCTTAATAATATAAACTCGCAATTCTGAGATATGAACTCCAAATTTTGTTTATCACAATTTAGACTTTTTTCTCGCATTTACGAGTTTATATTTAGCAATTCCAACTTTTTTCTCGCAATTCTGAGATATGAACTTGCAATTGTTTATATCTCACAATTCAGACTTTTTTCTCGCATTTACGACTTTATATTTAGCAATTCAGACTTTTTTTCTCTCTCGCAATTCCGAGTTTATTACTTGCAATTCTGACTGATATAAACTCGCAATTCTGAAATATGAACTCGCAATTCCGACTTTTTTCTCGCATTTACGAGTTTATATTTAGCAATTCAGACTTTTTTTCTCGCAATTCCGAGTTTATAATTTGCGATTCTGAATTCTGACTGATATAAACTCGCAATTCTGAGATATGAACTTGCAGTTGTTTATATCTCGTAATTCAGACTTGGAGGTCAGAGTTTATAACTTGCAATTGTGAGATAAAAAGTTGCAATAACCTTTTTTATTTTTTATTCTGTTGTGGAAATAAGCGTCCACAGAAATCTGCCTGATCACTGAAATAAAATGGCTTTTGAAAGGTGAAAGGCTTTTTATTGTTGACTTCGAAAATCCCGGTAATCTTGAATGACTGGAAAAGCCATGAAAGCTCGTTGATCAGAAGGTGTGGGCATCCTGAATTTCCTGTGAACACAATCCATCAGTGCTTGTTAGAAGTGGGTCTGTAGCTGATGTTTGATATTTCAGATGGAGCTCAGTGCTTTTCGGGCCAAGTGGATGTCTGAGCTTCAGCCCAGCTCAGGTGGAAAGAGAAGCCTCCAAAAAACTGCTGACCTGAAGAGGAGACAGGAAATAGCTAAAGAGGAAAAGGTGGGAACTCATGAATATTCATACTGTCTGCTATTGCAAAATCACTGTTAGAGCATAACAGTGATGATGTGTAAAGTTATTTCCTTTGCTTGGCCTTGTCACTGATTGTGAATGTGTGCTATCACAGGCCCGAGAGCTGTTCCTGAAGGCAGTCGAGGAAGAACAGAATGGAGCCGTTTATGAAGGTTTTCATTCATTTATTTATTTAAATTAGCCAGTTACACTTATAAAATGGAGTACATGAAGAAGTGAAGGCCGGGGCTGCAGGTATACATTTCCTCTTTTGATTTTTTGCAGCCATCAAGTACTATAAGAGTGCGATGCTGCTGGTCCCGGACATTGAGTTTAGGATCAACTACAGCAGAACTCCTGATCCGGACCGGACTGGGAGCTAGTAAGTGCTCGGATCACACATGCTCATGCTCATTGAAAACTTGGATGCATAGTAGGACGATTGTAAATAGGCAGTGAATTATACTGCCTATTTACAATCGTTATAATGGCAGTGAATTGTTGCTTCATTTTTGGAAGTCTATAAAAGTGCATCTTTCCATCATATAACTGCTCCACACGGCTCCGGGGGGTTAATAAAGGCCTTCTGAAGCGAAGTGGTGCGTTTGTGTAAGAAAAATATCCATATTTAAAACTTTATAGACTAAAATTCCGGCGGACAGCTGTACGCAAGTCGACTTACGGCGAAAGAGTAACCCCTGACGCGATGTATAGGAGCATCGCAAGCTTTGACGCCTCTCGCGGATAGGGCTGGGCAACAAACTCAAGCCCCTCTTCTCTTATATCGAAATCCTCCGCATTTCTCTGTAAAAATTCTTGTTTTATTCTTCTAATTCATGACCGGTGTTTTGTTTTGCTCTATCCTCTGCGCTTCTGCGTTCGTCAATACGCATGCGTAAAGGGTCAGAGGTCACTCTTTCTCCGTAAATCGATGCGTACGGCGGTCCGCCGGAAGTTAGTTATTTTAGTCTATAAAGTTTTAAATATGGATATTTTTCTTACACAAACGCACCACTTCGCTTCAGAAGGCCTTTATTAACCCCCCGGAGCCGTGTGGAGCAGTTATATGATGGATAGATGCACTTTTATGGACTTCAAAACAGAAACAGCCATTCACTGCCATTATAAAGCTGGGAAGAGCCAGGACATTTTTTAATATAACTCTGATTGTATTCGTCTGAGAGAAGAATGTCATATACACCTAGGATGACTTGAGGGTGAGTAAATCATGGGCTGATTTTCATTTTTGGGTGAACTAACCCTTTAAATAATGAGACTATATTGTAAAGTGTTACCAAAAAATTATTAATTAATAAATGAATACTATAAATTCTTATGGTTAATATACATGTTCTACTCATTCTCTGCTGTAAAATATTTAATCATTTATATTATATATATTTCTTGTTAGATATTGCTTTTATGTAGACCTTATGAATGGTAAAGCTTGCATGCAATCAGTCTGAATGATTTGTTAGTTCATTGGTTTGAATCAAAATACTAAAAAAAATCCACATCATCACCACAGAAGTAATAACATCGCTACTGTGAGATCTAGTGAAAGCGTTCGGCGCAGAATTCTCTGTTATAAACCACAGATATCAGATCAAACAGAGCTGATGTGGAGACCAGGAGAAACATTGAGCCATGAACAAAGTTCAGTGGTTTCAGTCCACAAATCACCAACATTCACCATGGATTTACTGTAGTAAAACCACATGGTATTGTGGCAGAAATAGTCAAATGTTTTTTTGAATGTTGTCATTATTCTTCTCAGGGTTTGTACACCTTTTGAGAGTGAAATTCAAGCACTTTTCAAGGGCTTCACACTTTTTCCAGCACTTAATAGCTCTAAATATTATCCAATTTTAATGTTATTTTTAATGTGATGATTTGTAGAACTAAAAGTTTAAAGGTGAAGGCCACTTTGTGGCAAACAAGCACTTTTATTTAAAAAATACATGAAATGACCACTATAACCAGTAGATGGCGGCAGAGGAGCACTTATTGACTTATTAGCCATTTCCACTCCTTAATATACGGACAAAAGTAGGAAGTGACAAAGTCTCATGAAAACAAAAACTTTTCTTCAAATTGTGACTGAATTACCCAGAAAGCTCTCCTTTTATAATCACTGAAGCTGTTGATCAGTTTAGTATGATACTATAAAAGAACAATTGTACATTTAATAAGAGTAAAATATTTAAATTTTCCCTATAAAAGTTAGGTTTTTGCACATTACTGTTGTTAATAAAAGTTAATTTTATATCAATTCAAGCTCAGTGCTTCACTGTTAAATTTCCAATAAACATGTAATATTATTAGTAACTGCACTTATTAACAAAACAATGCAGTTACAGGTGACTGGAAAGGTCATGGGAATTCATTGGTTGGGAAGTGTGGGAACCCTGTTTATACAAACATAATTTTATGAATCTGCAGTAGACCGAAACAAAAAAATTGCATAAAGCGAAAATGGAGATTTATTTTCATGAGCATTTTTCAAGCACATTTTCTTATTACTGTACGTGCGAAAGTTGTTTTTTTGTTAGTTTTTTTTTTTTTTTTTTTTTTTTTTTTTTAAAATTCTGACTGTTCTTGATGATTTCCATTTCTGCAATACAGTAAAAAACAATAAGAGTTAGATTTTTTTAGCATTTTAGTAAATTGATGGAATTGTGCTCAGTGGTTATAAAAAATAATGCCACAATGAAAAAATTAGCATTTTCTACATGCACAATTCTTCACAAGTACTTATTCATACACTATAGCTTGGAGGACAATGAGAAGAACCGGGATATAGACGATCTGCTGACATACTTCCAACAGCAGCTGACGCTGGGCTGCGACACCATGAAGCTGTGTGAGCCTGAGACAGACACGTCACAGGTGCACATCTCAGGTAATTCTCACACTGCAGCTGGTCTGTTTGGATTTCCAGAGTTTGTTTGTTGCCCTGACAGTCCCATTTCATGTCCACAGCTTTGCCCTTTGAGGTGCTCATGTATATCTTCCGCTGGGTGGTGTCATGTGACCTGGACCTTCGAGCCTTAGAGCAGCTCTCCCTGGTTTGCAGGGGTTTCTATATCTGTGCAAGGTGGGCTCACAGACTCACCAAACATCTGAGTATAGTATCATAGCAATTCGTTTGCCATTTAATTGTGGGTGATTTGCTGCAGGGACCCTGAGATTTGGCGGTCTGCCTGTTTGAGAGTGTGGGGGCGGAGCTGCACCAAAATGCTGCCCTTTTCATCCTGGAGAGAGATGTTTTTGGAGAGGCCACGTGTGCGCTTTGATGGTAAACGTGTGCGTTTATGTATGTCTTCTTAAATATATGCTGCATGTACAGTGTTTAATAAACGTCCATGGTTTTTCCAGGTGTTTACATCAGTAAAACATCATACATCCGTCAGGGGGAGGAGTCTCTTGATGGCTTCTACAGGGCTTGGCACCAGGTGGAGTACTACAGGTGAGATCTGGGCTTTAAAGGGATATTCCACTCGAAAATGACAATCTGTCAGCATTTACTCTCCCTCGTGTAGTTCCAAACCTGTGTGCGTTTCCAGTGTTTCCCCACAGGATTTTGTGAGACTATAAATGCTGGACTTAGGTCCCTCTAGGCATACATTTTTAAGTTAAATGCATCCATCTAATGCACTTTGAGAGCAAACTTAAAGTGTCCTATTATACTTTTTCAGATATTCTCTTTCATGTAGTGTGTAACACAGCTGTCTATGAATGTAAAAGGTCTGCAAAGTATCAAAGATCAAAGTACAGATAAATGGCATTATTGTAATTCCAGTCTCACTTCCTGCACGAACCTACGTAGGTTTGTAGTAAATTTGCATAATGCCAGCCTATGATCTTCATTGGCTGCCTGCGAACAAAGGATGCACAGAGTAGCATTATAACATAACCTTTAACACACTCAAATGTGTGTAATATGATAAAACAGCGCTGTGTTACCCCACATACACATGAGCGGAAGAAGCGGAAGCGCTCGTCTGCGGCAGAATAAAAGCTCCGCCAAATCAAGCCGTCAAGCTACGCCTTTGTTTGGAATAAGCGACATCTAGCGGCAAAAAATTACATATTGTGCTTTTAACCCTCAAGCTTTTGTTTTGATGGGAAACTGCAGTTTCTGTAAAAACAGGTTTACAAATGCATCTCATTACAAATCTATGTGTATTCATAGGGCTGCACAATTAATCGAATTTCTAAACGCGATCACGGTTACGGATGCCATGATTACGTAATCGTTCAGAGCCGCGATTACAAAAAAAAGTCCACTTACATTATTCTGCGTGCTTAAGAGGTGTGTTTAGAGCACGTTACGTTGTGAGAGGCGAATCACGACTACTTCAGAGTAGGGTGTAACCCAGCACAGTAGGAACTACCAGTGACGAAAGTGTACGCTGACTGATCGAAAGCATGCGAAACACCAGCACTCGCCATTTTTAAAAAGCTGTGTACACCATAGATATATACAGTGGTGGTCAGAATTATTGGCACCCCTGGTAAATATGATCAAATATGGCTGTAAAAAATAAATCTGCATTGTTTATCCTTTTGATCTTTTATTCAAAAAATTCACAAAAATCTGAACTTTCATTGAAGTAAAAGAATTGAAAGTGGGGGGTAAATCACATTATGAAATAAATGCTTTTCTCCAAAACACGTTGGACATAATTATTAGCACCCTTTTATTAAATACTTTTTCAACCTCCTTTTGCCAAGATAACAGCTCTGAGTCTTCTCCTATAACACCTGATGAGTTTGGAGATCAGAGACCATTCCTCCATACAGAATCTCTCCAGATCCTTCAGATTCCCAGCTCTTCTCTTCAGTTCAGCCACTCATTTTCTATAGGGTTCAGGTCAGGGAACTGGGATGGTCATGGCAGAAGCTTCGTTTTGTGCTTTGATTTTGATGTTTGTTTTGGATCATTGTCCTGATGGAAGATCCAGCCACGGCCCATTATAAGATTTCTAGCAGAGGCCGTCAGGTTTTGATTTTTTATCTGTTGGTATTTGCTAGAATCCATGATGCCATGTATCTGAGCAAGATGTCCAGGACCTCCAGCTAAAAAATAGGCCCAAAACACTAAAGATCCAGCGGTATTTTTAACCGTGGGCATGAGGTACTTTTTATCCCTGTTTGCACCGAACCCATCTGGTGGATTTGCTGCCAAAAAGCTCTTTTCATAGTTTCATCTGATCATAGAACCAGGTCCCCTTTGAATTTCCAGTTGTTTTTGACAACTGAATATACTGGATGAGCAAGAAGGATTTTTCTTGAAACATTCCCAAACAACATGTGGTGATGTAGGGGTTGTGTAATTTTTTTTTAGTCTTTCTGACCCCAAGACTCAACTAATCTCTGCGATTCTCCATCTGTGATCCTCGGAGAGTCTTTGTCCACTCAAACTCTCCTCCTCACCGTGCATTAGGACGATATAGACATGTCCTCTTCCAGGCAGATTCGTAACATCTTTAGTTGATTGGAATTTCTTAATTATTGCCCTGATGGTGGAAATGGGGATTTTCAATGTTTTAGCTATTTTCCTACAGTCACTTTCTATTTTGTGAAGCTCAACAATCTTTTGCTGCACATCAGAACTATATTCTTTGGTTTTACTCATTGTGATGAATGATTAAGGGAATTTGGCCTTTGTGTTTTCTCATATTTATACTCCTGTGGAAGTCATAGCTAGACAATTTCATGCTCCTAGTCACCCTGGTGTGCTAAATGTATATTTTACTCTAGGGGTGCCAATAATTGTGGCCAACGTGTTTTGGAGAAAAGCATTTATTTCATAAAGTGATTTACCCCCCACTTTTAATTCTTTTACTTCAATGAAAGGTTAGATTTTTGTGAATTTTTTTAATAAAAGATCAAAAGGATAAACAATGCAGATTTATTTTTTACAGCCATATTTGATCATATTTACCAGAGGTGCCAATAATTCTGACCACCACTGTATACGTAGATACCTCATTAGTGACTGTTTCTATGGGCCGCTATACGTTAGCCGTCCGCCATTTTTGAACGGTCAAAGAACGGTCGTGAACACGCTTTGTGAACATTCAAATGTTGCCTGTGCGTCTGCAACCGTAGTTGTACGCATGCATGTATGAAATGAATATCTATATCTGCCATAGACTGAAGCAGATGATTTTATAGGATTTAGTTTATCATTAATGGCAGATAATTCTGCATATGCTAAAAATATTGGTTAAAGATCTTAACATTATCTTAACATCATTAATATTATCGATCAGCAGAGAACCCTACAGACACATTGCTCAGCTTTTAATGAAAGCAGTGGACTCATTATAAACAAGTTCATTGGAAAGAAATGATAAACCATCAACCAATCAGCCATCAAAATAAATAAATAAATAAAAGTAATAAATTAGCTAGTAATGTGTTTAATAAACATCAATATAGCCTATTTATTCAAACCATGTTTTAAGTAATCATCATAGGTATTGTTTGAAAGCTTAAATTCTCAAAAATCATCCTGTTTTGCAATCGTTTTATAAAAAAGCTTTATAAATCACATAACTGAATTCAAACCATTTTTAAGAACATGGAAAATGATAAATTAGAAGTCAAAATTATAAATTATTATACATTTATTTAAAATATGATTACTCGCTGAATGAAAATGCACTTTCACTCTCTGACAGTAGGGCGCGCTTATGGAACAGCAGACATATTTCGGTTTCTCTTCTTTAACTACTCTTAAATTTGGTTTAATTTAAGCACTTTCAAAGACCAATGTTTGTTTTCACATAATTTCCAGCCCTTAAATACTGTGTCTGAAAATTCAAGAACCGTGAAGCCTGTTATTAACTAACAAATGTTACGTGTTTTTGTGTAGATTCAAACATTATAATTGCTAAACTAACACAATACATGAAGAACGCGTTAGCTAAAATGACATTAAAAGTAACCGTAGTTAAAAACCTGTAATATTGAGTTAATACATAGGCTATAAAAACACAAACCAACACATTCTCACCTGTTAAAGGTTATCCCATTTCTTCAGGAATTTAAATCACGCTGGGTTTTACAGAGGCTGCGCAGTGTTTTTTTTTTTAATGCGAGTGATGACAGCATCTGAAGTGTTGACGTGTGTTGACCGTTCTAAAATGGTGGTGCGTCGACGTGCCTGGAGCGGTCCAATGAGGCATCTATGTATACATATCTATGGTGTACACAGCCTATATATTAACTCCATGAACTAACATGGAAAACAGTGATAGATGGACCTCTCAACCTTTACGCTAAGGAGAAAATCCAACGCAACTTTGAGGGGAGCAAGCGAAACATGATTATGTATTTCTGCTCAGCTAGCGACATTGGACATCAACCACACAGTAAACGCTAATACTTTTTCATATAATGTCAAAATAAATCTCCGCCGCGGCGTCAAAATAAAAGTCAAAACAACAAGCGCAGCTTACGTCACTTCAGAGTTCCTACTGGCGGTACGAATGCAATCAGGAAAATACCCTATGGGAACATTTAGTTCTCGGGGAACCGCCTGATGCCTAGTTCCTATAACTACCCAGTGCGAAAGCCCCTATTATTGTACCATGCATATTTTACTTTTTTTAAATTTATTTATTTAAAGAAGAAACCAAACCAATGTACACTCACCTAAAGGATTATTAGGAACACCTGTTCAATTTCTCATTAATGCAATTATCTAATCAACCAATCACATGGCAGTTGCTTCAATGCATTTAGGGGTGTGGTCCTGGTCAAGACAATCTCCTGAACTCCAAACTGAATGTCAGAATGGGAAAGAAAGGTGATTTAAGCAATTCTGAGCGTGGCATGGTTGTTGGTGCCAGACGGGCTGGTCTGAGTATTTCACAATCTGCTCAGTTACTGGGATTTTCACGCACAACCATTTCTAGAGTTTACAAAGAATGGTGTGAAAAGGGAAAAACATCCAGTATGCGGCAGTCCTGTGGGCGAAAATGCCTTGTTGATGCTAGAGGTCAGAGGAGAATGGGCCGACTGATTCAAGCTGATAGAAGAGCAACTTTGACTGAAATAACCACTCGTTACAACCGAGGTATGCAGCAAAGCATTTGTGAAGCCACAACACGCACAACCTTGAGGCGGATGGGCTACAACAGCAGAAGACCCCACTGGGTACCACTCATCTCCACTACAAATAGGAAAAAGAGGCTACAATTTGCACGAGCTCACCAAAATTGGACAGTTGAAGACTGGAAAAATGTTGCCTGGTCTGATGAGTCTCGATTTCTGTTGAGACATTCAGATGGTAGAGTCAGAATTTGGCGTAATCAGAATGAGAACATGGATCCATCATGCCTTGTTACCACTGTGCAGGCTGGTGGTGGTGGTGTAATGGTGTGGGGGATGTTTTCTTGGCACACTTTAGGCCCCTTAGTGCCAATTGGGCATCGTTTAAATGCCACGGCCTACCTGAGCATTGTTTCTGACCATGTCCATCCCTTTATGACCACCATGTACCCATCCTCTGATGGCTACTTCCAGCAGGA
Source organism: Coreius guichenoti (assembly GCA_039654105.1). Taxonomy (NCBI): domain Eukaryota; kingdom Metazoa; phylum Chordata; class Actinopteri; order Cypriniformes; family Gobionidae; genus Coreius; species Coreius guichenoti. Next base: position 3,846,097 of record CM077179.1, on the reverse strand, counting down.
TAATGCACCATGTCACAAAGCTCGAATCATTTCAAATTGGTTTCTTGAACATGACAATGAGTTCACTGTACTAAAATGGCCCCCACAGTCACCAGATCTCAACCCAATAGAGCATCTTTGGGATGTGGTGGAATGGGAGCTTCGTGCCCTGGATGTGCATCCCACAAATCTCCATCAACTGCAAGATGCTATCCTATCAATATGGGCCAACATTTCTAAAGAATGCTTTCAGCCCCTTGTTGAATCAATGCCACGTAGAATTAAGGCAGCTCTGAAGGCGAAAGGGGGTCAAACACAGTATTAGTATGGTGTTCCTAATAATCCTTTAGGTGAGTGTATAGTTGACATTTGAGGATTAATGCTACAGAAAAGCAATGAACGTTTTTCAGGGAGAGTGTTTTCATCTTGTTTTTTATTTCTATATAAAATATGGCATGCAGTTGCTTCAAACAATGGCATAAAGTTACTCAAAGCCTCATTCAATCGCAATTACAATTTCAAGGGAATAATCAACAATTATAATTTTTGTCATAATCATGCAGCCCTATGTATTCATCTGTCCACAGAAATGTTCGAAATTATGCGACTGAAAATATCATCACATCGCATTCCTAAGTGCCGGTTAAACTCACAGCACATGCAGAGATTGTGTTCTCTGCTGAAAACACCGCTTGAACAGTGAGCGCTTCGCTTTGAAACAGCACAACAGACTAAATACTTTGAGGAGCACACTAAACCATATCGCGATTTTAGTTTGACTGACAGATGCTTCGGCAAAGCACAAAACACAACGTTTATGCTATTATGAGAAGTTTAAAAATGTTTTCGGTTCATTATGAAACTATGGCGGATTTCTGCGTTTCTTCTGCTGACACACAAATGTTGGGAACCAAACAATATTAGAGCCCGTTGATTCCAATGTATGGAAAACATTCAGGCATTTCTCAAAATATCTTCTTTTATGTTCCACAGAACATGTCATGGAAGCACATGAGGGGTGTATATTTTTCATTTCTGGGTGCGGTATCTCTTGAGTGTCCCTGAGCAGAATGGGTTTTGGTCAGTGTTGTCAGGTTTTGACGTGACCTGATCTTTTAGGTACCTGCGCTTCTTCCCTGACGGTCAGGCGATAATGTTGACCACCCCCGAGGACCCTTTGGTCGTTGTCCCAAGGCTGCGCAGCAAGAACTCCAGGTGTGTGTCGTGTCTAAATAACACACCTCTGAACTGGACTTGGCTGATAGCACATTTATAGTCCATGTGACGGTTAAATCATTAAATCATTAATTTCCACAGGATGGATTCCATCATGTTTGGCCATTATCGGCTGTCCCAGGATACAGACAATCAAACCAAAGTTTATGTTGTTGTCTCCAAGAGAAAAGAAGAGGTTGGTTTGTCATTTAACAGCTCTGTTCTGTTTGTTTGCTACTAGCAATAAACCGATTGATTGTCATCTCTCAGCAGAAGGTGGCAGAGTACCAGAGGAGCCGGTTCTGCAGGCGGAACCCAGCCCCCGAAGCGGAGCGCTCCTTCCATGTAGGACTGCAGTTGTCCTCTGGGGGGCGTCAGCGCTTCAACAAGCTGGTGTGGATCCACCATTCCTGCCACATCACCTACAGGTACCTCACCAATCTGCCCTCACTACATCTGATGAGCACCTGTTCTTCTGTTCACACAACCAATGATGATGCATTAGTGCAGGGGTTTTCAAACTGGGGTCCTGGGAGCCCCCAGGGGATCAGTGGAAAAGTTTAGAGCAGTGGTTCTCAAAGTTTGACATCGGGGGGCGCGGGAGATCAGCAGGGAAAAAAACACCATTGCAAAAGTGTTCAAATGTGTGAATAGCGATTGGCGCTCTGCCTTTATAAAGCGGCACTGAACGCCAATTCCACTGGATCGTTCTTCTTCAGACCGCTGACTTGTCACCGTCTGAACAAGCCCGACACATTCACACCGCCAGTGACTTTGTCGCTGTATGTCGCTTGTCTCTGAACTGTGAAGTCGCATGTGGGCGTTCCCAGTGCTGTCGCTCTAATGTTATTTGTAGACTCTACGTCTGGCCATATCTTAAGAAAATGCAATCACAAGTGATTAACTAAGATACTAACGTATCATTCTAATTTGGCTAGGAATTAGACTTAATAGAATTAAAAGTAGCATTCTGCTGTTGCAGAGTGTTGTGATATAAACCACAGAAGGGCTCAGTGCATTAAATCATTAACTAGATTAACGATCGATCAGCGTATTAAACTCACTCATACTGTTCAAAATGACCAAAACGAAAGAAAATCAATTTTCTTGACCCTAATAATAAACATAATGCAGGATAAACTGTAATATGAACTGCAGCAGTGCTAAACTGCTCACTGCATCATATAATTAACAACACGAAATATCAGTGTATGAATCAAATGCTAAGGGCCTGTTTACACCTGGTCACTTATAGGGGTGTGCACGAATAGTCGAATATTCAAATATTCGATCTGTAATTAATAGGCTATTCGAAAAATAAAAATACTATTCGATTTTTACTGCGTTGCTTTGCTGGCCGTAAATGCAGTGAATTCATGATAAATCCCTCTAAAACTTTCAGTTATAACTAAATCCACTGGTCTTACAATGATCTTACAAAATGGAGTTACTTTTGATCAAATTATCATAATATCACGACCACAATGAGAAATCACATAAAATCCAAACACCAGGCGAATGAGGACAGACAGCTGTCCGTCACTGTATTCACGAGTGCAGGTAAGCACAGATGTTCACCGAGTGAGATAACTTATATGATAGGAAAATGATCTCGAGACATATGCTTCCTTTAAGTTTTGTCGAGGGTTTAAGAACAGAAAACACAAAGTGCTGTTAGAAACTTCTCTTAACACTGTTATCTTTGTGTCTCTGCAACGTCTGTCAGCGGGGCGCGTTTCTCACCCGAGACTATTTATCATCCACATGATATTATTGTTTTTCTCAACATGAAAATGTGAAACAATATAAACACGATAACCATATACCGACTCGAGTGTATGTACGTTCTGCACGATAACTGGCGCGCTCTGCTTTACTAGCGTTTTTTTCCGCTCGCGCTGCTTGAGCTTATAATGCTTTTGTTCTTTAGGCCTATATTTTTTGTTTACACATACTGTTTAATGTTTTGAACTGAAAGAAAACTTTAAAATATAATGTAAGCTTGCCTAATCGTAAGCTTGTTAAGAAATGTTGACAAAAACTTGATGAATAAAAAAAATAACGTCTTTCTCATTTTCTCAAAATAACATCATTTAAATAAACAAATATTTGAATATTTGTTTTTTATGAGCCCAAATATTTGAATACAATATTTTGGGAAAATGCCCATCCCTAGTCACTTCATGCGTTTTCTCTGATCGGAAAGCTGTCTGATCGTGAAAAGACCCAGTGTAAACGCCCTCCGAAACGCATTCGAGACGGATTTAAGTCCGATCGCTCAAACCACTTCAGGAGGTGGTCTGAGACGCATTCCATGCGAAACTGGACAAGTGCAAATGCATCTGGTTGTTGAAACCACATACACTCACCTAAAGGATTATTAGGAACACCTGTTCAATTTCTCATTAATGCAATTATCTAATCAACCAATCACATGGCAGTTGCTTCAATGCATTTAGGGGTGTGGTCCTGGTCAAGACAATCTCCTGAACTCCAAACTGAATGTCAGAATGGGAAAGAAAGGTGATTTAAGCAATTTTGAGCGTGGCATGGTTGTTGGTGCCAGACGGGCCGGTCTGAGTATTTCACAATCTGCTCAGTTACTGGGATTTTCACGCACAACCATTTCTAGAGTTTACAAAGAATGGTGTGAAAAGGGAAAAACATCCAGTATGCGGCAGTCCTGTGGGCGAAAATGCCTTGTTGATGCTAGAGGTCAGAGGAGAATGGGCCGACTGATTCAAGCTGATTCAAGCAACTTTGACTGAAATAACCACTCGTTACAACCGAGGTATGCGGCAAAGCATTTGTGAAGCCACAACACGCACAACCTTGAGGCGGATGGGCTACAACAGCAGAAGACCCCACCGGGTACCACTCATCTCCACTACAAATAGGAAAAAGAGGCTACAATTTGCACGAGCTCACCAAAATTGGACAGTTGAAGACTAGAAAAATGTTGCCTGGTCTGATGAGTCTCGATTTCTGTTGAGACATTCAGATGGTAGAGTCAGAATTTGGCGTAAACAGAATGAGAACATGGATCCATCATGCCTTGCTACCACTGTGCAGGCTGGTGGTGGTGGTGTAATGGTGTGGGGGATGTTTTCTTGGCACACTTTAGGCCCCTTAGTGCCAATTGGGCATCGTTTAAATGCCACGGCCTACCTGAGCATTGTTTCTGACCATGTCCATCCCTTTATGACCACCATGTACCCATCCTCTGATGGCTACTTCCAGCAGGATAGTGCACCATGTCACAAAGCTCCAATCATTTCAAATTGGTTTCTTGAACATGACAATGAGTTCACTGTACTAAAATGGCCCCCACAGTCACCAGATCTCAACCCAATAGAGCATCTTTGGGATGTGGTGGAACGGGAGCTTCGTGCCCTGGATGTGCATCCCACAAATCTCCATCAACTGCAAGATGCTATCCTATCAATATGGGCCAACATTTCTAAAGAATGCTTTCAGCACCTTGTTGAATCAATGCCACGTAGAATTAAGGCAGTTCTGAAGGCGAAAGGGGGTCAAACACAGTATTAGTATGGTGTTCCTAATAATCCTTTAGGTGAGTGTATGTAAACGTGTGAGAGCGTGTTGGAGGCTATATGTCATGTTATAGCCAGATATGACCGCTACTACAGCACTCATCGCAGCTGAGTATCTCTTCATCAAGCAAATGAAACTGAAAGCAAGTCGCAGACGCTCAACACACAATCATCTTCATTAAAAGTAAAGAAACTAAATGATCTTACCAGTGCTGATGCCACTCTCTCTCATATTGCGGTCTTTGATCTTGAAATTAGCTGATGATCAATAAAATGCAGCTCATAGTTGTTGCTTTCGGTGACGTGAACTCCATTAAATCTGTAGGGCCCTATGAAATCCGTTTTATTTTTTCCCAAATTCCGTTTTTTCCGTTTACATTTTTTTGTTCAAATTACATTTTTAGTAATCAAAAAGCATGTCTAATTAATTGAAATGAGGAAACTTATACAATTTAACAACAATTTGTTAAAAGTATAACAAAAAAATGACATGTTTAGGGCCCTGTGAAATAAGTTTTTTCCCCATCCAATTCCGTTTTATTTTTAAATTGTTATTGCGTTTTTATCTTTTGTAGTTTTAATGTGTAGGCCTAGGCTACTGTGGTATAGCTACTGGACAACAGTGATCACGATCGCGTTAACTGATATTAGACTGTTTCTGTAGATCCTGTAAATACAATAGAATAGAATAGAAAAAAGCCTATGTCTGATATCCGAAATAATACAGGCTATAACTATTATAAACTGTCCTATAGCCTAGGCCTCGCTACTTTACTGTAGTTCGTCGTTTGTTTATTTATTTATATTTATTTAGGCTATTTATTTAATTTTCGTAACAGCAGCATAATGTGTTTCGTTTGTCACATGCTATCGTTTGAGTTTTCGGCATATTTTCATGTTCAGCTTTAGATATTAGTCATTGAACACTTTATTTATTTAGCTTATTGTTTGGTTTTAGTAGTGTAATAAGACTTATTTATCATACATAGTGCAAACAGTCCTGTCTCCGCACATCGAATGACCGTGTTTCATTTACATGTTGAATTAGGCTACCCTGGGTTTATGAATTGTAATTTTTATTGTGGTCAGGGTCAGGACCCACCCCATCTGAGAGTTGCCCTCCCCTAAAAATATCATTACAAACCACATTGTGTATTGTAAATAGTATAATGATATATACTTAAAATTATGGTGTAAGTAGTAAAACAATACAAACGCAAACAGAGCAAAAAAATCAGTTTTAAGTTTAGAAGCATTTTGAGTCCCCCCTCTCTTGGCTCACAGTGGTTTGGTCCACCACGCACCTCACCCACACACACACACAAGTCCGGTTGAAGAGTACAAAGTTCTTCAGTAGTTGTGAACTGAACTCCAGTAAAGGGCTATTTTATTCACTTTAAACATCTGATTACATGGTTCTTCTCTCTTTAAAACAGATGATGCGGAGTTATTAATAAATTAGCAATGACAAAAAATGATGATAACCGATGTATTTTTCCTCGAGTCCGATATGTTAGCGAATATTGTTCGGTAGCTTGTTGTAAGTCTCCCACTACAACTAACACGGCGATAAGCCTATGTGTGAACTGACATTAGGCTAATATTGTAGATCTACCGCTGTTGTCGGGTTTTGCCCCAATGTTGTCAAATTGAACAGAAAAAGCGCTTCTCCTCATGCGGGCGAATGAAGACAATAGCGCAGTGTTTAAAGATAATTTACATGCATCTAGGGATGGGTATCGAGAACCGGTTCCATTTTAGAACCGGTTCCAAATTCCCCAGAACCGGTGATTCGATAAGAAACGCGCATTTCGGTTCCACTTATCGGTTCTTGTGTGCGCAAAAGACTCGCGCGCTGTTTTCCGTGCTCTGCACACATCCAAAACGTGCGCACAGAAAAGGTGATTTTAAACATTCTGTGCCACACACACACACACACACACACGTGCGCACAGAACGGCTTCTCGCCATAATGAACTAAGTTCGCTTCCTCGTCTTTTTTCACAGCACACGAACGGACAAATACACACAAAATATGTCAAAATATTCTCGTAAACACAGCTGGTTATGTCTTAAGACAGAGAAGAAAAGATGAAAACGTATGTGTGATCCGTGCACGGATGCCGTCTCTATGACAACATTAATCAAACAAAAGACAACGAGAAAACTCACTCGCTGTTCTAGACAGAATATAATTGAACTATTTGTAATGTATAGCCTATATTTTATTAATAAAGTGCAGTGTTATTTTACATTTGATTATACAGTTTCTGTACCTGAATATCTGAAAATGTTTCTTTCTTTCTATATTTATATCTTTGCTCAATTGTATTTATTTGTGCAATTGATAATTTATTTGTTCTTTTTTAATTACTGAGTGTCTTTAACAATGCTTGAAATTTATATTAGTTAGGCTAGTTGTTTTTCCTCTGGTATTTTTAAACCATAGGCAAAAGTTCCTTGTGTAAGTGTTCTTAGCCTGTTGAGTTTTGTTCATGGTATTCAGCTCCTATGAAATGTTTTACAATAAGACTTAGAATAAATGTGAATGATATCTAAGGTTTTTTTTTTTTTTACCTTATTGGAATCGAAATTAGGAATCGATAAGCAGAATCGGAATCGTTAAAATTCAAACGATACCCAACCCTACTGACATCATCACAGAATTTACCGGTATTTTGCTGCTGCTGTGTGAATGGTCTCTTACCGGTAAAAAGCCGGAACACCGTCGCTTGTGTGAACAGCACATTTTTGTTTTTACCGGTAAAGTCGTTCTGGTAATTTTACGGTAATTTACCGGTATTGCTGTGTGAAAGGGGCTACTGTTATACAGCTCAACACAGTTAGTCTTATTGTTTAAATCTGGTTTTCTTGATTTACCGCGAGTACCATGTTTTACCATGCCTAATATGGATCTCTTACTGCAGTGTGAACAAGTGTCTCATAGTAGCGCCGAGCGAACGCACAGAGTAGCATTATAACATAACTTTAACACACTCAAATGTGTGTAATATGACGAAACAGCACTGCGTTACCACACATACACATGAGCGGAAGAAGTGGAAGCGCTCGTCTGCGGCAGAATAAAAGCTCCGCCAAATCCAGCCGTCATCAAGCCACGCCTTTGTTTTGAAAAAGCGACGAAAAATTACATATTGTGCCTTTAATTATAGCATCTAAAAAATATATTTTTAATATGATGGGTTTTTTTCACTATGCATCATTTTAGTGAATTTAGAAGAAAATAAAATACTATCGGTCAAGCAGGACTGTCATCGCAGGGGTCCAGCCGTTAGGTCATGTGACGCTCTGGTGCAGTCTAGTCTTTGCTATCATAACAACTGCTCGGAAGATTGTTAAATTTGATCCAGAACAGTCAGCAGGCAGTGTGCATTTGTGTGAATTGTGTACATTTCTTCTAAACTCCTTGTCCTTTCCTCCTTTAGATCCACTGGAGAGACAGTCGTCACTGCGTTTGATGTAGACAAAATGTACACGCCTCTGTTTTTTGCACGAGTGAAGAGCTACACGGCCTTTTCAGAGCGTCCCCTGTAGGACGACCCCAGCGATGCATGCAGAAAGCCGACCCTCGACCCCTCCAGCCGCTGTCCTACTGCTTCCAGCACTGGCTCTTTCTTATGAATGTACAAGAATGGTGTGACATTTTTAGGTTCCCAGTCTTCACTGCAGCGAAGCATTACGTTTTGTTGTCATGGATAGTGTAAGAGATCTGTCACGCTCTTACTGTAAAGATAAAGATACTATATATATATAAGATTGTCTGTAAGAAGTTTCAGTTCAACTGTGATAAATGTTCACTTTGTGTGAATTTCAGTGAGGGAACATGTCTACTGACGACTGGAACACCCAAATAAATGAGCTATATTATGTTTTGTTTGTTTTTCATTTGTACCTGAAGTCACATTGAAATTAAAAACTTTTTCTTATTACACATTCCTAGTCTTAATCTGATGAAAGGTCTTTCACCAAAGTGTTTCCACTAAAATCCTCTCCTCTAAACACTTCGTTCTGTTCCTGCCAGATCAAATCTAGATTTTTCTTGTGAATGAAAAATAAAAAAGGTAATTGCGACTTTTTGTCTTGCAATTGACTTTTTTTCCTCAGAATTGCATGATATGAAGTTATAAAGTCAGAATTGCCTGATATAAAGTTGCAATTATCTTTTAAATAGTTTTATTCTGTGGCAGAAACAAGCTTCCATACCTTAATGTTCAGCCTTTATAAAAGCTGATATCTTTTAAAATAATATAATGCACTTTAATTATGCATTTATCTGTAAACTGGGTAAAAGATGACAAATAAATAAAGCTTAATCGGTTTATTCCTCTTTTTTGCAAGATAAAGATAACAATTACAAAGACAAAACAAAGAACAATGAGGGTTGCATTATCACAAAGCTTATTATAGCTTATATGTTACTCCATAAAAGAGTCCATAGAATTTTTAGAATTCCTAAAAGATTTTAAATGTATCAATATATTTCGTGATAAATAAAAAAGGAAGGAGTTTTCTTTGAAAATTTGGCAAGAAATAGTAATACATTAATTGTACATTTAAAATGAGAAGGGTCTACTTTCAGAGAGTCACCAGAAACACATTTTTTTGGCTTTAGTTTGAAGATAAATACTTTCTAACAAAATTTGAGAAGTTAACCCAAAATACATTGCAATGCACAAACCCAAACAAATGAACAATTGTTTCTTCAAATTGATGACAGGAGGAGCACATGGGGGAAATACTGTTATTACGTTTAGAAAGTTATGATTTACTGGGTAGCAATTATGTATAATTTTAATAGAGACTTCGGCAACTTTATTAGACAACAACAACAAATTTTTCGAATAAGCCAGATGTTCATTTCATGTTCACGTCAGCATGGAAGAGAGGCTGGAGAACACAGAAGCCACTGAACATGTTGAGCCTGCGTGCACTCCAGCCTGCCTTCAGCTCATGGGAACGGAGTGGCCGGTGTCCTGCTCCGTGGCTGATCAGAGATCTGATGGTTTCCACTGACTGTGAAGATGTGATCACAACATGATGCCTCGACTGCTCAGAAGAGTAAAACTCCTGCTCAAATCTGCTGGACAATTATGACGTTTCATTTATAGAAATTCTGTATAGTTGTAAAGTTTGAGTAAAAAATATCACATTAACTTCATGATTTAACATGGCTGTACAGTGCAACAGTTTTCCTCACATTTGCTATTAAAAATATTTGCAACATTTTACAATAAGGTTCCATTTGTTAACATGAACAAAAATGTTAAAATTCTTAGTTGATGTAATTTATTATTAAAATCAAAAATTTTTATCTAATATCATTTTATGCACTTGAGTATGGCAAGCCGTTTTGATTTTGATATTTTAACTTTTCACTGGTTAAAATGCTTATTTTTGATATCAAGAACTAGATTTCAACTAGTAAAAACTCTAATTCTTGTATTATCATTAGTTAAATCTCACCATAGACCATTCAAATTCAATTGTTGATATTAAGAATTGATTTCTTACTAGTTGAAATTCCAATTTCACATCAGAAATACAATTCTTACTAGTAAAAAAAAAACGTTATTTTTGATATCAGTAATTACTTTGTTACTAGTAAAAATATAAATTCCTGATGTCAAGAATTCAGTTGTCACTAGTTGAAATGTTAATTCTTGATATCTATAAATGTATTTCAACATGCTACATTTGTTATTTCTGATATCTGAAAATGAATTTCTTTTCAAATATCAATAATTAGGAGAGTACTTTCAGATATCTAAAATGGCTTTCTTAATAACAATCTCATTCATGATATCAGAAATTAACATTTCAACTAGTGTCAATCAAATTACTGATATCAAAAAATGATGATTTTTACTAGTAAGATTTGTATTTCTGATGTGAAATTGGAATTAGGAAGAAATCAATTCTTGATATCAACAACTGAATTTGAATGGCAGCCTATGGTGACATTTCACTAGTGAAAATACAATTACAGATATCAAGAATTAGCGTTTTTACTAGTGGAAATTAAATTTTTGATATCAACAAACTCATTTCCTGGAAATGAATAAAAGTCAAAACAGCTTGCCATACCTGAGCTAACATGAACTAATGAACAGTTGTATTTTTATTATCTGTTTAAAAAAAGATTATTAAACACTGTAACAAATGTAATGCTCACTGTTAGTTAATATTAGTTATGCATTTACTTATAATGGGAGTTTATTGTAAAGTGTTCCCAAAATATTATGTGCGGAAAACAAATGTAACTAATCAATGCTAAGTGCTTGTACTGAAACTCATCTTAAAGGAATTCAAATGAAAAAGGTATTTTTTAAAGAATCAAGGTTTGTGTTGTTCCCCTCTGCTACAGCCCACAAAATCCTAACAATACAAGAAAGGAAACGGAGACTGACTCAGTATCTATTAGGGGTGTAACGGTACACGTATTCGTACCGAACAGTTTCGGTACAGGGCTTCCGGTACGGTACACGTGTGTACCGAACGGTACCGAATGCGATCTTTAACAGTTAACAGTAGGCTTGTTTTAAGCGCGAAACATACTTCAGTCCGAGTTCCCACACGAACATATTAAGTATTCAGGCCGTTTTATCACGAAATTCAAAAGATAAATGCCGTTTTGACGCTCTTTAATGTGACGTGACTGATCACTGTATAGGCGCGTCAATTCAAGCGGGAGCGCGCGAGTGAACGCGATCATCTCTTCAGTCAAAAAATAAACATGAATTAATATCTTAAGGTATGTTGAGGATACATTACAACTTACTGAAACGTACCATATGTCGTGTAATCGCTCAATCAGTGTTTCAACGGTGGAAAGACGTCAATAAAACAGCTTGAGAACAATGTCCGGTAGCATTACATTTACCTCAGGAGTCATTCAGTGTCCACAGCTGTTAGTTCACTAGAGAAAGCAACTCTTTCACTAAATATATGCACTATATTAGCTTATATATTAATTATATTCTACTTAACCTGTTAGTGATGTCTTGATTATTTAATGTATGTTTAAATAAATCTGTCATGAAAATTACGCTGTGTATAAATGATTATATTTCAACAACGAATTGGAGAAAAAACATAATTTTATAATTAGATTTAGAAGTTAATGCAAAAACTGCCTTATGTGAAGTTTACATGTTTGTATACAATGTTATTTGAGTGTTGATTATTATATCTAAAAATAACAGCAAGTGAATTTAGGCTAATAGTTTGGGCTCTGTTGTTAACCTTTAATATTATAGTAATGTGCAAGTAAGGGCTCCCTATATAGTTTACAGCATTATCTTTAAGAAACGTTTAGTTATAATTGAATTCATTTAAAGACAGACACAATTTTTTCAGTAAACCACTGTTTAAAAAAATAAATAAAAAGCAATTTTGTAAAACTGCTGTACCGAACACATACCGAACCTTGACTTCAAAACCGAGGTACGTACCAAACTGTCAGTTTTGTGTACCGTTACACCCCTAGTATCTATACTTTTTTTTTTTTTTTTTTTTTTTTTTTTTACATAATCATGAAGAGGGGTCTCATGCACCTACGTTTTCTATTCTTTGAAATGATCATGTCAGAGATGCTTTACAGCTGAATTCAACTGATGAACTTTACACAGTTACTGAACTGACTTCAGCTGAATAATGGCACTACTGTGTTAGAGTTGAACTGAGTTCTGTTTGTATCATTGATCATTGATCAGTTTTTTCTCCGGACCACACAACCAGCTTTCGCTCGGCCCACATATCGCAATGAATTACGGCCCTCGAGTGGCCCACATCTGGATTAAAGACAAGGGCCACACATAGGCCATAACTGGCCCGAGTCTCAGCCTTAATTCACAGCCTTAAGTTAAGCACATCAACACCAGTCTTTAACCAGAAACACCAAAACTGAGCCACACCTGTTATCTAATCCAATATGCAATTGCCAACACAGATTCTTAATATTTGGTATTGCTATATTGTATATTTCTCTTATTTGCCATTATTCATTATAATGTTTTGGCAATACTGCATGTAAACATAATCATGGCAATTAAGTACAAAATTGAAACTCAGCTATCATGTACCCGTAGAATTAAAAAATCTAAAAATGTTTTATTTTTGTAAATAAAAAAAACCCCCAATATTCATACATAACATTTACAAAAATGTACTTTTGGTATGTTTAGGTGCTAAAATGTACAATATGTACGTACGCTAACCATTTCATATATACATCTAGTCTAAAGAAAGATTGTTGAATACATTTGGGTCTGTTTCTCACAAATAAAATATTATGATCATTTTATGGTGCGTTTGTGGTGTATTTTTTGAGCCATATTCATAAAATTCCTTATATGTCCCACGGCAAACAAAATAAATATTGCATGACAATTAATGGTTAAATGATTAAAAGAATTTATTCATTTTAGGATTTTAAAGTGTCTTTGAGATCTTTGATTGAAATTATATAATTGTTAATTAAGTAAATCACTCGTGTGCCTTAAACTGCACTTAATTATTCTGTTATTCAATCATGCATTTAATTATCAATTCTTCTCATTTAGTCTCTTTCTAACAAGAAAGGAGTAAAGCTGCCGATCATTGTAAAGCTGCTCTGAAACAATCTGAATTGAATCTGAATCGTTTAAAGCGCTATATAAATAAAGCTGACTTGACTTTTAAAACAAAGCAAATGTGTCTGATGACGTGACGACTTCTTCCCAGTCTTCAGTCTGTCGTGTTCTCGCTCAGACGTGAACCGGCTCTGAGCTCTGGAGTGGCGGCTTGAGTTCCTGTCAGGATGATATCCATCCAATCCTGCATTTAATCCTGTGTGTTTTCTGTAGACTGGATGGTGTGTGTCCAACCCTGGGGAAGAAAAGCAAAAGATTCTTCACACTGACAGTCAATCACATCTCAGTCTTTAGGGCTGGACTTGAGCAGAACTGAACTCTGTTTGAATCATTGATTCTGTTCATTCCCGTGAAGCTGCTTTGAAACAATCTGGATTGAATAAAGCGCTGTATAAATGAAGATGACGACTATAACAAGAACATTAAAATGAACAAATTTGAAAATCTCACTACAGAATTGCAGATCAATGATAATAATCCTACTCTGTCTGTCACACTTCCTCACACCTGAAATCACTGATCGAGTGAATCTCCTGAACTTCTGATCTACAGTAGATCATTTCTAATCCATTCATGTTGTAACATCTGCTCTAACGTCGGCCGGTTAGTCGGATCCCGGGTTAGGCACTGGCTAATCAGATCTCTGCATTCTCTACACATTTTATTAAGGAGAGGCTGGTTAGTCATGACCATGGGACACGAATGTTGGCATCTATGAAAACAGCATCTGAAACATGATTAATATAAGGTAAAGTGTTTTTTTTTATCTTCCTTTAAAGGTGAAATATGTCATTTTGCGACCATCTCAAACATCACAAACGCAGCTCTTACTGGTTCTTGTTTCAGGTCCTTCATATTAGGAATACATTTAGCTGTGTTACATTTCTCTTTATGAACATTTGTCTTTCTGAATGAGTGCATGATGCTGTATTGTATTGAAGCATCCTTTGTAGCGTGTTTGTAGCATCGCAATGAAAATCTGTTCGCTTTTATGTGTTCATGACCTGTTTAATCTTTGAAGGTCTAAATGCAGCTTTGGCTTTCAGTTCTGTGACTAAGTGCCCTATCACACACCCGGCGCAATGCGACGCCAGGCCAGACGCAGTTTCAGTTTCAGCCCGACGCAGTTATAATTTCCCCGTCCTGCGCCACGTTGTTTAAATAGCAAATGCACTCGCGCCCATCTGTTCACCCATGGGCGTGCTGGTCTGAAAACCAGGTGTGTTCAGGCGCATTGTGTTGCTATTTTGAGGAACTGAAAACGACTGTGCCATTGACCAATACAAACCTGCTCTAAAGTCAATAGCACCGTATTTTTTGTTATTTAAAGGCCGCGTTAGTAATATGCGCCTATAGGTGGTGCACAACGCTCGTACACTCTGCTTATTACACACACAGGGACGCACAGCAGCACACACACATTTTTAAATATTAATTTTCAAATAACTCTGGAGAAGCATTCAGTCTTTCCCCTCGCAAATTCCTCCATGTAAATAGCGAATCCGCCATGGTGCGAGCGCAACTGGCTTTTAAAGGGAATGGGAGATGAGACTCTGATTGGTTTATTGCATGCCCAAAACACACCCATGACTCATTAAGAGACTAAGGACAACCCTTTTGGACCATGCGTCTGGCGCACTAGCTGTTTTTTCCGTAGTTAAACTAGCAAAAGTGGATTCGGACATGGCCTAAGTGCACCTGCGCCGTGAGCTTCAGACCATGCGCTCAGATTGGTAATATAGGGCCCTAAATCTGAATTTCTTTTCCCATGGTCCCACCGTGGCTAAACACCCTCAGGCTCCGCCTGCTACCGTAGCCACGCCCCCAAACACACGCTATAGGTTGAGCTGGAAAGAGATTGACGGCTCTCAGTGTTTAGATGGTGCCTGGGAGACTCAGTGTTTTACACTTTTGGGGGAGAGAACCCCATGAACATACTAATAGGAGTCGATGAACAATAAACTGGGTTAAGAGACTAGTGCTGTCAATCGATTAAAAAAAATTAACAAATTAATCACACATTTTTTCTGTAATTAATCGCGATTAAAAACAGAGTTTTTAATATTTTTAATACTGTAATAATTTTACAGTTACTCTCCAAATTAATGTAGAAACAACTTAAAGACAGTATATTTTAAATATTTTTTGTAATGGCATGTTTTTATGAATAAAGGCCAGTATCATTGATAATAATACTGCTACTGATGTCTCTATGAAATTGATTATTTTTAAACATTAATACCAAGATGTGGGCCGGATCTGGACCAACACTATGTTTCTGTCTAGGAGACATTCAACATTACAGCTAAAGCTAAATCAATTTCAACATTTATTAGGCTTTAAAAAAATTACTTTTAATTTAAGTGAACTTAAAACAATCTTCACAAACCCATTATAATAATGTGTAACAGGTAGGAAAAATAGAAATTTAATGAAGTTATCAAATAGTCTGCACTGCATAAATAATAAATTAAATATAGATTAATCCTTATTAAAGCTACAAAAACTCTTTGAGTTCATTTAAGACTGCTCTTATGAGAATACTAGACAAAACGGGCATTTTGGCATAATTCTGTGTGTTATTGTTACTCTGTTCTGGCGCGTCTTTCTGTGTGTGTGTGCGTGTGTGTGTGTGTGTGTGTGTGTGTGTGTCAGGACATTCACAGACAGCGCGTTCTCTTTTGTCTTGTTGCGCTTGAATGGTTTAAAAGCATTTGCATGAATAAGAGCTTGATCATATAGTGTAACGCCAGCCCAAGGAAAAACGGATGCTGCGTTAATTGCGTTAAAACGCGTTAAACTAAAAAAAATAGTACATACTTCACCTTTAACTGTTTCTCTACAGAGCTATGCTTTATGTGTGTGTTTATCAATGTTATCAATATTATTCACTCATGAAGTTGGAGTTCTGAAATGTAACTTTGGCTTGTGTGATTTCTGTTGGAGTGGGAAAAGGAGGAGCACAGGCGTTCATCATCTTGTACAACAACACCCCTAGAGACCAGACATTTGTTGGGATGGCGTGGAATAGAGGTTCAGTGAAGACTTCAGGCGGGCAGTAATCCCGTAATCCTGTAAGCAAGACATTTGCACATAGTTGACCAATTTTTTCAAAGCGTCAAATAATCAGTAGCTAAGTCACTACATCCATACACTCCAGATATGCTCACCAATGTATACTTCGCTTTTATAGCCATCGCTACTAAGCAGGTGACCGGAGCCGAAGTCGATCAGCTTGAGCTCTAACGTGTTTGTCTTCAACAGGAAATTTTCTGCTTGAACGTTGAAAAACGTCATGCTCAATGCAGTGTTGCACTGCCAGCACAGCCTGTCTCATGATGACCCGAGCTGTGCTTTCGTCCAGTTGAGGATTACAAATGATGAAGTCCAGCAAGCTCTTGCAGGGTTCAGGGAACTCCATTATGAGGGTGTTCAAACCAGTCGTAGAGTTGTATGGCGTAGGGGCTTATGGGTTCTTGCCTCATCTTTATTATTCAACTATTCAATAACATTAACAGTATTTAAGCATCTGATTGTGCACATAACATTTATGATTTGAGCATCTAAACCATCTGTATTAAACATGCTTTGATGCACGCAAGAGCAAAATGTTCAATTCGGAAAGATTTCAGCTTTACCTTTTTGCCATCAAATTTCCGTGTTCCCTCGTACACTCTGCCGAATCCTCCTTATCCAATCATCTCTCCCATGTCATAGGAGTCTCAAAGTCTGAAAAACAAACAGAAAATTATGAGAATATATACAGTATAAGTTTATTAGATCCTTTGTTTTATAGGAACATCAGTGCTGGTTGTGTCGAGAAAATAATATTGATATTCTCTGGAAACAAGCCTTAAAATCACACGCAAATGATTAAAACGAGAGAAAACTGGATAGATGTGACCATAGAGATTTATATGATGGAGAAGATCACATTGTTTGTTTGTTAATTTAAAGAAGGATGTGTTTCTGGAAATGAATGGAGGAAATGTGTCGAATATGTATCAGAAAGAAGGTCTGATTTTGCGGCTATATATAAATAGAGGAAGATTAATACAGATGTATTATATTAATATAATGTATGTTTTCATATACAGTATATATATATTTATGTGTGCATATGGATAAAGTATATGTAATCAGGTTTAATATCTACATACATATGGATGTTTATTTTCAAAATAATAACTTTCATAAGTCATTTGAGGTTATAATAATAAGTCATTATTAAGTTATTTTGAATTTAAGTTGAAAGAATGTGAAGAATGTGCTTAAATTATTATTTATTGATAAAGTCTAGTAATTTAAAGGTAAATAAAATAACAAAAAAATCTCCCAAAAAATTCAGGTAAGATATCTTTAGTGGAACACAAGATGATAAAACAATGTTGATGAAATAATGCCTGCAGATTCACCATTATTGGTCTTGACGGCGGAGTGACCCGGCACAGGTGATGCTGGCTCAGGATCAGGCTCTGGCTTCAGATCCGCTGGAGGAACAAACGGCTCCACCACATCCACAGCACTACTGAGACAACAGCAGAGGAAGGGATACTTCACAGCCTTCCACAGCATCTTGATGAAGGAACGAAGGCCTTTCCTCTTCTTACATTTGGTAGGTTTTTCTGAAAGAAAAACAATTGAAAACACAATTATTAGAAACTGATCTCAAATTAGACATTGACATAATGATGAGATATAGCTTATATTTTACTGTTAAATTCTTATCTGTAATGTTACAAATCCAAAGTAATCCAAATATTCCCAAGATATCCGCCTGACGACAGCCCTGCTTCTGCTTAATGCCTGCGCAAATGTACGGAAGCTTGTTTCCACCACAGAATAAAAAAGATAATTGTGATAATTGCTAATTACTTACAAAGCACTAAATGGTTTAGCTCCCCAGTACTTGAGCGAGCTCTTAACACATTATACTCCATCATGTCTATTGCGGTCTCAAAATTCTGGCCAGTTGATAATACCTAGAATATCAAAATCAACTGCAGGCGGTCGATCCTTTTCCTATTTAGCACCTAAACTCCGGAACAGTCTTCCTAGCATTGTTCGGGAAGCAGACACACTCTGTCAGTTTAAATCTAGACTAAAAGCACATCTCTTTACTATGGCATACACATAGAACATTTTTAATTTCTATTATTCAAATCAGTTAAATGATTGTTTTAGGCTGCATTAACTAGGTCAGCCAGAACCATGAACACTTCCCATAACACCTGATGTACTCGTTACAACATAAGAAGAATGGCATTTACGCTAATGTTAGTCTCTCTGTTTATCCCGAGGTTTACTGCAGTCAGCCGGATCCAGGCCGTATCCAGACCAGATGGTGGACCTGCGCCTGGACATGACGAACGCATCCCTGAAGTGTCTGCAGACCGTGTCAATTAAACTCCCCACTGTAAATGCCGCATCGACGCGACATCCTCATTAAACCCGTCTCTTGCGTGACGACTCCAATCTTTCGAATAATCTTACAAATATCTTTCGATCTAATATGACTTCTGACCTGTAATGTTGCCAGAATCATAATCATACACTATTTGTTCGTCGGCCAGAGGAGAACTGGCACCCCGACTGAGCCTGGTTTCTCCCAAGGTTTTTTTCTCCATTCTGGCCCTGAAGGAGTTTTGGTTCCTTGCCACCGTCGCCTTTGGCTTTTGGCTTGCTCAGTTGGGGACACTTAAATTTCAACTATATTACTGATCTGCCTGCATTGACACTATATGATAATTGAAATGATCTGGATGACATCACCGTTTTCTCCAGAGCGGCTGTACAGCCGAATCAAATTCTGTTGCATTATTTTCCTTTTAACACTGTGAAGCTGCTTTGAAACAATCGCCATTGTAAAAAGCGCTATATAAATAAAGGTGACTTGACTTGACTTAATGTGGAAGGGGATAGACCTGCAGTGAACCGGTCCTGCAGGAACTCCAGCACTGTACCAACCGGGCAATTAACTGGGTCCCACTGACGGTCACTACACCATGAATTGAAGACTTTCCACTTTAGGGCATAAAGTTTCCTCGTGGAAGGAGCTCTGGAGTGTAGAATGGTCTCCACAACCTCAGTTGAGAGAGCTGCCCCTATGAGCTGGGCCCCTTCAGAGGCCAAGCCCACAGGTTCCACAGTTCTGGACAGGGGTGAACAATCGAGCCCCCTGCTTGGGACAGAAGATCCCTCCTGACGGGTAACTCCAGTGGAGGCCCGTCGAGGAGAGACACTAGATCGGGAAACCATACTCGGCCCGGCCACCGCGGGGCTATCAAAGTAAGGCGCACTTGGTCCCTGCGAACTATCTCCAGAACTCCCGGGAGCAGAGCGATCAGGGGAAACGCATACAGACGCAGCCTCGGCCACA
The DNA here is from genome assembly GCA_039654105.1 of Coreius guichenoti. NCBI lineage: Eukaryota > Metazoa > Chordata > Actinopteri > Cypriniformes > Gobionidae > Coreius > Coreius guichenoti. Next base: position 3,826,319 of record CM077179.1, on the reverse strand, counting down.
TCCTGGGGTTGGATGCGTGAGGGAGAACCAGAGTAGACAGTGAGACGTCTCTCGAGACGCAAACAAATCCATTTGTGCCTGGCCGAACACCCTCCATATCTGCTCCACCACCTCAGGGTGGAGCCTCCATTCCCTGGGCCTCAGCCCCTGTCTTGACAGGATGTCTGCTCCTATATTCTGGGCCCCAGGGATGTAAGCTGCTTTAAGTGAAAGTAACTTTCCCTGGGACCACAGGAGGATCTGGTGCGCCAGTTTGCAAAGCGGACGTGAGCGCAGACCCCCCTAATGATTTATATAGGCGACCACCGATGTGTTGTCTGTGCGGACTAGCACATGATGGCCCCTGAGATCTGTGAGGAAATTCTTCAGAGCAAGAAATACTGCCAACATTTCCAGGCAGTTGATGTGCCATGAGAGATGGTGGTCCCTCCACAGACCCTGAGTCGAGCGTCCCTCTAGGATCGCTCCCCAGCCCGTGAGAGAGGCATCTGTCGTTAGCATTTTGCGACGACCCGAAGCTCCCAACACGGGATCCTGGGATAGGAACCAAGGTTTCTTCCACATAACCAAGGCACGTAAGCATCGCCGCGTGACCCTGATCATGTGAAAGGGGTTGCCCCTCGGGGAAAACCCTTTGGTCCTGAGCCACCACTGCAGGGGTCTCATGTACAGCAGTCCAAAAGGTATCACGTTGGAAGCTGCTGCCATCAGACCCAATAGTCTCTGAAACTGTTTTACAGTGAGTGACTGGCCTAGCTTTATTCCTATCACAGCCGAAAGGATGGACTCTATGCGTGCCGGTGACAGGCGTGCCTGCATCGACGTTGAGTCCCACACCACGCCTAGAAAAGTGGTCCTCTGTAGTGGAGAAAGCACACTCTTTTTGGCGTTTAGCCGTAACCCCAACTCCTTCATGTGGGCGAGAACGACATCTCGATGCCGAACCGCCAACTGATGCGACTGAGCTAGAATCAACCAATCGTCGATGTAGTTCATAATGCGAATACCCTGAAGGCGCAGTGGCGCCAGAGCTGCATCTACGCGTTTCGTGAAAGTGCGGGGTGATAATGCTAGGCCGAATGGAAGAACTCGATATTGGTATGCTTTGCCCCTGAAAGCAAACCTCAGGAACTTCCTGTGATGTGGAAGGATGGAAATGTGGAAGTATGCGTCCTTGAGATCTATCGTGACAAACCAGTCCTCGGACCTGATCTGTGGCACGATTTGTCTCAAGGTTAACATTTTGAACTTTAGTTGCATGACTGAGACGTTCAGAACCCGAAGATCCAAAATGGGACGCAACCCCCCATCCTTCTTTGGAACTATGAAATACCGGCTGTAAAACCCGATTTCTCTGTCTACTCTTTCTGTCTATGGCCCCTTTCTCTAACAGAGTTTTCACTTCTTGTTCCATTACCAGAACCTGCTCGGGGCCCACCACTGTGGATAGGACCCCCATAAACCTGGGCGGGCGAGACCCGAACTGAGTTTGATACCCTTTTTCTATGGTGTGCAGGACCCAACGAGAAACCATTGGCAGTAGCTTCCACGCTGCCAAAAATTCTACTAGAGGTACCATCCTCTCGATAATGGCTTCTGGTTTTTGTTGTGCTGTCAGTCCGGTGCCCTGTAACGGCGAACCGGCAGGGAACAACCGAACCTCCTTGGAGGGGGCGGGCATCCCAGGACCACTACATTTCCGGGTGGACCCTGAGATATGTGCTCGCGGGAGACCACTGCGCCCTGTAACACCAGAGGTGGCAGGGTTGGCAGAACGGCCCCCTGAGGGCACCGAAGGGAGGTGGGCACTGTATAATGAGGTGTTGACCTCTCTGCTTCGGGGGGGACTGCCCTCATTGGCCTGACCCCTCAGGCGTCAGGACCTTTTCCCCACAGCCTTCTTGGAAATAATAACAGTCATTTTGGGCTGGCTTTATAGCTTCCTGGTTCGTGACGTCACCCCATTGGACTGATTTTACATGTGCTTCAAGACATCATCACGCATTGCGTTCCCATAGCGTCATTCGATGCAACGGGAGTTCCCTTGAAAGGGAATGAAAATTAGCCCATTTACTCCCTCAAGTCATCCTGTATATGACATTCTTCTTTCAGGCGAATACAATTGGAGTTATATTAAAAAATGTCCCAAAACAAGTGCATCCATCCATTATAAACGTTCTCCATGCGGCTCCGGGGGTTAATAAAGGCCTGAAGCGAATCGGTGGGTTTGTGTAAGAAAAACATCCATATTTAAAACTTTATAAAGTAAAATATCTAGCTTCTGCCTTTCGTATTCAGTTTACGAAAAAAGCGTACCTGGCGTGTCGTATCACGTAGCGTAAGCGTTTTGAACTGCGAGAGGCGTTACATTTTCTTCTAACCCCTCGGAGTGTGGAGTACGTTTATAATGGATGGATGCACCTTTTTGGGCTTCAAATTTTGGGCTGCCATTATAAAGCTTGGATTAGCCAGGACATTTTTAATATAACTCTGATTGTATTCGTCTGAAAGAAGAATGTCATATACACCTAGGATGACTTGAGGGTGAGTAAATCATGGGCTAATTTTCATTTTAAAGTGAACTAATCCTTGAAGTGATATGAACTTTTTGGCCGATAACGATAATTCTTTATATTTGAAAGCCGATAGCCGATATATTGGCCGATAAATCTAAATCCAAATTTTTATATCATTTTTGAGAGCCTGATTACAAAAACAAAAGTCTCAGCATTAAAATCCATGTCCCAACCACACAATTATGATGTTCTCATTATAATATTATGTAGCCTATATGATAGATTTACACTGAACTGTATTTTCCTTTTTTGAAGTGATTCCAATCATATTTCAATCAATTCAAACCATCATCATGGTGATCAGTGCACATCTGAAGTGTCTCAGCTGAAGGAAATAATACATTATTTATCGGCTTTAATATATCGGACATATTTTCTTATCGGGCTGATAACGATAACATTAAAAATGAACATATATCGGCTGATACCGCTATAATGGCTGATATATCGTGCATCCCCAAATCCAAGCACTGTGTGTACCAGTGGAGCTTTACTGGCATCTAATGGGGAAAGTTTGGTACTGCGCCCAAACGAATATTGAAAGCTCATTTTTTGATATCAACCTCAAATTTGGAACACTTGTTTAGATTTATGACTTTAGATTTGAGTTCAACATGTTTTATTAAATATATATTTTATATAAAATAATGTTCATTTGTTCAAAATCGGCCAAGGGTCTGTATGAGTTTATTGACATGGACATTTTTGTCCTCCAAGCACCTCTGAGTAACTTTTTTAAATTGATGCACAAGGGTTAACATGAGACATTTATCCTCGTAATCCAAATGCATGGAATTTTTATATGGATTTCTTTAATTTAGACCTAAATATTATTGAGTGAATATTGGTTGTTTTAAGCAAAACACTAATGTTTATATGACCTTAAAGCATAAAAAATAATACATTGACAAAAAAAGCACTGGATGCATTTGAGAACAGAACTGTAAAACCTGAGCTTTTTGGTCAAGTAGTGACTGCAAGTGTTTTAAAGCAACAGCCAAATATCAGTTTTCAACACAGAAAACAAGCACTCAGGGAACAGCTGGAAATCAGACCTTTAACATTTGCACTATCAATAAGCAAACATGAATTTCAATAAAATATTTGTTTTGCTCAACAGCTTCCCATAAATGCATTTCTCAAACCGACAAAACACTGAATTAAAAGACAAAAGAAAGACAATACTGATACGGTTAACGCATTTATTCTTGAGAAGGAATATAAAAAGAACAGCAGATTGAAGGATGCAACTGGAGAAGAACAAAAACAGGCTAATTTTGGCGTGGCAGAGAAGACGTCTCAGTCTTTCCTGAGTGGCACGATCTCTTCTCGAATGCCTTCCTTGGTGATGATGCAGATCTTGAGAGCATCTCCTGTGTAGACGTCCCTCTCAGCGGCCGAGATGAAGACGTCCTTCACCAGCTGCATGGCCTTCTCCTGGCTCAGGGGCAGCTGCTCCACGTTCTCCATGTTCTTGAATCCGATCTGAGCACAACAGAAACTAGTTTAAGCCTTCAAGAAGGAACGCTTTGAGAAGACACCGTCCTTCGATTTAGCTCCATGAGTGATTACACAGTAAGTCTGAGCATTACTTTCATTTTATGTACTAAAAAGGGTGAAATGTGTCCAGGATACAATTCCCCCCCCCCCAAAATAAAAAAGGAGCATCTGTATTTTGCTCAATGAAAATAAAGCCCATTTTAAGACCATAACGACTTTTTGAATGGTGAAATTTCCATGACAAATAAGCATTTTACAAATACTGACATGATATATAAATAAATGTAATTTCAACATGCAACAGAAAAAAAAGAAAATGTCAAAACGCAAAAAATGCTGAATAGTACTGGAAACAATCTTCATTTTATTTAAAATAATTTCTTCATGACGAAGCTAGTGAATGTGTTCTTCATACCTCGCTGTGCTTTTGTTTTTGTTTATTATTTTTAATTTGCTCGTTTTAATATTTGCTTTAAAATAGTAAGCAATCGGTTGGTTTTAGGTTTAGAGTGTAATGTTTGTACGTTAACCCTTTTTGCTTATAACGTATAGCCTGCATAGATACATTCACTATATTTGTTTTCATAGGCTTTATATTACACATTGTTTGGAGGACAGCATTGGGCAGGATGTCAAATAACATTAAAAAAAGGAGTGTCTATTTACACCATGTGCAAATAACGTGCTTTGTTGGCAAGTGCTATTCGCACTAGCTCCGCCTAACAATGCCTGTTTGGGAAAAATAAGATTAAAAAAAGAAAGGGCGTATTTCAGCGTCTTCAGTGGTGTAGTCAGTAAAGCGTAAGGCTTAAAGATTTTGGTTTTGATGCGATCGACCTGGGTTCGAATCCGCCTATTGCCGAGCTCACTCTTCTCCCTTTTCCCATCACATTTCACATCAGAAAGGCATTTACTTTCAATAAAAATTAAGAAAATGTTCTAAAAATGGAAATAAAGTGCCTAACGAAATGACTAATAATAATAAAAGCATTTATTGGGTAGATGTAGGGAGGGCTTTTATTGTCCCATTAAGGCGGCATCCATTTAATCATTTTAATAAATATAATCATTTACACTCTATGTTATTATTGCATCCTGTTAATGTACAACAATACTGAGGTGCAAATATTATGTATGTCAAAAAGTATAAATAGCATCTAATTATTATTTACACATATTGCAAAGAACTGCTACTTTTACATGGTGTAAATAGAATATATCATTATTTTCACTTAGTAAATAGCATCTATCGCTAAGAAAATGTCATTTTCACTTAGTGCAAATAGCCACTGCCTTAAAAAAAAATGTTAATCCATTATTTTAAATTAAAAAAATAATTTATAATGCATAATAAATGTAGATTTTTCATCCGATTAATTGAAGAAAAAAAATACTCAAAAGATTCATCGATCATCAGAATAACCATTAGTTGCAGCCCTACATCTTTCTGTGAATGTGCAACACTTTCCAAAATTCAATAGTCGCTACAGGTAGAGCTAAAAGAATAACAAAGTGGAGTAAACGCTAAAATTATTTGCGCTACAAACCAGTTTTTTTCATTACGAAACAATAAAATATTATGATGAGAAATACCAGTTTGCACTGGCATATCAAGCAGCATAATAAGTGGTTACGTGCAGCTATAATAACCGGAAGCGAATGACACCAGAAGACTCACATTCAAATGGCTGCGTCGCTCTTTCTGTAAAAATAAGGTGGACAGAAACTGAACTAACCTAACCTGAACCGTCTTACCTGGTTGTCCAGAAGAGGCTGCAGCATTGCACTCGCTGATCCACCCGCTTTGTAAGAGTCTCTCTGGTAGGAACCAACTGGATCGAAACTATAAACGGCACCTCGACCTGGAATGAGAAAAAAAACAGACTGGCTATTGAAAGACAATGTTTAGTACGGCAAAAGCATTGTTTTTCATGCACTGGCCAATTTTGTGATTTTGGCCTATTGGGCTTTTCATAACGTGTTTTTTCAGACTAGTGGAAGGTTTAACTGATATTTTGGTAACACTTTCTATATTCTGTATTTATAATGCATCATAAGGGTATTCTTAATGCATTATAATGCACGCATAATGCCTTATAAAATGTTGTATCATCTGATAAATAATCATAAGTTACAATACATTATAATACTTACCTATTTGTGGTTATAACTTTTAAGAGTACAATGCATTATAACACCAGATGAAGCATAAGGGTATTCCTAATGCATTATAATGCATGCATAATGCCTTTATAAACAACCTTATAATGTGTTGTGTCATCTCATGAATAATAGTAACAACAGTAATAATATTTACCTACTTCTTAGATTTAGTAAAGCCTTGTAATTTTAGTTTATTATGAATAAAACATGACTTGCATTGTGAACGTATTGTTCTTTTCCACACAATTTCTTAGATTTTACCTTAAGGGAAATGTCTTATAACCACTTCATGATATCTTATGGCTGTTTAAAAGACGACAACTTTTGTTACTTTACTTAAAGCAGACAAAGACCACTTATAAATATTATGAGCACATTATAAAGCTTTTTAAAGAAGACTTTGTTTTTGTCAATTTACTTTAAGCAGTAAAAGACACTCATAAGATGTAGTATGACACTGTACAGATCTTAAGAAAACAATGTCAAGATATGAAACTATGGGATATATAATCCATTATAACTTAAGTGGATAAAATTATGTTCATTTTGTGTTATAAATCAACATACTCTTAACAGTTATAACCACAAATAGGTAAATACACCGATCAGGCATAACATTATGACCAGGTGAAGTGAATAACACTGATTATCTCTTCATCACAGCACCTGTTAGTGGGTGGGATATATTAGGCAGCAAGTGAACTTTTTGTCCTCAAAGTTGATCTGTTGGAAGCAGGAAAAATGGGCAAGCGTAAGGATCCAAGGAAGGAACAGTGGTGAACCGGCGACAGGGTCATGGGCGGCCAAGGCTCATTGATGCACGTGAGGAGCGAAGGCTGGCCCGTGTGGTCCGATCAAACAGACGAGCTACTGTAGCTCAAATTGCTCAAGAAGTTAATGCTGGTTCTGATAGAAAGGTGTCAGAATACACAGTGCATCGCAGTTTGTATAGCCGCAGACCAGTCAGGGTGCCCATGCTGACCCCTGTCCACCGCCGAAAGCGCCAACAGTGGACACGTGAGCATCAGAACTGGACTTCACTATTGGAAATTTAACAGTGAAGCACTGAGCTTGAATTACTATGCAGATAAAATTAACTTTTACTAACAACAGTAATGTGCAAAATCATGAGACTTTGTGACTTCCCACATTTTTCCCATTTATTAAGGAGTGGAAATGGCTAATAAGTCAATAAGTGCTCCTCTGCCGCCATCTACTGGTTATAGTGGTCATTTCAGGTCTTTTTAAAATAAAAGTGCTTGTTTGCCACGAAGTGGCCTACACCTTTAAACTTTTAGTTTTACAAATCATCACATTAAAAATAACATTAAAATTGAATAATATTTAGAGCAAGTGCTGGAAAAAGTGTCAAGCTCTTGAAAAGTGCTTCAAATTCACTCTCAAAAGGTTGTACGAACCCTGAGATGAATAATGTAAAAAACATTTGACTATTTCTTCCACAATACCATGTGGTGTTACTTCAAACGCTTTCTCACTGGATCTCCCAGCGCTGTGTAGTAACGTGTGGTGTGATCGAGATCAGCCCGTGTATGAGCTCACGCTGCACTGTCTATTATTGCTCCGAGCTGAGAAACGCATCTCAAACGAGTAACGCGGTTCTGTTCCGCTTTCGTTTCGTTTGCCATTTGATGTTTCTCATATGTAACAGAAATGGCAGCTCTTATCAGATGGTCACTGTGGTGTTCGCACCAGTGCAACCTCTAACAAAATTTAGTCGCACCAGCAAGAAAAAGGTCGCAAAATGCCACCATTTGGTCGCAGTCTGGAGCCCTGCTATTAGTAAATTTTTTAATAAACTCGATGACACGTTTTGGAGCTTTGGAGAAAGAAATCTGTACAAGCATCTTTAACAAACTTCGATCCCGTTGACAAACTCACCCTCCTCATCGAGACCGCCGATGATGTTGTACACATAGTAAGGGAAGAAACGCCTGCCATACAGAATGGTCGACAGCATGGCTGCGATGGCTCCACTGGTCATGCTCTTATTATTTGAATGCTTGTACATCTGTAAGGGAAAGAACAAAATGTCATGTTGCATGTAAATATTTCTGAGCCATACCGTTACTGCTGACCGAACGTGATCTGACCAGAAAATACTATGACACTTTCCATTTTCCTTTCTAAGTTCTGTTGTCAAACGCACCTTCAGTCTCGCCTCAATGATTTTGGTTAGCGTCAAGCAGTCGCCATGGAAACCACTGCAGCCGATCACTGTAGTGTCTGTCCTGTATGGGGAATGAACGAGAGACCAGGTTCAGCCATCTGATCTTTATCTTGATATTCTTCATACAGTTACAGTTCAATCAAAGCACTGAAGCCACATAAAGTCGCTGTCGGGGGGAAACCTGTCATCTCCATTTTTTTCCTTCATAAATCATTACTACTGGTCACCCTTTACGTCTGTCTGTGGGTTTTGCAAATATTTAACTAGTGAAAAGTATTACAAAGAGCTTGTGACTAAACCTCGTAACTCCATTGGATCCTCAAACTGTCAGTCAAACCTCATAACTCCGCCCGCCTCTATTGTGAATGAAGTGTTGCACACAGTTTGGAGCGTCTCTGCTTGTTTGCAAGAGCAAATAAAGAACTGGTTGTTGAATAAGTAGTGTTTTCTTTACTCAGGAAACACTAAAGGCTCATTTTATGTATTTGAGGAGCAGAGAAGAGTGTCTTACTCTAGCATTTGTTGTCGAATCATAGCCAATACTGTCTTAAATAGCCTGTGCAAATTTGGAAAAATTACAGGAAAAAACTGAGCGGCCACATACTGTAACTACAATAAACTTGATGAAGGTGTAATGCGATGCACTTACTGCCTCGATTAAATTTGAGTACTCGATTTTAAAAAATCCGGCAAAATACCGGAAGTGGCGCATTATTAGACTGTTTTCTAAGGATGCACGATGTAAACCATTTAAAAATCATAACATAGCATAGTGCTATTGTGAATTCACAAAGGCTGCAATTAAATTAAACTAAACGTATGCGCTCCGGGTTTAAAAGCCCAGGGCTCGACATTAAGCCTTTTCATGTGCTTGTCCTTCGGGCAAATAAATCGGCCATTCACTTGTCCGAGTAAAAAATTAGCTTGTCCTGAAAAAAAAAAAAGAAAAAAAAAAAAAAAGGATTTATTCTGAAGCAATATTCTCATTAATGTTCAGTCAGCTTTGACATATTCATGATATTTTAATCTTTATAAAGGGCATTTTTCCCCTAATCGTTTTAAATATATTGATAAAATTTTAGAATTTAAAATGAAAGAAGCATATATTAAATTATAATAATAAGACACTATAGGGCTGTTACCAATCAAATTAAATAATTTACACTGAAAAATTACAACTGCATTAAATGACGTTATGAGATTGTTTTAAATATTTTTTTAATTTACAAATAAGAAATGTTGGAAAAAAATAATACTTTTAAACACAAAACTAAACTGCCAGTAGGTGGCGGCGCGAGTCACTGAGTCGATCATTCAAACGATTCGTTGAAACGGCTGATTCGATGAAACGGCTGATTCGATGAATGGATCATTGGATCATTGAATCTTTGATTCAAAACGCTGAATCATTCATTAATGAAACATGGCTGAGTGTGAGACGCATTATGGTTCTGCTGTGATCTTGGAACTATTTTCGCTGCTGAAAAAAAACAGTCAATATTCAGTCTAAAATGTAAGTGACTTGATATTAATTACTTGTTTATTGAGCTGTCATATGAAATCAGTGTCACATTTTCAGTCGTGATAGTATGTAGCACTCTTGGTCGTGTTATGTTGCTTAACTGTATCGTATGTTATAAATATGAAAACTTAACATTTTGAATTTTTACCGCATTGTTACCGAGTTTCTTTGAGCTGCGCTCATTTGTTTCCATTTCTCCTCATGAAGCAGCACGAGCCTCAACAGCACAACCTTGTTACCGTCAGTACATTATATATTATACAAACCCGAAGTTGGGACAAATTGTGAATAAAAAAGGAATGCAATAATTTACAAATCTCATAAACTTATATTTTATTCACAATAGAATATAGATAACATATCAAATGTTGAAAGTGAGACATTTTCAAATGTCATGCCAAATATTGGCTCATTTTGGATTTCATGAGAGCTACACATTCCAAAAAAGTTGGGACAGGTAGCAATAAGAGGCCGGAAAAGTTAAATGTACATATAAGGAACAGCTGGAGGACCAATTTGCAACTTATTAGGTCAATTGGCAACATGATTGGGTATAAAAAGAGCCTCTCAGAGTGGCAGTGTCTCTCAGAAGTCAAGATGGGCAGAGGATCACCAATTCCCCCAATGCTGCGGCGAAAAATAGTGGAGCAATATCAGAAAGGAGTTTCTCAGAGAAAAATTGCAAAGAGTTTGAAGTTATCATCATCTACAGTGCATAATATCATCCAAAGATTCAGAGAATCTGGAACAATCTCTGTGCGTAAGGGTCAAGGCCGGAAAACCATACTGGATGCCCGTGATCTTCGGGCCCTTAGACGGCACTGCATCACATACAGGAATGCTACTGTAATGGAAATCACAACATGGGCTCAGGAATACTTCCAGAAAACATTGTCGGTGAACACAATCCACCGTGCCATTCGCCGTTGCCGGCTAAAACTCTATAGGTCAAAAAAGAAGCCATATCTAAACATGATCCAGAAGCGCAGGCGTTTTCTCTGGGCCAAGGCTCATTTAAAATGGACTGTGGCAAAGTGGAAAACTGTTCTGTGGTCAGGCGAATCAAAATTTGAAGTTCTTTTTGGAAAACTGGGACGCCATGTCATCCGGACTAAAGAGGACAAGGACAACCCAAGTTGTCATCAGCGCTCAGTTCAGAAGCCTGCATCTCTGATGGTGTGGGGTTGCATGAGTGCGTGTGGCAAGGGCAGCTTACACATCTGGAAAGGCACCATCAATGCTGAAAGGTATATCCAAGTTCTAGAACAACATATGCTCCCATCCAGACGTCGTCTCTTTCAGGGAAGACCTTGCATTTTCCAACACAATGCCAGACCACATACTGCATCAATTACAACATCATGGCTGCGTAGAAGAAGGATCCGGGTACTGAAATGGCCAGCCTGCAGTCCAGATCTTTCACCCATAGAAAACATTTGGCGCATCATAAAGAGGAAGATGCGACAAAGAAGACCTAAGACAGTTGAGCAACTAGAAGCCTGTATTAGACAAGAATGGGACAACATTCCTATTCCTAAACTTGAGCAACTTGTCTCCTCAGTCCCCAGACGTTTGCAGACTGTTATAAAAAGAAGAGGGGATGCCACACAGTGGTAAACATGGCCTTGTCCCAACTTTTTTGAGATGTGCTGATGCCATGAAATTTAAAATCAACTTATTTTTCCCTTAAAATTATACATTTTCTCAGTTTAAACATTTGATATGTCATCTATGTTGTATTCTGAATAAAATATTGAAATTTGAAACTTCCACATCATTGCATTCTGTTTGTATTCACAATTTGTACAGTGTCCCAACTTTTTTGGAATCGGGTTTGTATTATTATTCACTATCGATCGCCACTTACACTAAATTAATGCATAATCATTCTCGCGTTTTGGTGATTCCCTAGTTATTTTTGTTATTGACGTTTTAATCAGGATACTTGTCTACTCGGGCAAGTAAAATTTCTCTTTCACTTGCCCCTTCAAAAAAAATCCACTTGTCCTGGACAAGCGTTAATGTCGAGCCCTGTAGCCTATATATGCACTTTAACTAATGCGTGCAGGTTACGTGCGTCTCAGAGCGGCTCCGTTCACAGTAAATGCTGCTCCACACGAAATCAGTGTCTATAGTACTGGGGTTTTTCGGGTTTCCAATAACGTGCATGTGGTAAAGCATATAAAGTCTGACGAAGCGCTTTGAGTTTCATAGCGTTTCGTGTTGCACTGTTGTCATTTACATGCGTGTAGCGCGTCTCATCATCTCTGCATATGCTGAGAGCTTGTGTTGCTTATAACGTTCATCTGGGAGTGCAATGTGCGCCATTTCATTAGATTTGCAAGGTAAATCATTTATAAACCTACGCCAACACAGGAGAATACATCATTATATGTTTCTAAATATGCCAACTGTTCATCATGATTTCAAAATAAAAGTTTAAACCCTGAGTTTGCATGTTTTCATGTCCACATGTTCTTGTTCAGGAAATTACAGTGGCTGTAGCATTTCTGTCGTAAAGAAGTGGCCCAATATTAAAGATTAAGTGGATTACTCGATTGCCAAAACAATCGTTAGTGACAGCCCTACTCAGATGCAGCTGTTCTAATGACGGACAAAACACGTATGTCCGAAATTCTCCAAAATTTGCTCGTCAAAAACCTCTCCATTTGAGCTTGATTTTGGTAAAATGTTCATAATATAATGACACATGCAAGTGTCTGACCACATATAAAGCCACAATATCAACTGTGACAATGCAGTATTTAGTTACTGTATAAATACAGATAGTGTTTTTTTTTCCCCATTTCATGAAAAGTAGCTTTTTGGAGATCCGAGGTTTCTGCGCGACAGCGACGATATGGAATATGCACTATATATTTGCTTCCTAAAGGCAGTGTAATCAATCAGTGTCACGATTGTTGCAGGTACAAGAACATCGAAACAGAGATGGTTTATTTAAACCATTTGAAATAATTGATTCAAAACACTGTTACAAATATATGATGTTCAAGGATGCATTTGTCATGCCTTGATTATCTTTAATTAAATTACTGTACTTTATTTTACTGTGCAATAAAGTTAAAAATAATGATGTATATATAATAAATTACATATATATATATTAAACATGATCAGTTTCATTTTATGTGAATGATTGATGTGATAACTCACAGTTTGTAGCATTTCGGGGAGTCTCTGCTGTGGATGCTGTATCCCTCGCTTAAACGTGTGTCTGAAGCCACGATAGCAAAGTCTTCACCAGCCACCGCCAGCACAGTCCTGAGGAGAGATCCAGAAAAACATGCAGCAGAGTTAAACTCTTTACAATTTATAGTGAGGAGGAAAAACAAGACATATGTATATGACATAAGACATATATGGGCTGTCAAACGATTAATAGCAATTAATCACATCCAAAATAAAAGTTTGTTTACATAATATATGTGTGTGTACTGTGTATAATTATTATGAATATATAAACTCATGTATATATTTAAGAAATATTTGCAAGTATATACTGTATATATATTTATATAATTTATATTATGTATAAATATAAATATTTTATATATAAATATAACTAATATTACTTAAATATATACATGCATGTGTGTGTATTTAATATTTATATATACACATATATATATATACACATATATATATATATATATATATAATAATTATACACAGTACAAACTTTTATTTTGGATGCGATTAATCATGATTAAACAATTTGGCAGCACTAATATATTTAAAAGAAGCCTCTTATGCTCATCAAGCCTGCATTTATTTGATCAAAAATACAGAAAATAACCTGTAATATTGTGAAAATATTATTACAATGTAAAATAATGGTTTTCTATTTGAACATACTTTAAATTATAATTTATTCCTGTGATCAAAGCTGAATTTTCAGCATCATTACTCCAGTCTTCAGTGTCACATGATCCTTCAGAAATCATTCTAATATGATGATTTATAGAGATCGACCGATATATCGGTTTTCCGATATTTTAGCATTTTCCCATAATCGGGTACCGGTTTTGTAATATCACTCACCGGGTTGTTGCTCCAGCATAGTCACTGTATGTAACTTAACAAGATCCACTCGTTTAAAACTCCTTAAATTATATTAACATCAGCTATATAACATTTATATAATAAACATAAATAATTACAGCTCTGTGGAATGAATTATTAGGCCTATCTCCGCGAGAGACGTTCTGTGTGAACGCACAGATGAAAACAGCGCTCTGTCATCAGCAGTAGCCTATTACATAATCTAGACCGACAAAAACATGATTAATAATTCTGATAACGTGCCAGATGAGATGGACTAGCATGTAGCCTAATAGCGATGATGTATTCGCTCTGTTTTGTTTATTTTTCTAGTATTCCAGGGAATATTCCAGCATGTTCCATTCTCTTCACTCTTTAGTCTATTAAACAACACATAAACCTTTTAAAACAAATGCTTATATTTATGGGAAGTTGATAGACTCACCTGTCATTTATTTTTGTTCTCCATTTGAAAACATTAGACTTTGTAAATTTATTTTGCCTGTTGTTAATATGCTGTTGTTATAAATAAAAAGATGCACCAGCTGTAATGTTAAAAAGACTGTACTTGCACTGTATTTTTTTGCACTCCTTCAGACTCTATTTATTGATGTAGAAGTGTGTTTTGTTTTATATGTAAGAAAGGAGTGAAATTGCAAAAATGACTGTTTAAAAAGTGTTATATAAAACAGTTTGTTCAGTTCACTGCTGTTGCTATAATTGTAAAAAAAACAGAAATAACACAATAAATAAATAAATATCGGTTCTATATATCGGTTATCGGGCACATAAACATGCAAATAATCGGTATCGTCATAAAAAAAAAAAATCAATATCGGTCGATCACTAATGATTTATTATAAATGTTGGAAACGGTTGTGCTGCTGGATATTTTTTGGAACCTGTGATACTTTTTTCAGGATTCATTGATGAATAAAAAGTTCAAAAGAACAGCATTTATTCAAAATGGAAATCTTTTCTAACCATATAAGTCTTTAATATCACTTTTTATCAATTTAAAACATCCTTGTTAAATAAAAGTATTAATTTAATCTTTCAAAAAAAGAAAGAAAAATATGACTGACCTCAAACTTTTGAACGGTACTGTATATTGTTACAAAAAGATTAAATGCTGTTATTTTTAAACTTTTTATTCATCAATGAATCCTGAAAAAAGGTATCACAGGTTATAAAAAAAATTAAGCATCACAACTGTTTCCAGCATTGATAATAAATCATCATATTAGAATGATTTCTGAAGGATCATGTGACACTGAAGACTGGAGTAATGATGCTGAAAATTCAGCTTTGATCACAGGAATAAATTACATGTTACAATATATTCACATAGAAAACAGTTATTTTAAATTGTAATAATATTTCACAATATTACTGTTTTTTCTGTATTTTTGATTCAATAAATTCATCCTTGGTGAGATTAAAAGGCTACTTTCAAAAACATTAAAAATAGTTATGTTTCCAAACTTTTGACTGGTACTGTGTGTGTGTGTGTGTGTGTGTGTGTGTGTGTAATAATTCTAATTTCACCAATGAATCTGCAGAAATCAGGCAGCAACATCAACACACCACGAATTATACATCATATTATTAGAGCAGATATCAGCTGTTTTGACTTCGAGAAAGTGTAAAATCAGTTTTTTTTTTTATTGTCATTCATATGCTGCAGTTATGATAGTGAAAGTAAAAAAACACACCGTTCATATCAACTTATTATTTTACTATTACGACTAAATTTAACTCCAGAATACGAAGCTTATTATATGGAGAAACTTACAGAAGCAGGAATCAGTAAATAGACTTTATAAAGAGTTTCTGCGTGAATTTCTGCTGTAGTGAACTGTCATGTTCGGCGCGTGAGGAAAATGAAGACAAGTCAGAAAATCCTGCGCTTCTTACCCTCCGTTGAAGGCATAAGGAGAGAATTTGTGCTCCACTGGCCCTGAGTAGTGATATTCCTTCATCTTTCCATTATCACCATAAGCTTGAGAAGAAATC